>JBAWJW010000030.1:0-340307 GCA_037356055.1 Xylaria sp. Z34 | reverse complement strand
TTATTATTATAAAATTATTATTAAAAATTTTTTTAATTTATTTAAATAAATTAAAGCTTAAAATAAATATATATTAAAAAAACTTTAATAACTTATAATAATAAAAGTTATAAATTTTATAATAAATTAATAATTTATTATAAAATTTATAAAAATAAAAAACTTTAATATAAAAATATAATATTAAAATAAATTATATATTTATAAAATATTTTTATAAATTAATAATTTAAACTTAAAAAAAATATAATTAAGTTATATGTTTTTATTTTTAATTAATATTTTTATTAAATATAAAATAAAAAAATAATTTATAAAATAAAAAATAATAGCTTTTATAATAATAATATTTAAAAAATATATAAAACTTATTATAATTAAATTAATTTTTATTATATTTTTTAAAAAAAAAAGCTTATAATAATTTATTTTAAAAATTATATATAAAATTATTAAAAATAAAAATAAAATTTTATTTATTATTTTTAAAGTTTATAAAAAATTTATTAAAAGTATAAATTATTAAAATATTATATTTTTTAATATTAAAAACATAATTTTTTATTATTTTAAATTATTTAACTTTTATAAAATTAATAATAATTATTAAATTATTATATTAAATATTTTATAAAATAATTATAATAAAAGTTATAAGGGTAAATAATTTAAGCATTAATATACCTTTATTATTAAAAAAATAATTTACTTAAAGAAAAAAAAAAACAAAAGTTAAAGGTATTTATAAGTGTAAACAAATATATATAAAATTTATAGGCTGTTAAATACCTTTTACAGCTAAAGCAATAAATATAAATATTATTTACTACCTTTATATATAATATAATAATTGCTTAATTTAGCCGTAAGTATTAACCTTACGTATTAACCACTTATAAACCTTTAAAGCTATAATAATAATTAAAATATATTTATTAATTATAATAAAAAAATAAATATTTTTAAATTAATTAAATTTTTTTTTATTTAATTTTATTATTAATAAAATAATTAAAGTTATAAGCTTTTTATAATTATAACTTTTTTTAATATATTTTAATATTTTTTTTATATTAAAAAACTATATAAAAATAAAAGCAGCTTTTATAATTTAATTAATTTAATATTTTTTATATTTAATAAAATTTAATAAATTATTAAATAAAAAGTTTTAAATAAATAATAATTAAATAAATAAAAATTATTTTTTAAAATAAAAATAAAAATTAAAATATTTATAATTATTTAAAACTTTATATAATTTAAAAAATAATTTAATAATAATTTAACTTTAATTTTTATTATTATTATAAACTACTTTAAATAAAAAACTATATTATAATAAAAACCTTTTTAATTATTTTTTTTTTTATTTATAAAGGTTATTTTATTATAATTATTATTATTTTTAAAAAAGTATAAATTAAAAGTAAATATTTTATTTTATTAAATTTATTAAAAATTTATATATTATATTAATTATTATTAATTATTAATATAATTATAATAGTTTATTTATAGTTATATTATATTTAATATAATAATAATAACTTATTAAAAATAATATATATAATAAATTTAATAATATATATATAATTATAAATATATAATTATAAAGGGTTAATAATAAAATAAGTATAATTTATTTATTAAATAAATAAGTCTTTATTTATTTTAAAAATAAATAATTAAGGCCCACTTTTTAAGTAAGGCCATTTATTACTTATTAAATTACTTATTATTAAAATTATAACTTAATTATTTAATTATAGTTTTATTATTTATTTAAATAAAATTTAAAAAATAATTTACTTTATTTAATTTTATTTATAATATTTATAAAATAAATAAAAATATTTAAAAATATATTAAACTTTTTATTTATAATAATATTTATAAAATTATTTAAAATATTTAAAAGTTTTTTAAAATAAACTAAAAATTTATTAAATTTTTTAAAAATATATATATATTTAAAAATAAAAACATTATAAAAAAAAATTATAAAAATAATAATATAATTTTTTTTTTAAATTAATAAATATAATATATAAGCTTTATAATAAGTAATTTATTAATAATAATAAAATTAAAGCTATATTTAATATTTTTTTTTAATTATATTTATAAGCTAGCCTTTATTATTTAAAAATAATAATTAAAAGCTTATATAAATAAATTAATAAATTAATTATAAATAAAAATTTTTAAAATAAAATATAAAATATAAAATTTTTATAATAATTTTTATAAAGTTTAAAGTTTATAATTTTTAATTATTATAAAAAAAATAAAAATAAAATTATATTTTATTAAATTATTTTTTTTATAAATTTTTAATATTTTATAGTTTATTATATTAATATAATAGTTTTAATAATAAAAAAAATTAATAAAGCTTTTATTTAATTATAAAATAATTAAAGATTAAAGTTTAAAAATTAAGTCTTTATATTTATAAAATTAATTATATTTTTAATAATTTAATAAAATAATAATTATAATTATAAGCTATTATTAATTATAAATATATTTTATATTTTTTATAATTTTTAATATTTATAATAATAATTTAAAAGCTATAAAAATAAAATAATTAATAATAAAACTATTATTAATAAATAAACGTTTTATATTAAATAATATATAAAATTAATAATTATAAATCTTTTATTATTAATATTTATATAAAAATAATTTAAAAATAAACTTTTTAAAAAATAAAAATAAAAATAAAAATATATAAATAAATTATTTAATATTTTAAATATAAAAAATCTTACTTTAAAGTTTAATAATTATAATAAACCTTTATAATTTTTTAAAAAGCTAAAAATATTATTAATATAAAAACTACTTAATATATTTTTATTTAAAATAAATTTATTTTTAAAAATATTAATATAAAAATAACCCTTTTTTTTTTTATTTTTATTTTAATTATAACTTAAATTTTATTATAAATAATAAAAAAACATACTTAAAACTATTATATTTATTTAAAATAATACGCTATAAATAATTTTACTTTTTTAATATTTATAAGTTTTTTTAAATATTTTAAAAATCCTTTAATTTATAAAAAACAATATATTAACTTTATATAAATAAAAAAAAAACATATAACTTAATTTAATAAAATAATTATTATTAATATATTTAAATAATTAATAAAATTAAGCTTAATTTAAAAAAAGCGTAGCTTTTTTTAAAGCAATAAAAAAAGCGTTATTATTAAAAAAAATTTAAAAAAAAAAATAAATTAATAAAATTAAATAATTAAAAATAAAAAATTAAACTATAATTATTTAAAAAAAAATAATATATAAAAAAGTTAATAATTATAAAAATATTAAAATAAAAATATATATTATATTTATATTATTTTTTTTTTAATAATTTTTTTATATTAAATTTTTATTTTATTTATTAAATTAAAATAATTTAAAAATATTTTTATATTTAATTAAAAACAATTAAAATAATATAAATATTATAATTTATATAAAAATTATAATATTAAAGTTTAAAATATATATAAAAAGTTAAAAAATAAAAAGTGCTACTTTTATTAATTATTATATAAAATTTATAATAAATTTAAAATTTTAAACTTTATATATTATAAATTTTTTAATATTTAATTTAATTAGTTTTTTTTTTTTATTTTATTATTTAAAAAAGCTTTAATTTTATATAATTATTTAAGGCCTTATTAAATTTATTAAAGATTATTAGCCTTAAATACGTAATTTTTAGATTTCCTCTTTAGCTAAGGTTCGTGGGACTTGCATTCACCCGTGGCCGTTTTAGTATCTAGTATTAATGAGATGAAAAGTGAATATAGCAGTTTTAAACAATAGGAGTATGATGAGGCAATTATTTCGTTCCCTTCAAAAGTCCAAGAGAAAAAAAGAATAAGAAGAACTGTACTCAATATGTTCTAGAAACTCACATTTTAGCTTACCTATGTGAAGGTTCAGGTAAGGACTATTAATCGTCGTTTTCGTAGATATTGACCGTGTTTCGGTTCTACCGTTGCGCACAATGGGTTTAGCCCCCGAGATAACCGTTCATGACAGCCGGAGGTGTGGACCGGGTCGATGGAGCTTGATCTGATCTGGTCGGACGTATGAGGAAGGTACTTACACAGACCACGCTATCTTGATCCTAGCAATCTGAGAGTCCATGCGCGTACATCCGGCAACTCATGTAGGTACGGTCGTGGTGTTTTCCCCCCTCCTGGGGATAAGCCCGACCGACACTACTCCCGAGATTCTTCTCGTCGACGCTTCCTTCTCTCACGAGCCGGCCCGTCATGTCATCTTATGTCGATTGGCCCGTCCGGGGACTTGAAACCTCCTACCCTCATGGCTGGCTCTTTTGGACAGTTGCTTCTCTCCTCGTGTACGTCCCATTCTGTGCCGTCGTAAGAAGACGCCAGATGCGGCGTGTGGCGAGGAGAAACGGCTGTCCCGAGAACATGACGTTGGACGAGGCGTACGCTATCAAGCGCAGGCTGGCCGAGCATGACTTTCCCATGGTATTCTCAGCGGCGATTAATTCGGTATTCTTCAAGGTACTGTTCAGATTTACTAGGTTGGGGTTGGGGTCGATATTCATACTATTTTTTTTTAATTTTCTTCCTTTGGCTCCATTCCGCGTTATTCTCTTTATCAATCCCACAACACCGAGACAAAATAAATAAGATAACAGCACGGAGAGCTGACGGGAACAAAAACGGGCAACGGCAGGCCGAGAGCATACCCACAATAGCGAAGCTCATCGCCCGCGCCGTGAAACGCTCCAAGGCCCCCGAAGGGAGGAAACCTCGAGGTCCCAGCGTGGCGCCATCAGACCTCCTAGGCCGTCCGGGCGCCCCGGCCACGGTAGCCGCCGTCGACCGGGTGAACCGGATCCACGCCCTCTACCGGCCCTCGGGCGTCATGTCCGACACGGACCTGCTGTACGTGCTCAGCCTGTTCGCGCTGGAGCCCGGACGCTGGGTGGAGCGCTTCGAGTGGCGGAGCCTGACGACCCAGGAGCGCCGCGCACTAGCCACGCTCTGGAGGGCGTTGGGGGAGGACCTGCGCGTCCCGTCCGACGAGCTGCTGCCGTCGGGAAGGAAGGGATTCCGGGACGCGCTGCACTGGCTTCGGGAGCTAGAGGAGTGGGCGCGAGAGTACGAGGCGGAGAACAGGGCCAAGTCCCCCGAGAGCGTCTTCCTCGGCGAGAAACAATTAGAGGCGCAGACAGCGAACGTCCCTAAGCACCTGAGGCGTGTTGCGCGCGGTTTTGCTGCGGCGCTCATCGAGCCGCGGCTGAGGCAGGCTATGGGGTATGTTTATATTTTATAGTCTTGCGTGGTCTGAGGTGCTGTGTGACGGAAAGTCCGAACTACTTGCTGACTATCACGATTCATAGGATCGAAACACCCCCGACGGCAACTGTATTTATTGTCGAGAGCATCATCCGCGCGCGCAAGTTCGTAAGGGGTTATTTCTGCTCTCCTGTGGTGCTGGTAAGAGATGTATATGAAGGCGGCGTCATTCACTGAGTCGCGATTCTATTTGTGGCAATACGTAGAACCTGACTTCAAAGAGCGAAAATGAGGTTTCGCCGAAAAGAGTTTTATGGTTCACCACCTTCCAAAGTTCGTTAGCAATGATAATATGTTGTATACCTGCTATAACTCATCCTACTCTTTTTTATATGAAAAGGGAACATTCGTTTCAGAGGATGAAAAGCGGAGTTAATTAGAATGCTGCTAGTAGCTAGGTACCAGTGAGTCTCTCCCACCTCTCTCTCGATGCGTTGGTTTGCCATCAATTACTTTCGGTCTAATGAGATTCAAACGTCCATAATGTATAGCTCGATTAATTATCCAGCTCGCTTTTTAGCGGATCCCAACAAACTGGCGCATACTCTGTGGTTTCCAGCTCTGCCATATCTTCCTTAGTAAGTTCGAAATCATAGAGTTCCGCATTCTCTTTGATACGAGATGGTGTTACACTCTTCGGCAATGGGACCAAGCCTTTCTGCAAGCTCCATCGGATCAAGATTTGAGCCTCTGTTTTACCATGCTTCTCTGCTAGCTTAACCAGAGTCTTGTCGCCCCATCGCGCTCCCTGCACGACAGGCGAATACGCCTCGCAGGCAATATTCCGCTTCGCACACCAGTCGATGATATCGTTACGGGCACACCAGGGATGAATCTCGTATTGACCGACAGAGATAACACCGCCGTTACCTCGCTCGGCTTTCAATTCGGCGATGTGCTGCTCGAGCTCGTCTAAGTGATGGACTCCGTAATTGCTGATGCCGATCGAGCGGAGCTTGCCTTCTTCGACGCCCTCGACGAGGGCTTTCCAGGCGCCTTTGCGGGCGGCTGAGCCGCCGTAGGGTGCATGGAGGAGCATCAGGTCGAGGTAGTCGACACCGGCGGTCTTCAAGCTCTTTTCGATCTGCGCTTTCGTGGCTTCATATCCGCCCTTTACGCCAGAAGTGGGGATTTTGGAGGTGAAGAAGACTTCGGAACGAGGAATTCCGCTGGCTCGTAGCGCGTCGCCCACGCCAGCTTCGTTTCGGTAAGCGGCGGCGGAGTCGATGTGGCGGTAACCGACCTTGAAAGCTTCCAGGCAAGCTTTCTGTGTGTCCTCCGGTGGCCTGGTTTAATGGTTAATACAGAAGATGTAGGTAAGATTGGCGAACACGAGTCGCGGTAGGCATGTCTCACGTTTGGTATACCTAGATAGAGAGGCGTCAGTACGAGTATAGGTATGAGCGGTGGACAAAATGTTCAACAGTATCGGGATATACGAACACCGAAGCCTAGGCGGGGGATCTCATATCCGCTGTTCAACTTGAACGTCGAGTTAAGGTTGTAAGTAGAAGCCATGCTGTGGTCGACGAATGTGTTAACTGGTTAGTCTAAATCGAAGGACGAGATAATGGCAATGGCAATAAAGGCTATATAAGAGATGAGGGGACGCCGAGTGAAACTTGACGAGGTATGAGACAACTATGTCCCGTATGTTTAAACTGATATCATAATCGTATGATACCACATGGCTCGGTAATCATGCCCGATTAGTAAGAGGCTTCGGCAATAATGGCAATTGCACTCGGGCCATCATCACTTTATACGGCTCGTCTACCCTATTAAGGCCGTTGACCGGTTACCTTCATAGGCAAGAAGGCGAAGAATGGGAAGGAAAGAAGTCAGCTCTTAGGTAGTGTCACATTGGTGCATGCGACCACACCTTTCACCTTGACCAATCCTTGCCCCTACAGCCGGAGCTTGAGTAATGATAGCATAACAGCTGACCACAGCGTCGGAACATAGCTATCCATCCCCTCTTGTTGCAAAGCAAACCTTCGATATGTCCAACTTATTCAACAACCTCAGTGCACGAATAAGTCTAGGTTTATAACTTTGGACTTTAAACCATCTATTCAAATAAGCCACCGATTTTTTCGAATTATTTCCGGACATCGTGATTAGAATTTTCATTTCCGCATGTTGAGACATTTCTAGTGGCCGTTAGATCATCGCGACGTCTGCACGTCGTCTGCACGTCGTCTAACTACTAATTCAGAGTATTAAATCTACCCCTTCTCACGGGGTGTGTAAGTTCTATCGCAGGCGAGCTTCTAGTGGAATATGACAGGTGAAAGTGGGGTAGGAGTGGGGATCTAGGCGCCGCGGGGCAAATGTGTCCAGCGCGGGGCATTCTTCCAATATCACATCATCACCTTACCCATCGCTAGTTGAACAAACCTTAGTGGTGCATGTATTGCATCTAGACTTTTTTCCTCGTCCACAATTCCAATTACGCGTACATCTGTTTACGCTCACCTTTGCTCCAATCCCCGTGTAATACCCCACAACATACAGTAAACATTTGTCCAGCTTGATCAGCCTCACCGTCGTTATGCAGCTTGTCGGCTCCAAGACATCACAGCGCCTGGAGGAGGTGGGTGAGGGAAGCTTGACGCTGCTCCCCACCGATCCAGAAGATATGGTAACTAGACTCTTCGACATGTGAGACCCTCCCTGGGCCTCTCAAATCAGTCCCGTCCGTCCAGTACTGATTATTAACTCTCTCTCTTCCTGACAGTGGCACGCCAACAACTTGATTGGCCCCCAAGATGTTATCAAGGCTCATGCCATACGGAAGGTCACCACAGAGTCCAAGACGGGCAGCACCGTTTCCGAGCGTGTACACACCGATCTAACCATCCGCGTTACCTCCACTTTCTTCGATCCCGCCGCCTCACAGTTGCATGTCTCGGGCACCGTCATTGTCGAGAACGCCTTCGTCAACATCGGCCAGTACCACACTCTCGATCTCGAGCTCAACCGGCCCTTTACGCTCTGGAAGAAGTATGGCTGGGACTCGGTAGCCCGGGAGACCCTGTCCGACGCCCTAAAACAGGACAAGGATGGCGCCGTCGCCGCCGTCGTTATGCAGGAGGGGATTGCTAACATCTGCCTCATCACCGAATTCCGCACCGTCCTCAAGCAGCGCGTCGAGAGCACTATTCCCAAGAAGCGGTCGGCTAGCTCAGACCAGGACTCGGGCATGCGCCGCTTCTTCGACAAGACTCTATCCACATTGATGCGCAGCATCGAATTCTCTAACCCGCGCCCACTTCTGTTGGCAAGTCCTGGGTTCGTGGCTGGTGATTTCAAAAAATACATTGCCGATGAGGGGACGCGCCGGGGCGACAAGACATTGTTGGCCATGGCCAAACAAGCAACGGTAGTTCATTCGAGCTCAGGTCACCTGCACAGCCTCAATGAGATTCTTAAGAGTAGCGAGGTCACGGCCACAATGAAGGACATGAAATTCTCCAAGGAGACAAGATTTATGGATGACTTCTTCGACAAGCTGCGCAAGGATGATGGCCGGGCGTGGTATGGCACGGCGCCGGTAGAGAGGGCGGTCCGGGAGGGCGCGGTCGGCCGGGGTGGCGGAGTGTTGCTCATTAACAACTCGCTGTTCCGGAGTATGGACATTGCGACGCGAAAACGTTACGTGTCGATGGTGGACAAGGTAAAAGAGGATGGCGGAGACGCTAGGATCCTCAGTAGCGACCACGAAAGCGGACAGCGGCTGGACGTGTTAGGCGGTATCGCCGCACTCCTCACATACCCCATGCTCGATCTAGACGAGGAAGAGGACCAGGCTAACGCACACGAAGAAGTCGTCGACCAAGAATTGATTATATGATGTTCATCGAACTTATTTCCAGGCTAACGACTTGATGTTTTACGCTTCTCACCTCGATTTCCGGTTGGGTATGTATTCTTGCGATAGTGACATTTTGACAAACACATGATGTGGTTTCTACGTAATTGTTGATGAAACGCGTTCTCGATCTTACCTACGGCTATTGAAACCTAGTTTTCAATCATACGTTAATACCTCAGGTATATTGCAACAGCACCGTAGGACATCCAACAATACTCATGTAATAATATTCTAGATACCTGGCAAGGACCAATACCCGTCGGTGCCGCTGTAATCGCGTGAATTTTCCCTACGTCATACCCCTTCAATTTCAGTCTAGACTCCTTGTGCAAGTAAGGAACTACGGGTCAGTGCTTCGCCCAATCACCATCGAATTTCCAAAACTACAGCACGCCGCTTGTTACTCAAAAGAGAAGGAAGATGATGCATGTTTTATTTTTAAATTACCTCTTCCGGCCTGGGATACAGCACTGGTGGGTACCTCATCCGTTCTTGTCAAGCAACAGTTACATCCATGACATCGACCTGCTTTGCCATGCTATACGAATATCGCTAACAGCGAGCAGCAAGTATACGGTCAAAGGAATAGTTGGTCCGGCGTAACATTATCTGCTCATTATCATATTTTGCCATTGTTGGCAAAAAGAAGAAGAGCGCGACTACTTGCGCATGGTATCTACCCACTTTTGAGTCGGATATTATGTTCGCGTCCTAAAAAAAGTACCAACGAGAAAGAAGAAAAAGAAAGAGACAAAAACCGCTCACTTACGAGGGGAGAGATAATGGAATATGTCGTCGATCCCATCTCTGACCGCCCCAGGCAGCAATATTTCAAGACACCGCCCTTCTTCCCCGCCCGATGCTGCGCCGCCCCGTCGCTCGTCTCACGATAGTCGCTCTCGTGCCAACGCCGCATCTGCCAACATCGCGACCACCGCGACCGAGCCCAGCGTTAGCAACAGAGATGGGTCCGCCCGCCCACCGCAGTCGACGGCCTCGCCAATTGAGGACACCGGTGTGTGCCCCTCTCTGGACGTACCTATATATCATCCTATAAAATGAATGGTAATAAATGGTACCTATGCTGACGGGGGGAGGGTAAACCTCGGGCGGTTCTAGGCACCGACATTCTTCAGCAGCGCCCGCCATCGGCGCCAACCCCAGTCAAGAAAGATAGAGCGAAAACCGCCCGCAGAGATGCCGATTCGGCTATTTCGAAGGAAGTCATCAAAGAACCCGCGGATTCCAGAGACTCTATTAAGGACGACATCCGAGATCAGAGAGTAGCCACCAATGGACGAACCGCATCCCCCATCCACCGCTCCGACTCTGTGGACCCTTTGTCGCATGTACGTGGAAGACCATCTCCCATTGCCAATGTCTCATATTAGCCGGGCCTCCTATTATATCGTCTTTACTACTATTGTCAACCCAATTCTAACATTACTTTAGCACATCTTCTCGAGGACCAACACAGAACGCACAATCACCTCGCGATTTCTCAACCCTACACGACCAGAGAGCCCTTCCAATGAATCCGTACCACGCCCGGGCCCCGACGTCCCTAACAAGCTCTCTGCTGTCCAACCTGATTCGGTCAGAGACAAGAAGTATGTGCTTCCCGAAGCCTAGAAAATTCGTCTGCTAATGCCCCTTTGTTTGCTTTGTTACAGGAAAGGTGTCTCTTTCCTCAGCCGACTGAGCATGATAGGTGGCAAGAAGAAAGACGAAGATATTCTGGATAACGAATCTGAGATCAGCGAGCAGAGGACCGAGGGTGCTAACGCCGTCGCCTTCTCTTCCGCCCTCTATATCCCCCACCATAAACAGCCACCGCGCTATATTCGAGTTCGCTCCCAGAATAGGAAATCGAAGGAGTTTGACCGTATTTTTCTGGCTCAGGAATTGGGAGGGGCGCGCTCCTCGCCGCCCACAGGACAGCCTGCATCTGTAAACGGGGACCCTCCCACTGGACAAGAGGTCAAAGCCGATCCCCCTTCGGGCGGACCCATATGGGCTGTTGAATTCAGCCAAGATGGTAGATTTCTCGCAACGGGCGGTCGAGATCGCGTCCTACGGGTCTGGGCTGTGATTGCTACGGAAGAGGATCGCAAAGCCTACGATGATGCGGAGAGTGCCAACACAGAGAAAGAAGAGCGACTTAGTGCACCCGTTTTTCATCCGCAACCAGCTCGCGAGTTTAAGGGGCATGAGGGCGATATTCTAGATCTGAGCTGGAGCAAGAACAACTTCCTCCTCTCTTCGTCTATGGATAAGACTGTCAGGTTATGGCACATGAGCCGACGAGAGTGTTTATGCACATTCAAACACAAGGACTTCGTCGCTTCCATTGCTTTCCACCCCAGAGATGACCGCTTCTTCCTCGCGGGATCGCTTGACTCTAGCTTCCGGCTGTGGAGCATACCTGACAAGGCCGTCGCATACTCGAGCCAGTTATCCGACATTATTACGGCCGTGGGATTCTCCCCAGATGGCAAGACAGCGATTGCTGGGACCTTCCATGGCTTCTGCATGTTTTATGAGACGGAGGGACTAAAGCCGCTCAGTCAGTTACACGTGCGGTCCTCGCGAGGCAAGAATGCCAAAGGGAGCAAGATTACGGGCATCCAGACCATCAATTACTCAACCAATAATGCGGAAAGTGAAGCCAAGTTGTTAGTAACCTCGAATGACTCACGTATCCGTATCTACAACTTAGCGAACAAAACCCTTGAGGCGAAACTCAAAGGCCACGAGAATGCATGCAATCAGATCCGAGCAAGCTTCAGCGACGACGGAACATTTGTCATCTGTGGCAGCGAGGATCGGAAAGCTTTCATATGGTCGAGGACGATGGTTGATTCGGACAGCAGAGAAAAACGGCCCGGTGAATATTTCGAGGCTCATAGCGACATTGTGACGACAGCTATCTTTGCGCCGACGGCTACCCGCCGGCTTCTTCAAGCATCTCAAGATCCCATTTTCACTCTTTGCAATCCTCCTCCAATCACCTTGCGAAGTAAAGCAGAGTCGACAGTGAGTTTAGGGGCATATGACGCTCAATCAGAGTATTCTGATAAGATCAGGAAACCTGAAGAAACTCCTGCCTTTATTTCTCGTTCTGCTCACCCCGACGGCCAAATTATTGTGACAACGGATAACTCTGGCCTTATCAAGGTGTTCCGGCAAGACTGTGCCTTTGCCAAACGGCGGTATGACAATTGGGAAACCAACTCAACATTCTCGAGAAAGCTTGGTCGGGACAGGTTGCTTCTCGCTAGAGCTGGTAGTATCGTAACAGGAACTAGTGTTAGCAGTCGAGATCCGCATTCCCGACGTGGTTCGCTCTCGCAGCCTGTTCAAATTAATTCAGATAGAATCAACACTTGGCGTCATGGAGTTGAGGGCACTCCTGGTCGACCATTGTCCATGACACTTGCCAACACTTCCACGACGACCCCTGCTGGCAGCGTGCGGTCGCCGTCACCGACCAAAATGACCCCCACGCCGATATCACCAACCAGAGCAAACCCCTCATCAGAAGTGCGCAAGCAGCTCAGCAATACGGCATCGCCTATCCCACATCCCACAAGCCCAACCGCAAGTACTCGTTCAAACAAGACGAATGAGCCACCTCGAGAGACGGAGACGTCTATTCCTCCCACCCCCAGCTTTTCTATCCGCACCATAGACGATGATGCCGACGATCTGCGTCTCGACTCCGTCGGCGCAAGCTATTCATTCTGGAACTTAAACAAATGGCGCAACATGAGCCAGGGCCGTAACAACGGACCCAACGGCGCGAACCCTTCCATCCCGAGACCAGAGCGGACGGCAAGCGGCTCTCACAACCCAGACGAGGAGGCGACATCACACGCGTCACGAAAGAGCTCGGAAGCCGCCGCCGCCGCCGCCGCAAGCAACAACCACAACAACAGCTTCTCGGATCGTCGGAGAAGCGGTCGTGCCAGCGTCAGCCGGCTCTGGCCCTCGCCGCTCGAAGAACGAGATGAGAACGAAGGGTTTCTAGCCCCGCCCGAGCGCGTCCTGACGAACCGCGCGGGCTCCATCATTAGTCAGCTCAGCTCGGAACTCACGGCCAGCGAGGACGGCGAGGAGATGAAGTGCGTCAAGTGCGGAAATCACGACTTTCGCGCTAAGAGGGTAGGCGGCTTGCAGAGGTTGCTGTGTGGGAAGTGCGGGCGGATGGTTGATATATGATGGATATGGTTATAGTATCAGGCGTGTTGAGTGATTGTTTTGAGTGTCAGTGTTTAGTGTTGCATATATGCATACATATGTAGATAGATGGCGGTAGCGAGCGTTTTGATTCTGGCATTGTTGGAGTTTGGGCAAGAGGGATAGCGACATGTTGGGGGAGGGGATCTTTGATGTTGTGTTTTTACTTCTCCATACCTGTGCTGAGTTTTGTATACTTGAAAGACAAGAATACAGTCAAATGTCGAGTATAGTATTGTGCTATACTGTGGAATGAAAATAATCGCTTCTCGGGATTTTCGAAACCCCAGCTTCACACGGGAGTATGTGCATTTTAACATCTTGGTATCGCGCCCTCAAGAGGTGCGGCGTATGGTAGATTTCCAGTCACTTGGGCTCCCTGTTCGGCAACTATCTCCAGGTAGACACTACGGTGTTGGTTACGTGGTACGTTGCTATAGCTGCTCACTAACATAATCAAGCTCGCACAATAGATCTCAGCCGGAGATGACGACAAGATAACAACTTATCCCATACCATACCTAGCATTCCATTTGCTGATTCTTGAATCGCGGCCCGTATATCTATCTCCAAACAACCTTCCACTATGCCGACAATATAGTGCATTCCTCAACGAATAACTAGTTTAAACTCCGCCCAAAGAATGGTTCAGTGGGTAGAGCGTGACTCATCTTCGGTAATCTTAAGCAGGAGTTTCAAGTGCCCCTTCTTCAGGATCCGTAGATCTGCTTGTATTAACAAATCTAGGTTAGAAATAAAGTTGCTCTCTCTAGGTTGTGTTGAGATGTCTCGTGACCCTCACTATTACCTAAAGATCAGTAAAATTTGCTTAGTATGCAAGCTCAAAAGTAACTTCTACGCATAACTTTGGCGGTTTCGCAAGCACTGGGCCGGATTTTATCGTCCATGCCTACTGATGACGCTTTATTGATGAGTAGTTCTACAAACTTACAGGGACACGCAACTTGCTATCTACATTACACTTCAGGAAGCGAGAAACGCCGCGTTTTTGGCTCGAGATTCCACCGTTATACCAATATGTAGGTATATAGTTAGATAGCTGTTTTTTGGTTTCTGGTTCGTTTGTTTGTTCTTTTAGTTGGGCAGGCTTTGGCTACTTTGCGAAGCGTTTACGCACCTCACCGACCGTGCGCGGACTAGCCTTTACCGCCCACGCTCCTCTAATCCAAGAGGTACTATAGATAACGTAAGTACTGATAACTTAAAAACATTATCAATCACCGGACCAGCTGCGAATGAAGACGAAGGCTACAGTCATCACAAGACTTGCAGTCTTTGCGCTAGGCATATTAAGCCCATATTACGGCCTCGGCTAGGTTGCTATCGTAGACATCGTAGCCATCGCGGCCTCCGTGATTATCGTGGTCATCGTGCTCGTTTGACACATAGGGGTGTACGTAGAGAGCAAAAGGTTTTTTTAAAATAGCTATCCTCTTCGAACTCTGTAGATAACCTAGTAAGACGCAAGTTATTATCTTAGATGACTACAGTGGTGGTGGTCGCTGGCTAAAAACCTTTATCGTGGCGAAGAAAACCTTGATATTGTAGGTTCTAGCGTAGAAGAGGGTTTTACAATGGCGCGGAGCTTCCTACACGGAAGAGTTACGGTATTGAGGGAAACTCTAGCATCATGGCGTGTATAAAAGGCGATGCTCCGCCTGTATCTGGCCATTTCATATCAAGTATCACACATCATCATCATTACCCACGAGAACATAAACTACAACATTCATACGTCTATATCAACCTACAAAGTATTCACTCACTACTATCATCATCCCAAAGGCCACTTACTACTACCAAACAATCATCCATCAAGATCACCTACCCTTCCATCACCACCATGAAGTTCCAAGCTCTAGTCCTTATCGCATTGGCACACAGCTTCATAGCTACGGCCATGCCACGTAACGAGGTAAGATACGAACGTGATTGCCGTCGCATACTCAGAAGTTCTAATCACGCCGTATTCCAGACGTCGACCATCGCTGCAACCAACAGCAGCACCCTCGTCCTGGTTAATGCGACTAACCAGACCATAAGCTTCGCGAACCAATCTATTGGCTTCGCGAACCAATCTCTTCAGCCAGATATCGAAAATATGGATGAAGAGGAATGCTTGGACGGGGAAGAAGCTTGCGTCCTGAAGCATGGCCAATGCCGTCACCACAACGAAAAAGAGTGCAAGAAATGTAAGCTGGGCTGTATCACATGGTTGGCTCTTTGGCCAGTATGTGTCATGATAATATGCGTCCCAGGGGGCCCATGTTGTTTAGGCTGAGGGGCTAAGGAGTAAGGGTGGCATTAGTGTTTATTATTGTACCGACTTTGCGATAGATTCTGATTTCTCGGGCCCTCACCACTCGGTCTCCCATCTCTAATTCAATCGTTGCATTTCCCAAAACCATTACCTGAATACCTACAGATTTTTGTTCACGCCATACCCCATTGATTCTGCTAGATTTTATCAGCCTAGAATACATAATTTTTAGATTTCCTCCTTAGCTGAGGATCACGGGGACTTGCAGTCGCCCGTGGCCGTTTCAATGTGTGAATGTATGAGTTACACGACGTATAAGGGGCCATTTCAATGTATGAGTCTATTCAATGAAGCCGGGACTCTGCTCATGTAGTTAGGTTTCTGCCTTTGGAGGCGGTGCTCTGATGGCTCACAGTCAAATTGATAGTATCTCTCGAATATCCATATGAACTTACCAAGTAGGTTATTTACTGCTCCCTCATTGGCCTATAATCAATAGAGCTATATTGGCCATGGCACCTCATCACCTACAAGAGCAGTCGTACTTAATGATATTTACCGTACTAGAAAAGCTGACGGGGTATTACTTCATCTTCATTAGGACTCCGGGTGTGGTCGGTTTCTTAACAGGAAAGAGCGAGCAAGATACTGAATCTATTATGGTTAGCTCATCTACTCAACCGATTAGAGCCCTTAAACTCTCGGGGTTTTATTCTAGAGAGATTACCATGTCCCTAATCGAAAATAGGAGAGATGAAGAAAAGGGCAGTCTCAGCCGAAGCATATTTGCACCTCAACGTAGGCGACTGCGCCTCAGGATTGATGTATAGATGCTTAAAATGAAGACACAATTAATGTCCGAATATCATTGTACCTTCATTATTATACTCTTTCCGCTCAGGCACCCGCTTAAGAGACACACTATCTAAACTCCTTCCCCATCCCAAGGCACTTCAGTAAGTAATCTCAGGAATGCACTGACCATGTTGTTAGAGGTACTTTGCAGTGGGAAGGAGGCAGTGAGCACTGAGCAAATAATCTCGTAATCAATTAAACTTAAACGAATTTCAAGTCCAAGCTCGCTCGAAACTCAATCAAAGATGGAGCCTCACCCGGAGATGATTCACATTTAGACAGTGTTTGGGTGTGTGTCTACCTACCTAGGTACCTACCTAAGGTAGGTTCCTACTTAAGGTTTGTAGGGAGAAATGTGACAAACGGAGAAGTCGTGCAGTATGAAAATATCGTGACACTGATTTACGATGCAAAGACAACTGGACCTTTCACAACGCAGCTACTTTTTATTTCTTGACAAAATGAGCTCTTGCTGCACGATGCTACTGGCTTGTGATCAGGCACTGGACTCTGGCGAATACTCACCACGCCGATATATTGTTTATCTCGCTGCAAGAAGTGTGATTCAATTCTCAAGCTCCTTCAAAGTATACGAGCTAGCGGTATCAACTATTACACAGTAAGGAATGAAAGCCTCATCTTAGGTAAAACGGCATTTTGTCTTTGGAGAATGTGCCTGCCGGAGTGCCTGGTCCGCAAGGTTCGTGCATGAGACGGGAACATGTGTCATTACCTTCCTTACTTACATGGAGATATAAACCGCTCTTTCTCTGATGCGCTCTTTGAAAGTCTCCTCGTCGAAAGACGGACAGCACGACATTCTCTGGTGAGTATTAAATCACAATCTGTTCCCGAACTCCAAGCGTCTCCCTTTTCCCTTTTCTTTTTCCCCCAAGCATACAAAAACATATGCTTAACAAACATCACATACAAATATTACCAACTGTCCCCAAGCCCCAAGTCCCAGCTCCCTCCAGTCGACCCAGTCAAGCCCAATCATCCAGACAATCACCACCACGAACTGCGCCTTTATCCATTGCCAACTCCCCCCGACAATCAAACAAACTCCGCCTGCTACTCGCCTCCCGTCCCAACAACAATAACAACAACGACGACGATGTCCGGCTCCTGTCAAGTCCCCTTCCCCCCGCCTGTAAGTTTTCTAACTATTCTCATCGACAGTCAGCCATCATCGTCATCATCATCCACTCACACATGTTCTGGTGTTTCTTCATCTGTGCTGTCGTTGTCGAGCTGCTTTCATATACTGACCTGGGACTTCGAGGATTACCAAATGAGCAATCTCAAAAGTTTCCGCGACGCGGCGGCGGTGGAGGAAGGGAGGCCGGCATCGTCGGGACGGTTGAGGATGGCGGAGCCAGGGGGTCGCAAGTTGGCGTGGATAAAGGCAACGTTCGCGGTGGCGGTGCTCGCGCTCGCCATAGCGGTGATTGGGCTTGGCATCGGGGTTTGGCAAATTGTACACTAATTATCAGACCACCCCGAGGGTCGATTGGGAGGTCGCGAGCTGGGCGGGACGAGGGGACAGTTGGTTACTATAACAATAATATCAAGTATTGATTCATTACCATCATATCCATTCGCTCAATCAACCAGATCTGCTGGTTAGTGATCACCTGTTGCGACTTGATAACCATAGGGTGCACTAGTAGAGTCGGCATACAGAAAACAAAACAGAGGCCCGGCGGCTCCAACGCGAGGCGGTTAGGGGGCAACTAATCCAGGCACCCGCCAGAGTGAACAAGAAACCCCTTTCAAGCAGGTTAACGATATCTAATCTAATACCAAGCATAAGCGGTGCCTTGGCGGAAAGAGTACGATACCGAAGATGTCAGACTCTCAAAAAGCCTTGTG
Source organism: Xylaria sp. Z34 (assembly GCA_037356055.1). Lineage (NCBI taxonomy): Eukaryota > Fungi > Ascomycota > Sordariomycetes > Xylariales > Xylariaceae > Xylaria > Xylaria sp. Z34. The sequence continues at coordinate 321,800 of JBAWJW010000030.1, read as the reverse complement.
ATAGTTATAGCTGCATACCACTTCCCCAGAGTAATAGAACAAAGAAGGCACTTTGTATATAGATCTCTAGCCTGTAGGTGTATTTGTTGGAGCTCCTTGTGCGACAACAAGTATTCAACTTACCCCTACGTTGTTATCGGTATCCAAAAGTCGTGACAGAAGATGTAGTATTAAATTATCAACTTTATTTTCAATATAGAAAATAAGCGGTATGAGAATAGTGTCTTCCAAGATTTTTACCTTCTGTCTACCTACATGGCCACTTTGGGATCAAGGCGTAGTTAATTCGTACGTCTAATAAACATGAAACATGTTGTTCCTTCGGGTGGAGGCCATAAGGTACCTAAACAGATAGGCATAGCCACCACCATCTTCGTGACGTGCCATCGTATACGCCATGATACCTGCCATGATACTGAGCCCTCATCATGCAGGCTGGCCATGTCAGCCTATCAGAAAATTAGATCACCATCAAGGGTGGTATCCAGCAAGGGAATGGACAGCCATTCCAGCCTAATCCCGCATAAGCTGTCCAAAACCGTGTCAGCAGGAATTGTCCAGTCAGTCGCCAGGAGATATTTTAGATAGGTCCAATTGGTCAGTTGTGGTGACCCCTCTTCGTCGCCTTACAGTAAAGGCGGACATACCTCTGTGAGATATCTGAGCAGGCTGTGGATATAAATGATTGCAATGATCCCATCAAGTCTCTGACATCTTCTGTTAGCCAAGAGCATGCTGGCTTGGGGACAATGCTATTCATATAAATGATCACGGTTGGAGCTCTCTCTGACTGTATCAATGATATCGTTTTCGTCGCTTTCGATTCATTTTGTATTGCATTATATTGTCCTCTTTACTAGTACGATTGCAGCCGCTTGTGTACGCCCCAAATGCCGACACTTGCACAACCGCTTGAGGTGGGGGAGGAGAACATATGGGAACAACACAAGCCAACTCTCCAGAAGCTATACCAAACTCATAGGGAAACACTTAGCGAAGTAAAGACTCTAATGGAAAGAGACCATGGCTTCCCTGTCACACCGTAGGTCAGGTCCGAAAACATCTTGGTACTGTAATACTAATATCTGTAGTTTATCGACATATGAATCAAAACTCCGTCAAATGCGCGTTCGTAAGAAGATGAAGAAGACGGACTGGCACGCCGTCTATCAGGAATTACAAAGAAGAGGGGAACGACAGAGCGCAGTGTATCTTTGTGGAACGAAGATTCCATCGATCAAAGCTTGGAAAGAAATCAGGCGTTCAGGGGCTAGGTCAAGTCACAATGGTATAACATCTCAATCTCCAAGCATTTGCTAGGTAACCGCTAAGAACGGTCTAGGTCAACGACGTCAACTTCCCCGAGAGGTGGTGGTGCGAACGCCTTCCCCGGGAAGGCAATCACCACCGCTACCTTTGACTTTCAGATATCCGAACATTGAGCTATCTTACAACGTTCTTTCTTCTCAGACAATACCGATCATGTTACAAATGGCCACGCGTCTATCATCAAATACGAACAGTTGGGGGCCAGCCGATATAGGTGTATTGGATCTAATTTCGGACTTCCATAAAGCCCTTCTTAAACATACACCTTCGCAGATCTTCACGCGAGACGTCTTCGGTATGTCGAAAAAACTACCTACTCATAATACTTCTCCCCTCCTACATCACTTAGGCTGAGACTTGGTTGTTACAGAAATTCTTGGAAAATCCTCGACCATTCACTCAACGAACCTTATCAACCTCCGCTGTTTATCTGGAACAGCGTATATGTTGTCGAACAATTTACTCAGCCTAGAAGACAGGCGCCGCTCTCTCGAAACCGTGTTAACTTATTTTCCTACTAGCTTACGCATCCCTTTCAAAGCAACTGACTCGTCTACTCTTCGCGTCATCCTCGATTCGGTCCTGGAATATCTCTTTCATAACGATCGCAGAGATGAGTTTAAAGCCTCAGTGAGAGTTATCGCATACCATCATTCAGATTGGCTTGCCTCAGAAAGCTATAAGTATCTCTTCTACGCCGCGACAATGAATTGTCTTGACGAGTGCCAACTTTTATTGGAAATTATCAAGACTTCATCCCCTCATTATGGCACAAGCCTGCGAAATTCGGACTATGCCCTCTATAACACCACAATCTTTTCTGCTATCTCTGCCGGCTATTTTGATTGCGTAAGGTTATTAATACAACATATGACTCAAAACTACCCACTGCCTCGAAACTACGATCCCGATAGCAATCTGCCTCCAGACCAGACAGGTCAAACCGGCGCAATGAGCCATAATCAGCAGTACTCAGACAATCAGGTCACATCCTTGTTTTTGTACTCTATAGCTAGAATTCGACTGGGATTTTCTTTTCGTCCCTACAGCATGCTCCTGACCATACAAGCGCCCCGGAAGGTAATACCATCGCACCTTGAAGCGGAGACTGTGCAACGTGTGCTCGACATCTTTCTCGAACTGGGTTTGGATGTCGATGCTCTCATGCCACCCTGGTTCCAGGACGACGCCAAAAACACGTCCCCTAACGATAAGAACCTTAACATACTAAGTCTCTACCCAGATCTCCAGCTTCCGGTGCATCTACATCCCACAGTTTTGGATATCGTTTACTACATAGATAAGGACACTTATCATCACCTTGCTCGTCATAGCAAGAAGGTTGCTACGAAAGTCACACGCTCGGGCTTGTGCCTTGCAGCGGAGAACGGGAGTGGCTCTCTATATCAATATCTTAACTCATTACACTCAGAAGCTGGAGAATGCCAGGAACTTCTTAGATTGGTTCTTGCCGAGCAGTTCATGATACAGTTTAATTACAATATTGCCTACACCCTACTAAGCTTTGGTGTCGGTTTCGAGGCTTTCCCGCCCAAAACAAGTCTTTCAATTCCTCTCGAGGGGTTGATCATCAAACTCAAGCAGCATGGCATGAAAATGGAATTCCTCAGCATTTTCAATCACCTCCTTAGAAAAGGAGCAATGATAGATGCGGACGTGATTGCTGCCGCTGTCGAGCCTCACGGCACAAACCTATTGAACTTCCTCGCTCGCTATGGCGCTGACTTCGCAACCAGGGGTACCCTAGCCCTCCTTCTAGCCGCCAGGCTTGACAACTTTGAGGCAGTAGATTGGTTATTGGAGGCCGGTGTGGACATCAATGCCGGGATTGACTTTCACGGCCAGGTCATCAGTATTATTGGTGGCTATGTTCAAAGCTTGGATTCGCCTGCAATATACCTACATCAATCGTACGGTTCTTCAAAATACAGGGTTATTAATGGTTTACATCCCTGGGAAACATTATCATTTGAGCAGAAAAGGGGTGCCATTTTACCAACGCTCAAAAAATTGATTGATCGAGGTGCTGCCTTACGCATCAGTCCGGGTAACTTGCAGCCTAATAATTTTCTGCACCATGCGATTGGTTTCGGAATGCACCTGTCAGATATACTTGACATTGTCAAATATATTCTTGTGGCTCAAGGCGGAGTCCAGATTCCATCGCCCCATCAACCATGTTTACTTGAAGCGTGCTTCGTCGCCGCCTTCAACGCTGGCAAAGAAGTTATAGACCGCAAACTACAGATCTTCAATGTTCTCCTTGCCTGTGGCGCCCCTATTGCTAATAGCGGTGTGCTGGTTCATTTGATTCACCTCGGGGCAACAATGGACTCGATTCAAACGGTCATTGATAGAGGGGCCAATATTAACATGTACTCTGATAAAGACTCAGTGTCCGGGTTTTTATCATGGACGCCTCTTCAAATGGCAGCTTCAGTTGGCAATATGGAGCTAGTAAAGATGCTGGTTGATCATGGCGCAAGGATTAATGCTCCTGCCAAGGGAGAGGATGGTATGACAGCTCTCCAAGCTGCTTGTAGAAGGTCCAGAGGAAATTGGAGTACCGGGATTGCATTAGTCAACTTTTTGATTAATAAAGGTGCTGATGTGAATGCTGTGAGCGCTCCTAGGATCTATGGGCCTGGAACAGCTGCCTTGCACGATGCTGCAGTACACGGTAACATTGAAATAGCAGCAGTGTTACTTGATCACGGAGCCGACATCAATACGACATCTAGTGGGGAAACACGCCGTGCGCTCGATTATGCTGCGGAGTATGGGCGACTTGACATGACAAAATTCCTACTTGAACTCGGAGCCTTGAGCTGGGATAGAGGAGAAAACGATTATGCTGGTGCAATTAAGCTTGCCGAGGAAGAGCGTCACTGGGCCGTTGCTGATCTTCTTCGAGAACATGCCATACTATCTACGCAGGTTCGCCGCGCCCTCGAAGGAGACATGTTATAAAGGGTGACCTTAACTAGAAAGGTGCAAAAAGTATAAGCGATCCGTATCTAGCTTTTTAGGACAAACAATATGTGAGCCATAAGTCTGGATAATCGCTTTCCAATGGGTTTGGAGTTTGAGTACGTCCTTCGCAAGGTACTTTCAAGAATTAGGTCTCTTACTATTAAGTTTGAGTAGCGCGCGCCTCGAGTCTATGCCTATATTGTACGACGGGACTTAAATATTTTAGTAGGTTCCTAGAGACGAGCCGCTCTCAATTCTAAGCTTTGAATTGATTCTAGACTTGAATGAGACGGAGATGCTTAGAATAATGGTTTCCTAGGATTCTCAACTCAGATGCCGTGATGAGATACTAGATAGCCTCTATTCAGAGGTAATATCCGCTTGGTCAAGGGCAGCTGTAATAGGAGCTGGCGGTTAGGGGCTCGGAAAAACATTATATATTAATAAGGATCTTTCAAGCTATAAGTTTTTCTACGGGCTTCTTGGGCCCTTGATGTCTATGTAGGGGATCTATGGCTAATCAAACTCCATATGAACTCACTTCGCCTTGCCTGTTTCGCTCCCATGAGGCTATAGGGGATCTGGGGAGCGGAAGGAAACTCAAGATCTTGTATGACTATATTTGATGGTTTATAGCTATAATGCACTAAAAGAGCGCGAGTTCAAGATCGTTAAGTTTGATCCAAACGTTTTTCACAAAAGCTATACTTTCCTCCTTCTCTTTATCGCGTCTATTTAAGCAATACATCACGACTTCGTGGTACTTTCGTCCCATTATGGTTTGGACGCCTTGGGAAGCATTGTTGTTAACTGGACCGAAACCATCGAGGAGTTTCATGAGTTCAGACCGGAGGTCATCCCCTGATTTTCCCTTGAATGTGTCTTCCATTGTAACGAATGGGCGATAGTCCGGTGAGCTGTATAGCGCAAGTTCCATCAAGATAACACCAAGCGAATACGCGTCAAATCCCATAACATAACGAGCATTGCTCTCACTCCGGTGCCGCGACGGATGTCGATATATATTGTAGTACCAAGACTCGGTAGATCGGTGGTCGGAATACCAGAACACCTGCCGGGAAGATCGTGACCCTACAAGATAAGGAACGGGCTGAGATGCTTGACTTGATCGATTGTCTTTGAGAATGACAATATTGCGCGGGCAAATGTCTTTGTGGACCCGGCCGTTGCTATATTGCGAGCAAAGCCAACCCGCTGGTCCAAGGAGCAAACCGGAAATGTCTTATCAATCAACAACGACTCCAATGTCGTGATTAGTGGTTGGTCCTCTTGGCCTCGAAATAGAGACATATTTTCCGGGATCTGGTATATCAGCCCAAACCGTAAGTTTTCTTCGTCACGAAAGTAACCCAAACACTTTAATAGCATCGTTTGTTGTGGGTCGATCCATGAAAGACAGGAGGATATTGTTTGAAGCCTCTTGCCCTCTGATGCTATCCATTCGGTGGGGTACCCAGACTGGTTGATACTAGCCCATCTGACCCATTCCACGATTACATCAGTAGTCTGATTTAGCCTGGCAGATGCAAGAAATTGGTCATCACACACTTCTACCAGGTGATCACGACGATTTCCAGTTGCTTTCTGTTCCTGTATGATTTCGATATCTTCCTTTTTCCACTCCATTGAACGTTCTGCGAACTCAGATTGCTGGATTGAGTCGCCGTGCCGAAACAGACCAACAAGCCTGGTGAATTGGACGAGGGAATCACTTGATGCGGGTGAGCTTGGGGGTTTGCTGAATTGTATTGCGGAAGCAATGAGATGAAGTGCGTTGGTCCAGCTGGCTACCTCAGACGCGATCGAGACCATGCTGGCTTTCCTCGAGGCTGCCCAAGCTGCTTTTGATATCAGCGGTCTCTTCGGCTTCATCATCCTCGATAGCTGGTCTTGTAGAGATTCATTCAGACTTTTCAGGCGCGGCTGCAAGTCGATTAAAAAGTCTCGCTCCTCACCGTTTGGCAAGGTTTCTTCAAAGTGTTTCTGTATTCCCGTGTTGAGTTGCTCTAAGGCGATTTTGTGTAGGCGAAGTTTTGCACCCAGATTATCCGCATCTTCGTCAGCATGACGAAAGTCAGATATGAAGGTGGAAATGCGTGAAGATATGTTGATAGTGGCATCAATTGTCCCAATGAGACCGGCCAGCTCAAGCCCACTCGCCATTGGTATGTATAGAGTATTTTTCTGAAGCTCTCTCGTCTTGGCTTTGAAAATGAAAATAGGAAAGAATGATAATGGTTTCTCTACGGCACGAGGTGATGATGATGCTGCGGCTTAGGCTGCAGTGGGGAGTTGAACACAGCCACGCTGCTGAATATGCTGCGCCCGCATCTAATATTCTTGATTTATTTTGAAGAATGGACAATTCTGAAAAAGCTCATAGGATGAATCGAATGGACTACTGGTGACTATGTTGCAGGGAGATAGTTGGACGAGTTGTGACAAGGTTTCAACAGCAGACCGCTCTGTATAATGTAGCAGTGTAGTAACGTGAGCATCATCCAATGGCAAGATGGCCGAGTTGGTTATGGCGTGAGGTTAAGGTCACCTTAGCACAATTTCCTCATGGAGCAATCCGCGTGGGTTCAAGTCCCACTCTTGTCAATGTTTCATTTTTCCACTTTCTCAACTTAGAAAGTCGTTTTTCTTTTTTCTTTTCTCTCGCGCGCATATTTTGAGCCTTTTTGCCTCTAAAAAGGACGGAGGGGCTGCCGCACAGGTGCTTCATGGCTGTTACTTCAGAATGCCCCATACCCTGTGTTAACGACTGTGCCGTCAATGACATGAGATGAGATCAACTGCGTCCTGTTCCGTGGGCTAACATAGGACATTCCACTGGTTCGTATAGAGAATGCCTAGTTGGAAGTAGCCAACCTCACCGAATTTCTGAAACGTCACATGCTTACACCATAAGCATGGCTTTAAACACCTCAGCTCTCAAGGTTCAAAGTGCGCGTAGTGATTCCTTGATGTAAGTTTAGCCTAGTCTCATACGAGATCGGCCAAGTATGATTAAGGTGTCACTGATAGCGTAAGTAACCCATCTCAACATAAAGACATGAAAAGGTCGAGCTCAGAACTCATCTCACACGAGCTATTGCGTACCTACTAATTCGTACGTACGTCTGGTTTCGATTGATTATCATGCGAGCTAGTCTGCCTAGCTACTGCACTGACACCCCAGCCAGCGTTGCTCGGATATGCCCGCTTCTGACAAGGGCTTGACGAAGCCGGGGTCATAGAAATGATCACCCCTTGCCTGACTATTCGGGGAATATGTATACCTAGAGTGGGTCAAATTCGGTTCATGTCTTGTGATGACGCGAAAATTCGGCAAGCCAATAGACGCGGCAGAGTACCTACTCCAACGGCAAGGGAACAAGCTCCAAGATGAAACTCTCACTTTGGCACCTCGTCGCGGCGTGCTGCGCCCTGAGCAATTATCAAGCGGCCGCCGCTCCGGCCGCCGGGAAGACGCCCCGCGCCGATGAATGCCGCAAGACTAAGGTTGCTATCTTGGGGGCTGGAGTGGCCGGCATCACGGCGGCACAGGCTCTGGTCAACGCGTCGGTGACAGACTTCATCATTGTGGATCGCAACGACTACGTCGGCGGAAGGGTGAAGCACACGGAGTTCGGTAAGAAGTCCGATGGCACGCCTTACACGGTGGAACTCGGCGCGAACTGGGTGCAGGGCCTCGGAACGGAGGGAGGCCCCGAGAATCCCATCTGGACGCTGGCGAAGAAATACGGACTGGAGAACACCTACTCCAACTATAGCTCTATCAAGACCTACGATGAGCAGGGCGCCGCCGACTTCGGCTCGCTCTTCGACGACATGGATGCCGCGTACTCGATTGCTGAGCAGGACGCTGGCTATGTCTTGACGGAGAACCTGCAAGACACTAGTATGCGCGCCGCGTTTAGTGTCGCGGGCTGGAAGCCTAAGAAGGATATGCATGCACAAGCGATTGAGTGGTGGTACTGGGACTGGGAGACGGCCTATCCACCCGAACAGTCAGGCTTCCTATACGGTATCACTGGTTACAACCTAACCTTCTACCAGTGGAGCGACGAGAATAACTTCGTCATCGACCAGAGGGGCTTTAATGCGTTTATTATCGGCGAGATGAATGAGTTCCTTACGGAGAACGATCCACGGCTTATGCTGAACACGATGGTGAAGTCCATTGCGTACAGCCCTCAGGGCGTTAATGTGACCTTTGATGACGGTGGCTGTATCGAAGCTGAACGTAAGCGAATCCGCCGATTTTCACTTCATTAAGATGTTACTAATTATGTCATAGATGCTATCGTAACCTTCTCGATTGGTGTCTTGCAGAATGACATTGTGGAATTCGAGCCGCAGCTTCCCCGCTGGAAGCGAGAGGCGATCGAACAGTATCAAATGGGAACGTACACCAAGGTATTCTTCCAGTTCAACGAGACATTCTGGGACCCGGACACGCAGTACTTCCTCTACGCCGACGCGAACATCCGTGGCTACTACCCGGTCTGGCAATCCTTAAGCGGCCCCGGTTTCCACGAGGGCTCAAACATCATCTTCGTGACGGTGGTAGGGCCCCAATCATATCGCATCGAGGAGCAGCCCGACGAGGTGACCAAGGCCGAGTGTCTTGAGGTGCTGCGAGCCATGTTTCCAGACAAGGACATCCCGGAGCCCATCGACTTCATGTATCCGCGATGGAGCACGGAGGAGTGGGCATTCGGCTCATACAGCAACTGGCCCGTCGGCATGACACTCGAAAAGCACCAGAACCTACGAGCCAATGTCGATAGACTGTGGTTCGCCGGCGAGGGCACCTCTGCGCAGTACTTTGGCTTCTTGCAGGGTGCTTGGTACGAGGGCCGCGATGTCGCACAGCGCATTGCTGGATTGTTGAATGGGCCCGATGAGCAGGTGCAGTGCGATAATGATACTACTATTGATTGTGGGCCGATGGTGAAGTATGAGGTCCTTCATGGCACAACTTTCATTGATGAGTTTAATGTCATGAATGGGTGGCCTGTGAGTAGCTTCTTGGATTATGGATATGAGGCATAATCGATGAAAACCAAAGCGCATGGTTTCGATATTTACCGGCCAAACCTCACCCCCCTCTTAATGTCTAGGCCTTAATCTTATATGCATTAATACTAGTGTCAAATTAGATCAAAATGAAGCTATTTTGACAAGAAGATAGCCCATATCTATGTGCCGTTATTCCAGAATCGATCCAGCGCTTCTTGTCTCACTTCCCATGCCCAATGATGACAGGTCTGTAATGCGAAATATTAGCTTATAGTTCCTGCCCATGTGATTCCTATAGGGGTAACGACTAACCTGGTGCACAACTGGGCTCACATCGCTCTTTTCGTCAACCTCGTCATCTTCATCCGTTACCGTCCGGATACCGTTTTGAACGTATTTCTTGAGCACTGTGGATCTCTGTAATCAGTTTCGAAACTACCATGGTGCCTATCAAGAGACTCTGAGCCAGTGCGAGCTTGTGTGCTGATAACAAGTAGCACACGAGTATAAGAAACTCGGTGGCGATGATAGGATAGAAATAACATACGGATTCTCCGCCATCTACCAGTCTCGCCAACACACTTCCTCCACCTGCTAATCTGGCGCTCATCGTCGTCACACCGTCTACCCAGCCAGAAACGGCAATACCACTGAAACCAGCCGCGTACGTCGTACTCATGGGCGATCCAGCCGGCGGCTTCCCACTCTTCAATGCTCTGGCCGCACGCCACGCCGTACTTATTAACCTCCGGGTCGTATGCATCTGAGGTGAGATATTGCTCCACGGACAGCCCTTCTGTCCAGGATTCGGGCAATTCCCGCCAATCATCCGAGACGGTAGTGCGCAGATGCCGAGAGTAAAGGGGTCGCCAGTAGGAGCCGCCAAAGCTACCTTCGCGAATTATGGCCTCGGGAGACTTATTGGGTGTAAACTGGGAGTGTGACTCGAAATGATAATTGCCTTCATCGTCGCGTGTAGGCGGTGGTGCCGAGGGTGTCCATGACGACCAGCTCGCTTTCAGAGCCTCCAGGTCTTTATTAGATCGTGGCTCTGGACTTTGAGATGATGATGCTTTTTGTGTTGTTGTTTCTGTCTTACGGCGTGGCTGACGTCCAATTAAAGACGGCTCCTCACTATCGTCTGTGTAACTTGGCCTGCTCGATGCATTGGCGATACGTGCTGATGTACGAGTAGGCTGGGAACTATGCAGCTTCCGGCGTTTTGGCACCGGTTCTCTAGATACGATCCGGTGAGAAGGGGGCTGTGAGACTAATTCACCTTGCAGACCAAGGTCTTTCACGAGACTCTCGTTCCGCCTGATGTTTTCAAGCCGTCGGGCCTCGTAGGTACTCATTGTCAACATATAAGAAATGTCATTAATTTGAGGCCGCGATTGCGAGTATCTACTACATCATGTAAATCAATTATCATTCGAATAGCCCAAATGTATTAGTCTTAGCTTAGCTAAAGAGGTAGCCATACGTCATCATAGGCGATGGCTTTGTATTGTCAAATTCACTGCTTTATCTTATGTCATTTTCCACATATAGCCAATAACTTCTCAACAACTAACTGCACCTTGTCCTAATCTTATCGAGTATATTATTTCCGGTTCATAAACAATTGAGACGGCGGCAATTTTTCTACCCTTTCTCTATCTACAACTGTATATACGTCATTCAACGCGGTACCTGCCAAGGTTAGTAGTTACTGACGGTTAGCATATTTAGGGTCCACCCTGAGTCTCACTACTAACCCTAGATTACCTAGCATCTGTTACGTAGATACCTAGGCTAGGTAGTGAATTACAATAATGCGATCCAACTGGGAATATCTCCCCCCATTATGCTTTCCTCCAACAAACATATTCCTCCTACATTACCAATTTGGATTGCGTCCATCAATAGATTCATATTAGGATGGGATTTATACTCAATGAACCAGAGTTTCACCAATTCCCTGAGCGCGTGAGCCTCACAACGTTCGGCGATTATACTGTCGCAAACTTTAAGATTCGATGTTGATTCACTGAACGCAAACGGCACCCAGCCAGACAAACCCTCCTCTCCCAGGCTATCAAATCGGCATTTAATCGAATGTAGGGTGGTTAACTATCCAATCATTCCCGTTCTTTGTTATTTTTGATCGAGATTTAAGTCCCCGGCCTGTGAAAACCCAAATTGCCCACCATGGCGCACAGCTCGCCTCGTAGCTCATCATCCTCCGACTCTGCGTCAACCGAAAGTTTTCCTCCCGCCCCAAACCTTAATGTCACGGATACTCCCGCCGTGCATGATATATCCTCAACCTTGAGCGCTCCGACGGTCGCTACTGAGAACTCTCCCCGCCATGTGCAATACACCTTAGACACTGACGTTGTTCATACCCCCAAATCCGCGCCCCAGCTGCCACCCTTGTCACCGTTGTCGCCTGGCGGCGGATTGAGACGACGACGCAGCACGCGAGCCAACACGTTCAGAACCCTGGCTGAATTCGAGGACTTCGAGAGTCGGCCGGGTTGGCGCCCAGGCGCTGAACCCGGCATCGACCCTACAAAACCAGACGGTGGACAAGAAATCACCCCCGACCTCCACGCGGATTGCCAAATCACTGTTGTAGATTTCTCGCAAGATGACATGATAGTGAAGGAGTTTGACAACAGGGAGCTCATCGATTTCGTCAAAAAGCCGCAACCGTCATGGGTCAAGTGCAGGTGGATCAACGTTAATGGCCTCTCCTGGGATGTTATCCAGGCCCTCGGCGAGTACAAAAACCTGCACAGGCTTGCTATTGAAGACACCATGAATACACGCAACCGAACAAAGGTCGATTGGTGAGTTTGGAAATCTCTTTCAGCACGATCTGGCTCCCGCAGTACAATGGTTTGTTGACACAACGGATGTCAAAATTACCATGCATCTTTGAACCCTGACATGCTTATGAATAACTTACGTTCATATTGCAGCAACTAACCCGTTAACGTCTAGGTACTCTGGGCACGCGTTCCTTATTTTGACATGCCTAAAATTAGTTCGTATGATAGATGACGACAGCGATAGTGACAACGACGAGGAGTTGGACGAAAAAGCAGATAAGAGTAGGATACGAAATATTGGGAAAAGACTCGGAAGATGGATATCTGGAAAGAAATCACAACACCCGACAGCTGCGGATGTGCTAGAGAAGGGAATGACGTCGAGCACACCAAGTCAAAGCTCCAATATTAAGCCTACGGGACTGTCTGATCTCTTTGATCCCGATGCACTTCGTACTCTACAACGCTACCATGCAGCTCCCAATGCAGCACGGACAGAGTACATGGAGAGGCATTCGGCTCTCGCGACCAGAGGGTTAGCTGTCTCGGCCGAGCAGGTAGCCATGTTTATCACGTCGGACAACACGGTGATTGCTTTCTTCGAGCAATCAGCTGACAACGTCGAGGAACCCATTCTTGCCCGGCTATCAAGCCCAACAACGATCTTGCGCAAATCCTGTGATGCCTCGATGGTTGCTCAAGCTATTATTGATGCAATCATCGACATGGCCATTCCGGTAACCGCTTGCTATGCCGACATCGTGGGTGACCTGGAGCTGGACGTGTTAACGCATCCCGAAGTAAAGCACACAAAAAGCTTATACATCATCATTTCCGAGATCAACAAGTTATTTAGTTTTGTCAATCCCATCCAAGCCCTGATTAGTTCCTTGCGCGATCACAAGACCAAGTTGAGCCAGGAGGCTGTGTCCAGAGAGCTGCAAAATCCTCTAGGAGGTGTTATTATCACACCAGGGACGTACACCTATCTAGGTGATGTGGTGAGTATCATCTTCGTTGATCGTGTTGATTTCTATTGGAGCTGACACCTCGCTTTCCTAGTATGACCACTGTATTCTCATCACAGAGAACTTGACACAGATCAAGGAGTCTGCAAACCACATGATAGATCTGATTTTCAACACGATTGCGACGTACCAGAATGAGAGTGTAAGAATTCCCGGAAATATCTTCTTATCTTCAGGTCTCTTAGGGCACGACATTCCTTAATAGGCAAAGATAGTATCCAGATGCTTCTAAACCCCTCACAAATCACATTCGAAATGGCGATAGCTGACTCCGAGTGCTCCAGATGAAACAACTGACGATCGTCACAATCATCTTCCTTCCGTTGACCTTCATCACCGGCTACTTTGGGCAAAACTTCGGTACCTTCCCCGAGGCAGATAACAATAATAGCACGTATTTGTGAGTGTAATAGCCCTTGGCAACTCCGCGTGATGTGAGCTGATTCGAATTATCTAGCTGGAAGATCGCTGCGCCCGTCGTCTTTGGAACAGTTCTAATTTTGATGCGTGATATCCTTTACGAGTCCTTTGTGACGTTCTTCCAACGTAGACGCATTCTCAGCATCCGCAAGAGAAAGAAGAAAAGAATCGATAGCGCGAGAAAACGGGAGCGGTCGCGATATCCCAAGGATTCCTAGGAGCTAGCTTGGGATGGTGAATAGCTGGAAGGGCTCTCTGGTTTAGAGGCCTTCTTTTTACATAATGCCCGGTTTCAGGGAAATGAAACCATGATGATGTCGATACCCCAGATACCCTCATCAGCTATCTTTGTTAGAGGAGTAGTATAGACTACTAGACAGTTGCTGGTTCCCAATAGAGGTTTCTTAAATAGGGTTAAATTCATAAATTGTAAAGCACTTCAAGATGCATTTCGGCTAGATCATTGATGGTGCAGATGGGTTGCGTAAGATGGTTGGCGTAGCCATAATCGTGTCCGTGCATCACATAGGTTATGTAATTTAACATGCGGGACCCCTGTCGGCGTTCAGCAGCTGACGAGACATCCCCAGTCGCGCTCCAATCCTTACCTGAAAAGGTGCAAGTTGCGTCATGTGGTCATGTCTCAAGACACTTCTCGGAGCTCTTCGTGTTTTAGACTATTACCTATTTCCTAAACTATTCGAGCTTAGGCTGCCGTGTGTTACTAGATAGATATACTTCAGCCAGCCTCGATTCAATTCATTTTAAATGAGCCATACTCTCTGGCTGTCTAGACTAAACTGCACTATTATACCTAAGCACTCAAGATAGAGTTCCGATGAAAGACCGGGAATATCCGTCGTGCTAGGTCGAGCTCCATTCTCTCCTTCATTCCGCCGTTTATTCCTTCGGTAGCCTAATGAGATTCTCTCAAGATGGTGAGCGTGTCTCCAGCTATCTCTTGTATCAAATTGACTAACGACGAGACTAATCCCTAGGCTAATACGACGACGCCTCTCCTCGCGGATCACCGTCACGATTCGTCTCCCGACCGAGACTCCGACGATGCGCTCCGCGGCCAGTCCAGCGCAACCCAGACCGGCCGGTCGTGGCCATCGAGGCTGCGGGAAGCCCTCCTGTTCGCCTGGGCACTGCTAGCAACAGCTGGCGTGTTGGTCCTCGCCGTCTGGGTCTCGCACAAACACCAGACCGACTTCGACAAGCCCGCTGGGAAGCGCAACCTCATATTCATGGTCTCCGATGGCATGGGCCCGGCTTCTCTCTCCTTGACCCGAAGCTTCAGGCAATACACTGAGGGCCTCGAGTACGGAGACACTCTAACCCTGGATAAGCACTTCTGGGGCAGCAGCCGCACACGCAGTAGCTCGTCGCTCGTCACCGACAGCGCTGCTGGCGCTACTGCCTTCAGCTGTGCCCAGAAGAGCTACAACGGCGCCATCTCCATGCTTCCTGGTTACACTCCTTGCGGAACCGTGTTGGAAGCGGCTAAGAAGGCCGGGTATACAACGGGCTTGGTCGTCACGACAGACATCACAGACGCCACACCTGCTTGCTTTGCTAGCCACGTCAACTACCGTCTCCAGCAAGACGAGATAGCTCTGCAAGAGATTGGACAAGGACCGCTCAACCGTGTCGTAGACTTGATGTTCGGAGGCGGTCGATGTCACTTCCTACCTAACACCACCGACGGCGGTTGTCGTCAGGACGACATAAACGCCATCGAGCTGGCACAGAAGGAATACGGCTGGAACTACATCGGCGATAGACCCGCCTTTGACGAATTCTGGGAGGGTAAGAAAGAAGTTCCAATGCCCATGCTAGGCCTATTTGCCCCGACCGACATACCCTTCGAACTTGACCGTCGCAACATGAACGACCAATATCCGAGCCTGAGCGAGATGGCTAAGACGGCCCTGCGAGCACTTGAGAAGGCGACAGAGAAGAGCGATAAGGGTTTCTTTATCATGATTGAAGGCAGCAGAATCGACCATGCTGGACATGGTAACGACCCATCAGCACAAGTTAGGGAAGTGCTCGAATACGACAAGACTTTCAAAGCTGTGCTTGATTTCTTAGAGGAGAGCAAGACCGACGGCGTTCTGGTTGCCACCAGCGACCACGAGACCGGAGGTTTAGCCGTCGCACGACGTAAGATATAATCACACTTTTACTACCACTGTCAATACTAACAATCTCCCAGAGATCAACGTAGACTACCCCCAATATCTCTGGTATCCCGGCGTCCTAGCCAACGCGACAGCATCCTCGGAGCACCTCGCCCGTCTGCTATGGGCACACATCGCCGAGTCCGCGTCCACTACCAAGGACGACTCCTCCATCTCGGATCTGAAGAAATACATCAACGAAGAGCTCGTGATCCCCGGCCTCGGGATCGCCGACGCGACGGACCAGGAGCTGACGGTCGTGGCGGAGCACCCAGAGATAGCGCAGCCCGCGTTCGCCCAGATGATCTCGCTGCGCGCGCAGATCGGGTGGAGCACGCACGGCCACTCGGCCGTCGACGTCAATATCTACAGTTCGGGCGGCCCCGGGGCCGATGCCATCCGCGGGAACGTCGAGAACACGGACGTTGGGAAGTTCTTGAGGAATTACCTTGGTGTCGACGTCGATGCTGTCACGAGGGAGCTTAGTGAGAAGATGGGTTCGACCTCGACTGCGGCAGGTGAGGCGGCTCTTAATGCCGTTGGAGATGATGACCATTGGATTGCGCATGAGGCGATGGAGTATCGTCGGTTCGGCCAGTTGTCTGGCTCTGCGTGATCTTGAGTAGTTGCATTCGTGGTTTGGTCTTGGTGGGGTTTAAATCTGGCTTTTAGAAGCTTAGAGATATGTAGAGGGGCATCGCGTTGCATTTGATATTCTCATGTTCATATCATACCCATATCTATCAAGACGTAGCTAGTGTTTGGTAACGGCAATATTACTTTGGTCAGATTCAGGTTGCGTGGATTAGTATCTATGGAGTGCTTTGTAGAGTTTTGGCCGCTTGGTCCCAGAATCGTGTGTCCGAGGCACCCAGGTCGAGTTGATTTCAAGGAAAGGAAAACGTTAAGAAATCTTGTGACTAGCAGCTAACGAAAAAATGAAGTACATCAACGTTAAGCCTCGCTCCAGCCCAAGTGCCTTCTTAAGTCCTGTATTCCGTAGTTATTCCGTCGCTATACAAAATAAAAGACATGTACGTTTATAAATCCAAGTGCATAATCAAGTGCTCGGATAACCTTCAAAATACTAGGTAGCATACTACCTCTTATACTGATGACATGATTATAGTAAAGAAACGACGATGTTGATTTATTATTTAAGCTAATATATAAGCAGCGAGATGCTCAAGCACATGTTTGAGTATAAATGGGAAATTGGTGGCATCCCCAGCCAAAAAGGGTGACAGACGTAGGTGGGCTATGGCCTTTAACGCCACCTCCCCCCCTTGATTAATTCCAGATAAGTATCCAGTAACCACCTAAGAAAAATCTTGAGAGCTATGCCGTTCACATACTCTATTCCACCTTATATGCTTCAACCCAACCTGACGAACGACCGAAAGCAGAATGGCGCCAACACAGACGACGAGGAAGAAAATGATCACCAAGACGAGACACTTACTGAGAGGACACGATACCCTAGAATGCGATAGCAATGGTGTCTCAGCTCTTCACCGAGCAGCCCAGAAGGATGATAAAACATCAGTGGAAGAATTGAAAAAACGAAGATACTGTTACCGCTGTGGACAACTACGGTAGAGTGGGCACTGCATTGTGCAGCAGAGCACGGCCATGAAGAGATCATAAGGACCCTAGTCGATGCCGGTGTCGACAGACAAGGTGAATTCGGAAGAACAGCACTGCATTGGGTAGCGGAGAACAACCAATCACACGTAGTGAAGCTGCTTCTTGACGAAGAAAAGGCCAAAGTCAATACTCAAGACCATTTCAAGCAAACTGCATTGTTTAGAGCGGTCTCGAGGGGATATGGTAGAATAGTGACATTCCTGCTAGAGGGCGGAGCCGCACAAAACACATTGGACCACGGCGGACATACGACCCTGCACTTAGCAGTCGATCAGGGGCACGACTTAATTGCAGTACTACTCATTGAGAAGGCCATCACGGAGAACCAGACTGGCGGTGCCTTTGAATCTGGGTTCGAAGTAGCTGCCAGCCGAGACTTTGAGGGTTTCTATGGGCGAATAATGTGCTCGGTGGCGAGAGATGGACATATCCGAACAATGGATTTGCTGCTTGACAATCATATCAGAATTAACGATGACCTTCAAGATATTGAGTCAACGGTTCTCGGAGTCATGGCAAGAGAAGGCAAGTCGGATGCAGTAAACCACCTTCTGGAAGTCGGGGCCACACCCTACCAGCAAGATCTCTAGGAGGCAGCTGAAGAGGGGCGCCTAAGGGTAGTAGACCATCTTCTCGAGATTGGAGTGAATCCTGACGAGAGAGCTCTCGAGAAGGCAGCTTGAAAGGGGCCACCTAGAGATAGTAAGTCGTCTTCGAGAAGCCGGGGTTGAGCCTGACATAGACTCTCTCCTCGCCGCAAAAGAACATGACCACCCAGATATGGCAAGCCGTCTCCGTGAAGGGATGACGTCCAAACAAGGCGCCGTGGGCGCTTAGGGTATGTTATCGCACGTGCTGACAGACTAGATCCATGTTAGAAGTTGTATAAATGCGAGATTCCTTGCAAGGCTGCTGCTCGTATTTGGCTGACTTGCCGAGATAGAAAGACTCCAGACCTCCTAGTCGGCCAGGGAGGAGATAGGATCCTCGTGTCCCCCTTGGAGCCACAGAGCAAGTATTATTGCGATCCGAATGCTGAACACAAGCCTTCGTTACACCAATCAAAAACCTATCAAGACTATTATTGAAAAAGATGGCAAAGCTAAACAAGTAGATTGGCAAGTCTGTTCGTAGTCTGTCACAGCACGTTTATAATAGCTGTAGACGGTTAAGTGCCCGGCTTGACTACGTTCTACCTTTAGCACTGTCGTGGTATAGTGCTGGCACTTCCGATTCCATGGCACTAATCCTTACGCTTCAATCTAGTAATGAGCTGTTCATGACCCAACTTCACTCTAGAACTAGCCCGTTAATATTGTCTCGTTCAAAGGCAGCATGGGTCTTGGCAGCTCGGCATTAGAGGCTCAAAATGCTCAAATATTGGAACCTTCAATCTGGATCATGTAGTGGCTCACACGTTAAACTCATAGGACACCTCTCCGCCCACAAAGATTACATACATTGAGATAACGCTTGCTTTCGTGTTGTTACGGTCTGGCTACATAGCATCGGAGAGTCTTGTTTTAGTGAAGCTAATGAGTAAGTAGGTTCTATAGACTAGGTACAGAGTCGAGCGAAAAGGAGTGGGTTAGAGTCTTTACAGAGGCTAAGGCTCTAGCGGTTGGGTATGGTGAATGCACGGGTTCTAGTCGAAAGCAGTTGCAAAGGTGGACTGATGTTACGTGGTTGACGGGATACTGTCTCACCGGTATTAACGGGTCTAATGCTTTTAAGAAACGTGTTAATTGGTGTTGTTCATATGTATTAGAGGAAGCTCAGTCGCTATCAGAAAAGTCGCCTTCATGAAGCTCATCAGGATCATCTATATAACCGGTCGTAATGCGTCCGTCCAGGTTATCAGCGAAATACCCATTCAATATCCTCTCTTCCTCCTCATTTAGTTTCACTATGTACGATTGGCTGAGCAGATCAACTTTTATACCGCGATTAGTAACCCGATCTAACCTTTGCGCAAAGCCCATTAGACTGTCGAATGTGAAGCTAGTCGTGGCGTTGATTGAGAGTAACACCAATCTAGATAGCCTGCTCAAGGGTTCGAGAACTTCTTCGTCGATCGCTCCACCGCCGAAGCTAAGTTCTTCCAAACCAGGAAGGGCTGCGGCGATGCTGCAAATATCGGCAGAGGACGCACAGGCTTGCATCAGATTCAAGTCAACCAGCCTGGATAAACGACAGATCGAAGCCACCAGCTCGGGGTGGTGAGATAGCACAAGGCCTTCAAGATGGCCATCTTGTGAAGCAATTTCAAGGAATTTTAACCGGTCTTGTTGACCAAGAGCACCCCATGTTGCACTCGCAATTTCTTTAGAAGCTGACTGAAAATGATTGATGAGCAATCGCTCTAAACGAATCTCGGGAGCTTGTAACACTCTGTTCAGTATTGGCAAAGCATCTTGCACATGATAGAAACTTAGTTCTTTTAATGCTTTACAACTGCTGATCCACTTAGCGACCTGTTCCGTTCGAAAGGCATCAAGCCCGCTTCTGTACCCCAAATCCATTTCGATTATGAGGCTTTCAAGGGCGGTACATTCAGAGAGGAGATGAAGGTTTTCGAAGGCGCGCTGTCGTAGATTTCTGAGATGTAGTACTCTTAATGAGTCGGCGTGAGTGTTGAGGGCAGTGAGAGTGACGTCGCTGAGATTATTTTGACTAAGGACTTTGAACTCTTGAAGACTGTTAGGACGAAGAGCGAGAAAGAGAGCAGCCATATCTTCGGCGGCGGTGCCGCTGGAACAATAGAAGCAGGTCAACTCGGAAAAATGAGGACAAGACTCGGAAATGGCACTGGTGGCTTCTGAGTCTAAGACAGACCCCGCCTGCAACTGTAATGATCTGAGAGCACCGAGGCGCCTGATCCAAATTGGAAGACTCCCAAGTGGGAAAACAGAAGCCTCCAGGTGAGTTAAAGCTATAGAGGTACCGTTGCTATTGGCAAGGGTTTTGATGTACTGGGTAATGGAATCTGCACATCTACTAAGGATGCCTGCAATGTCGAGAAGAGGAGGTCGGGCGAGGTGTCGGGACAGGTCCCTGAAGACCAGAAAATGCTGCATCGGGCCATCAAAGAAGAAATCGACAAGAGAGGAATCCACGCGAATGTCGTCCAAACACTCGAAGAGGCCGCCCAAGGATAGAACACGCATGTATGCGCAATAAGGGTAGAGTGTAGCATCGCAACTGGACATAACAATAGACCTCCATAGCCTGACAGCCTGATGTTTACTGTCGATGAAGGGATCCATGACTTCCAGGATGCTATCGAGGTTGTCAGCAAGAGGAGTATGCCAGAGGGTTTCTTATGAGCCATAGCTAACCTATAGAGTTGTTCGACTGCGATACTGGCAACTCTACGACTGATAAGAGAGCAACGATAAAGAGTGGTGAACTCGCGGCGGACGCCGAGCTCCTGACATATTAGAAGTAATATGTCCTGTGGAAGTGCTGGCTTGTCCGGCAATATTGGTCTGTCCATGTTTCTTTTGAATATAAATGACACGAGAGGGATAAGATGGGGAGTATATAAACAACGTATATTGCGATCGATCGATCGTTAGATGGCAGTCTGAGAGGAAATGTGTTGTAGGATGTCGACTGGAAGGCTGTATGAGATGTATGTTCTTTGGGATGCCAGGACTTGAACAGTGCCTATACTATGTAGAATCTATCACATACGGCTTCATCTTCTATGCCTGGAGCTGTCTGGGAGCTTGTGTGGGTCTTTACATGTTAGTCTATACACACTGTGCATACTATTAAGTGACCTAATGCTACCCCGCGACGCGTTCCAGCGCGCCTGTCGCCAGGTGACGCGCCGCTTCTCTATGAGTATACCTTACGGCGCTAGGGGAGGGGGGGGGGTTGAAAATAATGATGGCAGAGCATTCGTTAGCCGAATTGCTTGTTTGCAGCCGAAAAGCATTTTGAAATCAGAAATTCTACTAGGGTAGGGTAGGTGTAGTAACTGCCCCACTAGCCCCACCTTGCTTCCCCCCGTCCTATTAGCAAGAATATATTTTTAAACAATTGCACCCCACAATAACCTTGGTAGCATAACGGTTATATGGCTAGTCCCTTGTAAGACTATCTGTTCGAATGTAGTACCCTCCACTTTACTTCAACAGTATAAAGTGCGCAGTTCGCAGGTAGCTGGTGCGCACAAGCCCCAGGTTTTATTTTTTTACCCTTTAAAGATTATCCGAAAATGGTTTTCATTTAAAACAACTGCTGGAGAGGTTCTCAACGTACCAAGTATTTAAAAAAACAATACAGGTTTACTTTGATTTCTTTTTTGCAAGTAACCGTGTTAACGGGAAATTGCTTTCTAACAGCTAAAAGCCCCACTGTCACCATTTTCAAACCCCCCCTAGCGCCGTAAGGTAGCTGCGTCATAACGTGTACCCTAGATTGGTATTTACCTTAGGTAATCCTGATAATCTGTAGTTGACTTTGTCTTCAAGGGCATTTCCATGTGCCTGCCCAAATCCCACTAAGAGGCTTCGGCGGACCTGAATTGGGGATCTACGCACTCGTGTCACATATATTGGCCTATCGACCTATTTTCACTCTCATTGGTGCATCCCAGATTCATTATCTGGGATTCCCTGTACACACTATTCACATCATGGCCGTATTGAGGTTCACCTTGAGCGAAGACGGGGTGGGCGTTCTACGGGATGCATTAGCATGCCTCGGCAAATTCAGCGATGAGGTGTCTCTGGAGGCCAAGAAAGACAGGGTGCGTTCGGCCCCATGCTACATATCGTCTTCATCATACATATGCTGAAATGCCGTCTTCTCTTCGAAGCTCGTTTTAACGGCCCTCAACACATCCAAGTCCGCCTACGCATCCGTTGCCTTTGCCACAAACCGCTTCTTCTCCAAGTATCACTATACGGGTGTTGCACAGAACCGCGACAAGTTCTTCTGCAAGCTCTACAACCGGGTTCGTTGATAGATTGCTTGTGTAGTGTTGCATTCTTTCTTCTACATGCTTATGAGATTCATCTTAGGCGCTGTTGTCTCTCTTTCGGAGCCGCGGTGGTGACCCCCTGCACGATAGAGAGAGGGACACTACCATTGATCGATGCGATGTTGTTATCACCGATGAAGCAGGCAAGAAAAGTAGATTTGTTGCCAAGATTATCTTTCGAAATGGTGTGCTTCACCCTGACAACTACTGTTGAGCCCTCGCTTACCCTCAAAGGAATAACCACCAAATACCGCCTGCCTTTCGAGGTTAGTCCGCCAGTGCATGCTAAGTTCGACAAGACAGAGGCTGTAAGCAACTGGTCCTCCTCACCAAGAACTCTACGACAGCTTATGGATCATTTCGGCCCTGGAATTGACTACCTGGATATTCATGCGGACGATGATGTTGTGAACTTCACCTGCTTCACTGAGAAGGCTGCTAACGGCGACGGTAAGACTCACTGACGCTTCGGAGATTCATAACTAAAACATATTGAATATCAGAGGTCCTGAAGAAGCCACTGCAAACATCTGTTGCTGTAGCACAAGATGAGTTCAACAGCTTCCACGTTGGGGAAGATAACCTCCACGTTGTCATTAGTGTGAAAGATTTCCGAGCTATCATTCAACATGCTTCCGTTCTGGGGGCTGACGTCCTGGCTAATTACTCTATACCGGCCCGACCAATGCAACTCAAATATGACGGCGACGGGATCAAATGTGAATTCCTGCTCATGACCGTTGGGGAACGTGGGGCGCCTGGCCAAAAGAATAAGAAGGCTCGGGCGAACGTGAAAGGGGCTGCTGGGCCGCAGCTCGAGGAAACGGCCACTAGAGCAGGCTCTCATGCACCTACACCAGTGCCCCCAGCAGCCCCTAAAACATCACAGTCTCGTTCCAACCCTATCCCTTCTTTGAGACCACCGATAGAACGCCCATCGCAGCGTCCTCCTCCGGCTACACTTGAGTCTGAGTCGCTATTCGTTCCTCAAGATAACGACGAGGAATGGGAGCCGGTCAATGTTGACGAAGATGGCGAGGAAGAAGAAAACGCGCGTCTAGGCTGGGATACTAGTGGCGATTTGGTGAGTGAATACCTTTGCAATCCATTTTAGCTGTAGGGAAATACTAACTTGAGTCAGAATGCATCAGCATTGAATATGCGCACCGTGACGAGCAACCAGCCAAGTGCTCCTCAGCCTACCATAAATAATGATTTGGACTTAACACAGCTGGAGCCAACACAGCGTCTTTCTCAAGTTCGCAAATTCGGCCTTTTCGGGGATTAGGTTAAGGCATGAGGAACCGTTATCTACGAAGATAATTGCTCGCTCGATGTATCGACATGTGCATTAGAGATGCACGCTATTATATCATATCAAGCATTGCGTGGCTCATGGTCAAGGTCATAAGAAAATGCCCTCCGCCGTAATGTTGATCCAGCTTGTTGCGCAACCCGCTCCAATGGCTGTTATGCTCGATCCCTCAGGTAGATTTTTCAACGAAGCAAGCACATTCCAACGTCCCTTGACATCTCCGAATCTTTCGTCAGTGTGAGGTCCGCAGTTGCCGTGTTCGCCCCAGCCCCAGGCCAGTACATCGCCGGCATCCGTTAGAGCTACGGCATGCTCACTTCCAGCCACGATATGGGTAATCTCGGGAACACCAGGAGGAGGCAGCTGGCCATGATCGTCTCGGCCCCATGCTTCGATCATGCCATCCCGTTTGAGTATGTAAATGCTTCCCCAACTGGCCGTTATGTTTTTCCAATTGGGTACCTCGCTGGGCGCTTGACTTATTAGTTTCCATTTATCGGCTCCTAAAACCAGTATCCTCCCGTCTCCAGGCTCTGCAATGAGACATGTAGTATATTGGCAACAGACAGCCTTGGCTACTTTGAATGGGACGCCCTCGATCTTTCGGGGTTTGGTGATTACACCGCTAACGTCGGCGCCGTCCCCTGGCTGACCCAGCTGTCCTTTCCTTCCATTGCCCCAGCCATATACATCGCCATTGTCGAGGACCACGACAGCATGTCTGAATCCAGCTGCGAGGCTTGCCACTGCTGTTCCAGCTGGGGGAAAGTCCGGCACGAGTCCGGATGGGCCCCCTTTACCTTCAGTGGAACCATAACTATATATCTGTGTTGCTCGGCCATCTTTGTCCCCGGTAACGAATATCGTAGTATCCCATGTACAGGCGACATGCATGACATGCCCAATATCAGTAGAATTCGATACGCAGAATTTCCGGAATATTGAAATATCCCTCTTGTCTTCATCTTTGACGACTCCGCAGCAGCCGCTAGTAGGATCACCGCTCCAATATGCTTTGCCCGATGTTGTGATGAGGATTGTGTGATTACCGCCGGCTGCCACTTGCGTTATGGGGTCGTCTTGGGGAGCCCGACTGAACTGGACTTGTTTTGGCACGGACACATCTTCCTTGTGGCCCAAACCTAGCTGGCCGCAGCCATTAGATCCCAGCGCGAAAAGACCATCCATAACTGACTTTAAGGCTCACTACACTTACGTGGTATCAAGCTCGTTGAAGCCGCTTGGTGGCAGGTGTGGCTGAATGCACAGATCCAATGACACCAGCCACAGGATTCATATTTTCTCCGATGCCGATCTAGTGTACGGAGCCCCACCAAGACTTTTTTTGCTGCTTAAAAAGGATTGTGTCCATTCCATCGCAATCTTTTTCTGCCATCAGCACAAGCCTTTCTATGCTGACCAAATCAAGTCACCCTCCTGAGCAGCGCATTTCAAGCAGTTCTTGGAGGCGGCCATTGATCTTTGTGAATGATGTGACGCATTTACTTGGCCGATTCCAAGTTCCTTATTGCGCTTAGATCAGTTCATTGAAGTTTCCCGTCGCAAGGTCGCGAGCCACAAGTAACAATGGCCTCAAGTCCATTGGCGAACGTTCCTCCCGGAATGGAAGACTTTATCGTCGGCATCATCGGTATGGGCGACATGGGAAAGATGTACGCTCGGAGGCTCAGTGATGCCGGGTGGAAGTAAGCATCCTAAAACACATGGGCGAATATGTCGACTGAGCCTCCAATATGCCATTGGTAAGTTTTTTCTTCTCCCCTTTCCCTCGCCTGGCTTTCCTTCTATACGCCTCCTCGCAAATGATGACTTGAGTGCATTTGGCTCGAGCATTGCCCTCGGCCCGCTGGATCGGCCATTCTGGCTCCCGGTACGGCAGTTGGCTTTCCATGATGTCAATTCTCAGCTACCTTTTTAATTTTTGTCTGAAAATCACCGAAATAAACGCTGCTGCTTGTCAATTTATTGTTAATTGAGATACTAATGGATTCTCAACAGGTTGCCACATTTGCGTGGAATTCGAGTACGTCCACATGTCGAGATACTAACGTCTTACGCGGTCAGGATTAAGGCTTGTGATAGAGAGGAACAATATGAGGATCTTTGTAAAGAGTTTTCGAGCAGGGTGAATATCTGTAGCTGTCCATTCTCAGAGCGAATTTTCATGCTGAGAATCGTGTTAGACCAATATACAAATTCTTCGAAATGGTCACCTGGTGTCTCGAGCTAGTGACTACATAATCTACAGTGTAGAAGCCGCGGGTATCGGTCGCGTTGTTGCGGAATACGGCCCGTGTATGTTGTCTTGATAACTGGCTGCTGTATGCAGGAGTACTGACCAAAGGCGTACAATAGCTACCAAGCAAAATGCTATCGTGGGCGGTCAGACGTCCTGCAAGGACCCCGAAATCAAGGCGTTCGAGGATCATCTCCCGCCAGACGTAGACATCGTATCCTGCCATTCTCTTCATGGCCCTAAGGTCGACAGCAAAGACCAGCCTCTGGTATAGTCTTCACCATCTCCTAACCTCCCTATACTATCCAACTAATAAGTCGTCTGCAAGGTCCTCATCAAACACCGCGCTTCCGACGCCTCCTTCGCCAAAGTCGAGACGGTCCTCAGATGTCTGCAATCCAAACACGTCTACCTCACCGCGCACGAACATGACCGCATCACGGCAGACACCCAAGCCGTGACCCACGCCGCCTTCCTAAGCATGGGCAAGGCCTGGCACTCGTCGCGGCAGTTCCCATGGGAAGGCGCGCGCTACGTGGGCGGCATCGAGAACGTCAAGATCAACCTGACGATGCGCATCTACAGCCAGAAGTGGCACGTCTACGCCGGCCTCGCGATCCTCAACCCCGAGGCCCGGAAGCAGATCAACCAGTACGCCAAGTCGGTGACGGAGCTGTACAAGCTCATGCTGGGCGGCCACCACGCCGAGCTGCGCGAGCGCGTGCTCCTGGCCAAGGAGAAGGTCTTCGGCTCCTCCGACGACAGCAAGTGGGCCGGCAAGCCGCTGCTCCGCGACGCCGTGCTGGATCAGTTCAGCCTGGGCCCGCGCGCCGCCGACATCGCGCCGCCGCTGCCCAACAACCACCTCAGCCTGCTGGCCATGGTGGACTGCTGGAGCGCCCTGGGCATCGTGCCCTACGACCACATGATCTGCAGCACGCCCCTGTTCCGGCTCTGGCTCGGCGTGACGGAGAGCCTGTTCCGCAGCCCGGCGCGGCTCGACGAGGCCCTGCGCGTCGCCGTCCGGGACAACACCTTCCGCAGCGAGGACCTCGAGTTCACCTTCGCCGCCCGCGGCTGGGCCGAGTGCGTCGGCCTCGGCCACTTCGAGACCTGGAGGGACAGGTTCGTCACCACGCAGCGCTTCTTCGAGCCCAGGTTCGCCGAGGCCATCGAGGTCGGAAATGCCATGGTGAAGGCCGTGCTGGAGAGCACCAAGTCTTGAACTAGGTAGCCAGACTACCTATTTCCATACTCGATTGTAGGGAGGTAGAGGCTCTGCTATTTGACGATCAGGGCTACTACTATAGGATCGAGGGGATAACTCTTTTCGGTTGACTTTCGTGATGTATATCTTTGTTTGAGTCTGGTTCATGCGCAATTAGAAAGTCTATAGACCTAAATTTACAGTTATAACCCAGTTTAACACATGGATTTCTATACGATAGTTCGCCTAAGATTAAGTCGCGATGTTTTTACTGTGCCCAGACTTCGACACAGAAATACCAGGGTCTCTCTTCACTTCAGCTTTTCTTGAAGTATTATGCCTTCCGGAGTAAGTAGGCTCCTAATTGCTGACCTACCTGTTTCTAAGGTTTCATTTAGAAAGATAACAACTAAACACGATATCGCTTACGCTTACTTTCACGATACATCTCATTAGCTAAACTCACTGTGGCCCCAAGAGCTCATCGGCAATCGCTCGTCCAGCAGCCCGTCCCGAGAAGATGCATCCGCCGAGGAAAGTCCCTTCGAGCGAACTATAGCCGTGGACACCACCGCCGCCAAAACCAGCTGCCTCTCCAGCGGCATACAGTCCCGCAAACGGGGTGCCGTCGGCCTTCATCACATTACTCTGCAGATTCGTCTCCAGCCCCCCGAGCGTCTTGCGCGTGAGCAGGTTCATTCGGACGGCGATCAGCGGACCATACTTGGGATCAAGGAGACGATGTGGTGGGGCAACACGACTGAAGCTGTCGACCCAGTAGTTGCGGCCATTGCGTATGAGCATGATCTGCGCGTCCTTGCAATACTTATTGTCGAGCTGGCCGTCGCGCGTCTCCACCGTCTCGCGCACACGCTCATAGTCGAGCTCGGGGCCGCCGACGGAGCGCGCTAGGTCGTTCATGCCGGCCACGAGGCTCTCAAGGTCGTCGCGCACGACGAAGTCCTTCCCGTGCTTCTGGAAGTTCTGCACGGGGACCGTCCCCTTGGAGCTGAAGATGCGGTTCTTCAGGAGTTGCCAGATGCTCTTGTTGGTGAAGTCCGGGTTTTGCTCCGACCCAGACAGCGCGAACTCCCGCGCGATGATGGTCTGGTCTAGGATGAACCACGAGTAGTCGTAGCCCGTGCCGCAGATGTGCTTGAGCGTGGCGAGCGTGTCGCTTCCTGGGTAGAGGTAGGGGGGCAACCGTTTGCCTGTTGCGTCTAGCCAGAGCGAGGACGGTGCTGGTAGCACGCGGATTCCGTGGCCTGGCCAGATTGGATTCCAATTCTGGAGGCCCTCTGTATAATGCCACACTGCAGCATTCGGAGTTAGCGGGTTTGTTTCGAGTATGATCTGTATACGTTTCGCGAACATATGGCGTGATTCCATATAGGTAAGGATTCTCGTACAACTGAAATAATCTGATCAAGAAGAATAAAAGCCGAATAACACTTACTCCTGTCTCGGTTGATGATATGTGCACCGGCCGACTCGGCAATATCTATCATACGGCCGTCGACATGTGCAGGCACGCCAATCACGAAATTCTCAGGAACCTTAGGGCCCAAGCGATCAATTGGCCACGCCTTCTTGACGGCTTCGACATTTCCTCCGATACCACCAGTTGATATCACGACCGCCGGGCCGTGCAACTCGAATATATCAACGACATTCCTCGAAGACTTAACGCCTCTCTCGACTGGGTCTTGCTCCAACACCCGTCCACGAACCCCCGTCGCCCTACCGGTTTCGTCGACAAGCAACTCGTCCACCATATGTCTAAACCTGAACTCAACAAGCCCTTTCTTCTCCGCCTCACGCACGGGCTCCGCGAACACGCGCACGACTTCCGGCCCCGCGCCCCACGTGATATGGAACCGCGGCACCGAGTTCCCATGACCCTCAGCGCGACCATCGCCGCGCTCCGCCCAGGAGACGTTGACGAGGAACCCGATGCCGCGGGCCTTGACGTAGCTCTCCATCTCGCCGGCCGCGAAGTCCACGAAGGCCTCGGCCCAGCGACGGGGCCACTTGTCCTCGTGCTCCTCGCGGTCGAAGCGCGCGGAGCCCAGCCAGTCGCGCAGGGCGAGCTCGCGGCTGTCCTTGATCCCCACGCGCCTCTGCTCGGCCGAGTCGACGCAGAAGAGCCCGCCGAGAGACCAGAAGGCTTGTCCGCCGAGGTTCTGCTCGCCCTCTTGGTCGACGAGCACGACTGGTATGTTCCGCTGCGTGAGCTCGAAGGCCGCGACGAGTCCGGCTAGGCCCGCACCGACGACTATGACGGGCTCCATCGCCTTTTTCGAGGGTCCTGCTGTCGTCGCCATCTTGCACTAATGAGGAACTGGATAAGGGGATCGATTTACGAGGACGTGCTACTCTGGTGGTTTGTTGAAGGCCATTGGTGGGCTAGGTAGGTATTGTATTGTATTGTATTGTATTGTGTTGTACTCCAGCACGGTTGAAAATGAAGAGATTTCAATCGCCACATCTTTGCACCGCAACGTCGAGGAAGGTGGCACGCGATTAAAATGCATAGTGGTTCGATGTGAGACGTAATAATGTCAAGCAACTACCGTTCCTGCCATGTTCCTGCCATCATGTTACCACCATCACATGAGCCGAGGATGTCCCCACTTCTCCTGCCACTCAGGGTAGGTAGGGGCCAGTGCAGCTGTACCCCATGCAAGTTATTTTCTACAGTCTAACACTTATCTAATAACCCCTCTTCCTGCTGACTTGGTTCATGAATTCAGTCTTGCCCTCGCTCAGTCTCTCAAGATTGATGTCAAGAATAGCCAACAAGCGCTGGTAGTAGCTCGCCGTGTGTCCGCTTATATGCGGCGTGACGATGACGTTCTTCGTCTTCCACAGCGGATGATCTTTAGGCAAGGGTTCAGGGTCCGTAACGTCGACAGCAGCGCCGCGGATCCAACCCTCTTCCAGCGCGGTGATCAGGTCGTCCGTCACGATAGTTGCGCCGCGCCCGATGTTCGAGACATACGTCTTCTTCTCGGCCAACAACTTGAACTGCGCCGCGCCGAGCATACCCCTCGTCTCCGGAGTAAGCGGCACGGCGACGACGAGAAGGTCTAGCCCACTGCTTAGAAACTCGTTCTGCTCCGCGGCCGTGGTCCCCGAGAACCATCGCGTCGGCAGCGTGCCTTCAGGGTCTCCTAGCCCGGGCGGATGGTACGAGTGGTCGCGCCGTGATTCGGGGGTTGGCTTTGGCCGGTTGGTGTATGCGTAGACTTCCATGCCCATCGCTGTTGCCACCCGCGCTACCTGCCGGCCTATACTACCGTATCCGAGGATGCCACTATATGACGTTGGGATTGCCTCAGTTAGCTAGTTGAGATTTTTGGTATTGTTGCGCTTTTTCTTCACCAAAATAGATACTTGATCATTGATTTCCGTGTAAGAAGATAGTCCGGTCACCTGACTTACACTCTTTGGGCAACGACATCCAGTGTAGTCATATCGCCATATACGCGATCCCATTTGCCATCTTTCATGTTATCGAGATATCGCGGGACTAGATCGAGAGAAGATGCCACGAATTAGAGAGTATTCGGGTATACCCCATGTCGCAGTGTTTTGAGGGTGACTCACTGTGGTGTTGAAACGCAAGGTAAGTACATATCACCCATTCAGAGATGGGTGGTCTGTTTGCGAGTATGGTTAGTCTCTGCTAGAAGGAAAGCCCGTGTAGGTATATGATTTCCTCTCTTGTTCCCCCCTGTAGCTTCTGCTTCTGGGGATATCTTTCCCCATCCTTCTGAAGAAAACGCACGATGCAAACGGCGTAGTTGGGTCTGAATCCTTACCCATGAACACCATTTGCCGAGCAAAAAGGGATCTTGGTGTCTTTGAACAGCGGCTGTTCAAGGACGTAATTGGCGCCCGCACTCTGCAGTTGTACGAGCTGCATGTTCGGAGCTTGCTCAACGGTGGGCAGTCGAGGACCGGTCATGAGAATCGTGACAGTCGCCCAGTCCTCATCATTCGCCACCATGGGAGTGGTCGCATCCGTCCACGGGTTGATTCGTGATTGAACGACTTGCAATCCTGGGAACTTTTTGTTAAGATGCTCTACATATCCCTCTGGTAGATCAGCCTCTGTCACGAGCAGAAGTTTGTGACCTGTGAGGTCCTTGTTGGGGGCCGCCATGTCGAAGCTATCTGGAATGAGATCACCCATAGCCTCTTTTATGTTCTTTTGTGCTCTAGTTTTCCTCGTTTATAATGAATTGAATCTCGTTTGTTCTTTCGGTCCTGAGTTCATCAATGTCGTACAAGCGTATATGTCAGCACTTGGAAACGATTATGTGTACCTGACTCTAACGAGACCTAGGCTAAAACGGTGATTGAGGATTCTGTGGGGAGTTCTTGTGAACCGTTGCATCCGACCGCCTATTCACACAATTTAGCTGCCACTTTCGCTGGAATACCTACATACCTAGTAGATAGCTTACTATGTGGTACTTACCCAATGCAAGATAAAGATACCAGGACTTTAAGGTTGATCCGGATACTATTTCCGATATTTCTGACGTATATCCGAGACCGATCTAACTAAGTTCCCCGCTGCCAGGCTTAATCCACTTGGTGTTTCAACGGCCTTCGATAGGATAAGGCAAGATCTTGAAACGCTTTGCTTGGTAATGGTAGCTGTCACGATGAATAACTATTGTGATAGTGCAGTGTTATCACATTACCACGATCAAGAACTTGGACTGTTCATAAATATTCCAGCACATCTCCAATCCTGAAATGCCAAGCCACAAATCGCGCAACCGGCCGGCGAGGATTGCGCCATCGGCCCCGGTTACACGCCCTTTAGTCACTTGTCTTCCCGCTCGATACTATTAGCGTGCTGCTACTCTGTGACTTTGTCCCAATTCCTGCATTTATGGTGCACGTTGAAGTCGGCCTTCTGTCCGAAATTATTCCTCTCGTCCAGCTCGATAAGCAGGGGTGTCAAATCGACATTGCATATAAGCTGGAGGCGAAGTGCCTCTATACAGTGATCGGCGTGCATGCGGTCGGCAATGTTGGCGGGGTCCGTCACGTTGAGATCAACTATGCCACGAGTATCTTTAGATATCTATTTCCCCATGTGTATTGCCTCACTAGGTTCTGGAGGGAGGTACATAGTTAGTGCTTGACCGAGGAAGTGACATTTTTGGAGAGAATAATGAGAGTGTCGGCGTACCAAACAATGGACCTAGTTGAAAACCTCAAGTATAGCAAGATAGCCGCGCTTTGGGTCTTCATACACATGCTTCAGTCTCTCCGATGACTTGTTCAATCTCGATGGGCCGTCAAGCGGTAGCTCTATAGTGCCTCTTGTTACCATGTTAGCCCAGTCAACAAAGCAGAGCTTCTGCAAAAGGATTTTTTCACAGCTCCATAGGTTATTCCATCTTTCTTCAAGCTCCGGAGTGGGAGGGCCGATGTATTCTGATCTACCCCCGAACTTATTTGCGTCAATAGCAGGGCTAGTATATATTATCAGTGAACAGTATCGCGTTGGAAATTTCCATAGCTACATACAGTATGAATCAAGAAGACGTGTGCATTCCCGTTCACTAGGATGCCTCAAGTATTGTTGCGAAACAGCCCAAAGTTTAGTTCTGCCATGAGCCAAAGAAGAATGGCGCAAAAGTAAGAGATTCGATCCCAAGATCCCGGCTAGGGGTGCGAGTGACCGGTATCATAGTATTTCTCTTTAATAAACCTGTGATCTTCCTCATCAGAATGAGATGAATCGCTTCGTGAGCCAACGGGGGAGTAGACAGAACCAAAGATCTAGAACATGTTGGCATTCATGAACAAAATGAAAAGTATTGAATTATTTTCCAATTAAAGGATTAATTTCACCCAGGTTAGTCATATTGATGAGGCCCAAGATTTTCGATAATAAGAGGAGCTGACACGACTGTCCCAGAGGCAATTTTCATATCAACCACAATACAAAAGCACTGGCGTCTCTCAAATCAATACAAACTCAACCGCATCCACGATGCTGTTTTCTACGATTCAGAACATTTTTCTGTTGGCCTTTGTTGGCTTGATGATTGCACTACCCGTTGAGAGCTCTAATGCTAGTAAGACATCTCTGTCCCTTTCAAGATTCACTCATAGAACTTCCTAACTAGACACTGAGTACCAAGCTTTACTGACTGTCCTTGTCTAATCATCTGGGAAATCGAGCCTCCAATAAAGAGTAAATCCTCCGAAGTCTCCCTCTTAATCATTTTTATTATCTTGGCCCAGCTTATTCATGGACTTTGTCTATATTAACCGATTTCTTGTTACCAGCATTGACATAACCTTCAAGTATCCCTTCAAGGCTAGCGAGACCGAAAAACGCGCTCATGACCCTTAGCAAGAGTGAGATCTCCTAATTAGTTCTTACTCTTTCTTATTTCTGTATCGCTGACTCCTCCCCGTATCTGCTAGTTACCCCCCTTCCAAGGCGCTCGAGGATGCAACTGAGAAACATGGGCCTTACGCAGACGCTATCGCTGCTGCGGATCCCAAGGAAATCCTAGGTTAGGGGCGGATGGAATTCGCTGTTCCCGGCCCAGTTCTCAGCTTTTGACGATCTGAGTTGGCAGATTCTTGTGAGAGACACATTGTAGAATTGGCCAAGGTAGAGGAGCGGTAAAGCAACGAACGTCTGGCGAGACAGTCATACTACTTAGGAACTATCTGATCAAGCAACAATTCACTTATCAAGTCTCGTAATTAGCCACAGTATGTCTTAGGATACATGAAGATCTTCTCCGGCTAATCGGATCGTTAAGTGCTATTCTATGAGTTGCCGAGCAAGACTTTGATATCCCCATTCCCACTCTTAAAAGTTGGCCCATAGGTATTTCTGACCAGCATAAGACTCCTCTCCGGTTGCAATAATCTGGTTGGCAGGCAGAGTAAAGCCATATGTGCCTGTGTCTCGGAGCTCAATGGCCCAACTATCAAATCAAAAATCAGTCAACTCAACTCTAAACTTACGATAAAATATGCGAAAAGGAGTATTTATGACTTACGCGAGCTCTGCTGTGGTCACGTCTGTAAAATAATCGTTACTACCGCCGGCTGTAGCATAAAGCGTAGAACACGTTTGTCCTGTTGTGAAACGAGTTCCGTGAACTTGGGCGATGGCGGTCCCAACACTCCTGGCTAAGCTGTCTTGCTTGGACTGGTTGGGTGCTTTCGCTGAGCACGAGTAGCCGTATGGAGTCAAAATATATTGACCGTAGCTGTGCCAATCAATATAGAGTTTGATGCCTTTCCCGGCTCCGAGTTTATCACCGAATGCTGGAAACGCTATCAGTCTTCATAAATGCTTATTTTCTCGACAGCTGAACTTACTGCGGATTCCGGTGTTCTCTGGGGTATCACCGGGGGCCTGTCCACGATAACTGTGGTTGTCGTTTAGCTATTTGTTATGTATTGCATTTTAGGGATGTTCAAGGGTGCCATTCGTGTGTGATCACGGTGCGTGATACTTCTTGATGTTTCTTTGAAGGAAGTAAAAGTTTCTTACGTTTCTGAAAACCCAGTCAGCAAACCATGAACATTAAGGCGAAATATAAAGCTATAAGAACTAAGCTAGTAATAAGCGAAGAGACTGACCTGATCCGGGGCTCGTTGAAGAACCTTCACCGTCCCACTTGTAAGGCCTAGTCAAGTAACGAAAATATCAGTTGGTTGGCTCTCATAGAACAGCGAGGCCGGACTGACCAATTTCGGTTGATATCGGTACCGACCCCAGTGGTGCCAGAACGCGTCTGTCGGTTTTTGCGCCACAGGCGAGTCGTGGTCTGCGTATAGACGAATCCTGTTGGATTTGTATGTGAGTATTGAGTGTTGAGTATTAAATGTTGAGGGTCGAGAATGAAGGCAGAGGGTAAAAGTAGAATGCTGAGAGTTAAGGGAGAGGTAAAAAATAAAGGATAGAAATTTAAGGATGGAGAGTGTTGAGCTGAAGACTAAACCTGTCGGTTAGACCTACCATCTGGATTGACAATTGGCAAGATATAAAAGTCGTAGTTATCCAATACAGCCTTGACGGCAGTATCATTGTTGTAGTTGTTGATTAGTTGATATGTGATGTATTCGACAGTCTGTGCAGAGTGTTAGATCATAACGTTAACGGATAAGGGGGGTTAGCTAACCATAGAGGTAATCCATTCTCGGGCATGGACATTACCGTGGTAGTAGATAGCTGGCTTCGAAGCCTTTCCACCACTTCCCCAGAGATGGATGCCTTGAATGGTTCTTCCCTCAAAGGACGTGCCGGCAGTGATCAACTCCGAATTGGAAGGGAATGCAGCTTGCAAACTCTTGAGGAACGTCAAGTGGTCTGCGTACGGGTGGTATGCGCTGAACCACGAGAAGCTCGGTAGAGCGGCGGCAGCCTTGGCATTGGCATTGGCGCCTGATACACTTGTCTCCAGGCCTAAATGCTAATTAATTCTCCTGTTATAACAATCTCATAAGTTTTGGACATACCTGGGAATGGCTGCAGCTCCCCTTCTAGGGCAATATCTGCCCCAAGATCCTCTGTCAATGTTTCGGCTTCATAGTTGAGAGCATGGAATGCGTCGAGGCTCTCAGGAGGAACAGCGATATCAAAATGCTGCGTATCAATATGCCCGCGGTTGCGAGAGAGTTCGATCGCGGACAAGGATTCAAGCTGGGCCTCGAAATCTGCCGTGTCACTGTCGGTCAAGACACGAAAGACCTTGTAGCCATGGTAGACCTCTCGACCTCGCCTATCAACTTGGACACCAGCAACCAGAGGCGCAATGAAACAGACTGCACGAAGGAACCTCATATTGTCACGTGCGGACGCAAGATGATGTGAGAACCGACGACCAGGACATAGCCAGACAAACTGCTTGCCGTTCGGTACCGTCTCTTATAACATAGTCCTCCCGTGTTAATTGAACTGACCCTCACAGGGTAGCACTCGTCTTCCCACATACCCTATCGGGCAGGTCCGTCCCACAGTCCATCGCAGATCATGTAAGATAAGCAATGCCTACTGGTATTATTTTTCCGCCGTCCCCATGGGGAGGCCTACCTTGGAATTTCTAGACGACGGTCGGACGTGAATAACTAGTCCCCGATCAGCCTGTTCATGGTTGCTCGAACCTATAGATGCAGCATGGCTATTGGCTTTTCAACGTTCTTTTCTTTGCTAGCTTCTGTATATCAATCTCGTGTTCCGTCAAGATTGACAATGTGTCTTGTGCTAGATTGTTCAGTGGGCTGCAATATGAAATACTTAGCAGGCGAGATGGGTCAAGCCAAGCGCATCATATCGATGCCGAATGGTGACAGGAGGAGTACTTGGGTGATGTCGAGGCAATTAATCTCAGTGCGCTAAAGGTCCAAGCATTTTAGCCTGCCGCGTCGTTTGGATGGTTGGGCGGACAGCGTGCAGAGAACCACCTCGAAAGCTTGGCGGACATTGTTTCGAGTAATGGCCTGGACCTCGACTTGCGATGAGCGTACCCCAACAGGCAGTTCAGAATGTTATGCATCGGTCTCCAAATCAGTGAGCTTCCCCAATAGGCGTAAGTTGAGAATGTCAAAGGCTACCGATCTGTCTATCGTATGCCACTCTGCGCCTCGCCAGCCCGACAATGCTACTCGATATGTGCCAGCTTCCTTCTGAAGATATTCCGATCAATGGCGCCATTAAGTAATGGTTAGTAGCACCTCATTGCTGCCAGACGAAGACAGGATGTGAAGTCTTGCCTAAACCGTGCAAAGGGAAATGACAACATTGTGCACGATGCTTCCTGAGCAACGGCCTTTTAACACCTTTCCTCGCCCTTGGAATTGAATGATGTTGTAGAGCCAGGTATCAGGCGGCTCAAGCCGAATCTCATTCTGTCTTTCGGTATGCCACAATGGTATCAGGCACGAGTTATTGAAATCGATTTGGACAAGCCCTAGTTCCGTGCCAAGAAATACAAAATGAAGAAAAGTGAGATGATGCCTACCACGGCACCATCATGGTTTAGATAACGGAGGAAGGGAAAGGCAGTGATGGCTCGAAATAATGCAACTGAAAGACAAGAAGATTACTTAATACATACTACCATGGGGCCATGTGATGTCTAACTGAGAGAAAGCAGAGTACAGCCACACACCCCTAAGCCACACTGAAATTTAGCGCGGGAACCTTCAAAAACAGCAAAAACCTCTAAGCGCTCAACTCAAACAAACGTAAATAGATTCATTCGCAGTCTCCAGAATAATATAGTGTAAGCACAGAAAGGTATTTATCTAAGTACATATAACCTATTAAACTAGATCTAGAAGCATATCGGGGATAGTTCGTCGCTAGTACGAGGCTTGGCAGATTTCGGGCACCGCAACGGCTTCCACTTGTGTCCGTTCTGTTGGATACGAACCGGAGGCGGTCCAGAACTTCCAGGGAGACCAGGAACTTAGATCCGAGATGCATCGTGATAATCGACAATGATCGGTCACATGGGTGTCTTCAGCTTCACCGTTTTCACTAATCGCCGACTCCTTAACCCTGCGCCAGTCTGAACTTGACAGGTGCGAGGCGATAGGATGCAGGTGTTGCGACAGATAGCGTTTCATGAGCCCCGAACTGTACACCAACCCTTCCAATAGGCCCCTTCAAACACCCAGCTCTACCCGAATCTCTTTAACCCGGTAACTTACAATACGCCGGCGCCAAAAAACCTCGCAAAGATAAACCGACACCATGGACAAGTTTCGCCCGTTATGCGGCCTTGAAACTTTCCAGAAACAACCTCATTTGGTCCAAGGAGCAATGGCGGCGCTTCTCAGGTCTCAGGGGTCAGCCAGCCAACCGCTATAATACATATATAGCCTCGCCCCGGATGAAGTTGTAGGGAAGAAGCATCGTGACATTCACCTCGATGAAGCATCACTGATCTCTGACCACTTTGCTGGGCGAAGCTTTCCTTCTTTCTTGTCTCTCTTTTCAAGTAGTCATTCATTCATTTACGCTTCCGCCGGTCGGGATTCTACTTCATCGGCTTGTTTTGGGCCTGCTTCATTCTTTTCGAGAATTCATACCCGTGCTCTGAAAGGACGTAAAGATGCATTCTGTGTGGATTGCTTCGTTAATTCCTTTGGCCTTCGCGTCACCTGTATCGCTGCGAAATTTGTCTCGTCGGACAGTTGCACAGCTAGATCAGGCGGCATTCCAAGAGGCCCAGCAACCCGATACAACCGCAACCAGGGCATTCGCAGGTACTCTTATCAAGGTGAGCCTGCCGATTATATAGGAAAGAAGATCGCGACATTTGACTAATTAGTGTGTAGACGGCGGATGAGCGATGTCTTTTTGTTGACGAGCTCTCGGGCGATTTTAGAGCCAATCTAACGCCAATTCAGGTCGCTGATTGTGGCTCTACGGATGGCCAGGAATGGGACATCATTACCAGCGGAAAGCACAACAATGCAGCTGACTCGATGCTCATAGTCAGCACTCTGGTTCGTTGACAATCCTACCTATCCTAGAAACGACGGCTAATGACATTTTAGACCAATGCTTGTTTTAATTTCGACCCCAGACGAGCTGCTGGCAATCAGGCCCTTCTTTTCAGTTGTGGCGGGCGTGCTGATGGGGGCGGCCAAGTTACCAATTCTCAGCTATTCCCTTTCAACGGTGGTGCTGGTCCTCTCTCCCTATCACCAGAGAATGACCCCAACACATGTTTCACGGTCTTGGATAACAACGTCATCGACGTTGCTCCATGTCAAGCAGGTGACTTACGCCAGTTGTTCACTTTTGGTGATACTTTGTCATTTGAGCCCGAGCCTACGGCCACCAACGCCAAGACAACATCCATCCCCGTAACTTCTTCTCTCAATCCTACGTCAACAACTTCAAGTCCAGAGATAGCGACGACTACCTCTAGTCAGGGCACAACGGCCGCTCCTTCAACAACAGGTGGTGCCGTTGTTGGGGGAATTTCCAATCCGACCGAAGCTGTGCCTGTTTCCGGCGCAGGGGGAATGTTACAACCGTCAGCTGTTGCTGAATCACAACAACGTGATGGCACAGCAACTCGGGCGTTCAGCTCTGTTAGCATACAATCGCCTGATGGACGATGTCTTTTCATCGATCCGACCGCGGGGGATTTCCGCGAGAATCTGATTCCTGTATCTCTCGTACAGTGCGCGGGAACACCTAATGAGAAGTTTGACATCATCACGGCCGGAAAACATAACAATGCAAAGAATTCCGCGCTTATAGTGAGCAGCTTGGTAAGCTTCATGTGCTATAGATTCAGGCTCTTTAAGACGATTTGCTAATATTACTACAGACGAATGGGTGTATTAGTTTTGATGGCCGTCGCAACCCAGGTGATACTGTCACCATGTTCTCTTGTGGAGGTAGAGCAGATGGAAGTGAGTCAAATTTAACCCTCCAGTGAATAGCAATGCTAATAATATTTCAGATGGCGAGACAAATAGCGGCCAGCTTGTTCCGTTCACGGGCGGAACCCAGTTAACTCTTGCACCTGAAAGCGAGAACAATGCGACGTGCATTGTGCCTGGAAATGCTCGGCTTGATTCGGCTCCTTGCGCAGGCGACAATTCGCAAGTTTTCAAGATATTGACATGACAAATCATGTGATGCCTTGTGCTGGAAAGCATTTTTACGTGCCTTCGTCCCTTTTAGAGTCACCACTTTCGGTGATCTCTATTGTATATCAGTTCCGCCTTTACGAGTTTTTATGGGATGTACAGAGATGATCAAGGAGGAATTCACTTCTAGGTCTTGAGCTATATAGTCGAGATGATTATTTATTCAGGAGATATTGTGTTATTGAATTTGGTATCAATGAATGTCAATGAGTCAGACAATTAGTGAAATTACTGGCTTAGTTTTGTTTGCCGTCGCCACTCAATTGTGATCAACACATAAGAGTGACAGCTTTGTGTTTCGTAATTACCCTATAGGCACTCAGCAAGAGGCGCCAGAGGTTCTTGGCTTCGACTCATCATGACATTTCTTCGTCAAAATTGTCAAACGGACTCAACTCTTCCAGCCATCGCCCGAAAGTCAACAATTTCGGATAGTCAATACGGCGGGCCTTGATATCCGCGCAGTATCCTTCGCTGGAGAACCAGCCGATCATAACCCGTAGCTCAGACACCACGAACGTCAGCGCGCTTCCGAGGAACGAAAACGTCGCTGGGGCTGGTTGACCCGTCACACGCTGAAACCACTCGCTCATCTCGTCGAAATTCAGCTCGTCTCCGGCAAGGCCGACGGCTCTGTGGTTCCAGTTCTTCGGGTCGGTAAACGCCTTGGCTGCGAAAACGCCAATGTCGTTTGTGGCGACCCATTGCATCGGTTTGCTCCCGAGCCAGTTATGTAAAGCCGTCATGAAAACTTTGGTCTGAAACCCGGGCGTGATATTCTCCATGAACTATCAAAATGGATCAGCAACTATCAACTCTGTATAAATTGGTCAACGACAAGCGCTAAAGCGCTGATATGTTTGGTATGAAAGTGGAGTGCTTGGACCAGGCTTCGGACAACTTACCGCGACTGGACGCAAGACAGTCCAGCCCATGTTCTCGCCAGCTTTTCCCTCTGCGGTGGCCTGGCGAAGATGATGTTCGATATTATACTTCGTCTGAAAATGTGGAATAGGGGTTGGATTGGACCAGGAAGCTTTATCGCCTCCCCGCTCAACGCTACTGTATACGAAGTGCTTGACGCCAGCCTTGATGGACTCGTCTATGAGCCCTGTTCCCTGCCTAACCTCTCCTTCTGGGGTCACGCCCTTTCCCGTGGACACTTGCACTGAATAAACACCCCATATCGGTTCTCCTGCCACAGCCTGCGCCTCCTGGAAAAGATTGGGTATCTCGTCGAGATCGCCTTGGATGAGCTTGATGGAAGGGTATAACACACCTAGTTTCTTTGCGGCAGAACTAGAAACATCTCTCGTAACAGCGAGAATCGTGAAAGCCTCGGTTTTCTGAGCGATCAAGGCATTGATGACAGCGCTACCCTGTTTTCCAGTGGCGCCTGTGACGAGGATGACTTTGGTCATGATGATTATTATCGAAGTCTGCAACGTAGGGATCTTTCGTGGGAGATTCGGAACATTCAGGAGGGAGAAAGGAGAGCGGGAGAAAATACAACAGCTTGTTCATTGCTTGTATCATGCCTGTCCTTATAAACCTTATCGAGTGTCATCATTAGCACATGCAGTTAATATTATCGGCGTCTAACATACACCGACTTCCATAGGTACCAAACTCAATTGGAAATTCGTATTTGAGAGTTCCATACGGCGTTTGCATCTAGTGAAGGTTAGTGATCGCAGATTGTGATATCAGAATGAGGCTCTGTAGAATACACCTATTTTTGATTTAGTGTACTAATAGGTTCGTCTTAAAATACTTCTTCCTACCCGAAGGGTTCTTAGATAATTTCTTGGTCCAGGCCTATCTATACACAAAGTGCTCTCTATCGTACAGTGTCACGACAGAAAGAGTTATCGATTCACATTCTATTCTACTCAATTGTTCGCCCTATACTTCACACACAATGAAGGTCTCTAGACGGCAGCGCATGCAGACAATTGACGCACTTCTCGAAGGCTACAGCAGCCTCTCCGTCGCAAGATTACTCGAGCCGCTGGACCCCGGTTTCTATCACCGGACGCTGCCCCAGAGTTTGGGGATGCCCGTGCGCAACAGAGAAGCCTTCGCAGAACATGCGGCAAGGGTCTTCAGCGTATTCGAAGAATTCAAAATGGTTCCAAGAACTATCATCGACGACGCCAGTTCCGGTATCGTGGCAATCGAAGCAGACATGCTCGGCACCCTCAAAGGCGGCAGAGGTGAATGGAAGAATGAGTGTGTCATGATGGTCAAATTGAGCGAAGATGGTCTCAAGGTCCTTGAAGTCAGAGAGTTTGTTGATAGCGCGAAGGCGATGGAGATGACCCGGAAAAACGCGAAATTTCGGCTGTGATACTAGCAACTATTGAAACGGCAGGAAGAAAAGAGTGCTTCTGAATAGGGGTAAATGGGCTCAGACTCGTGTATTCACTCTGGCGCCTTGGTTATTGAGTACGTGGGACGCATGACTTGGGATCATATTCGGGCTAGATTCTCTACTACTGTTCCGTCCCTCGCATCTCGAGCAGGCAATTCATTCGTCCTGTGTTCTGTTCTATACGATGGCGTAGATATATGTGTGCAGTTCAAGTGCTGAATCATACCACGATAAATGAGCAATCTTGCAATACGTCCTATTGAAAGCTTCAAAAGGTTAGAATGTCATCGGCTGACTAGGTAAATATACCCCTCTCGCTAACCAATCACATTTAAACTATTCCATGTTAAAAGCATCAAAGGACAAGTATATTCGTTTAGAGTGAAAATCATTGAAAGAAATATAAATATGGTATACCAATATCTTCCCAGTCGTCATATCTTTTATCGTCTCAGGGCCTGCGTGAGGGCGAGGGTGCCAGCAACCACCGGCGTTATAAGCCGCACGGTGTTGAATTTGATCCATTTACGGGCATAGCTCTCGGCTAGCTCGCTATCGACACCGCCCTTAGAATCTTTAAGAGCATTCAGCTTCTCGTTGATCGGCTGCATATTTATGGCTGAATGGACCACGGTGGTGAAATGACACATAGCTGAGATGGTGTAAGCTCTCCAATCCCCGAGCATGCCACCTGTCGCCCGAGAGGAAGCTGCCCATGCCGTATATCCGTATCCGAAGATACCAAAGGTGCTGATAGAACGGAAGAAAATGTTTCCAACTCGCCAGAAAATGGGCCATTGCCTTCCGAGAAGACGCGCCCTGTTCGCATGCTCGGGTGAGGATGGCGGTGGGAAGTCCACGAGCAATACTGGGACTCCCATAAACGATTGAGTGATCGCGTTTCCTTTTCAATCATCAATATGGGTGGAACATTTACATAGCTTCAAATACACCCAAACTCACTTACCGAAGAGGATGAAGGAGAATGCGATCGTTGTTCCAACTACAACCTCAGGCAGAAGAGCCATTTTGACTTATTTCGCTTGAAAGCTTTGAGTATATTTATGAATATTATTCTGTAAATCAATTTGATCTTCTATTTTTTAAGACATGTATGGATGCTCACAACCATTAATTTAAAGGACTATGTCAATCTACTTACATCTACAAGGCTGCTCATTACTCACGTCACGCCGAACTCCTGAAAGCAATATCGTCATACTTTTATGCAGAGTCATCATGGTAATGAACCAAGCGGAATGTCGGAAGCGCTGAGTAAGTTTTCTCTGGGGTTTGTTCAATCAAGCTTTCAGGACTACTATTACCCCTCGGTGCTGATTCACAAAACCTTGCATCACCGGCCTTTGATATGTGAATAGATCTTGGTCAAGTAACATCTATAGAGGATTAGGTAGATCGTCGCAGCCTAAGTGATTCATCATGCATTGAATTTTGTCATAGATCTCATCAGCTCAGGGGTTACCTCCATCTCTACCTAGAGCTCCGCTTGCTCATACACTCCCATGGTCCATCATTGACGTGTCGGGATGGCAGATCCAACTTAAAGAAAACCAACTCAAATCATCCGTAATAGTTGATAGCTGCATCTGTGCGCATACCTGTTATGTATAGAAAGCTAGGTATGTCATTAGCTGTCCTTTCGTACCCTTGAAACCTCACTTGACATAAGGAGCCACCTTTATAGGCCCGCTTACACACATACACCTGTTCCGCTCAGTAATTTCAATATCTCTATGCCCTTTATAAACAAGACGGGAATAGTATGCTCTTATAGCCTGGTTTTTTTATTTTAATTCGAGGCTTATATCTCATGACGCGCGTCGGTACCCATTCGGTGACAAGGCAAGACCTATACTATACTGTGCTTACAAACCTTGGTAGACTTCGAATGCTTTATGGGTAACACGGAAGATATTTCAGATGCGAAAAATAGTGAGCTCTTTGGGATCACATGGCTCGGTGGGCTCGATTCATCTGAATGTGTTTCGGAATCTCTAGCAATATGTCATTGTCCTACTTATTTGCTGTGAACTGAGCGTCATCTTAAGGAGCATTCGAGATAACTTGTATCTATTACCGATTTCAGCAAATATTCCGATCACATACGGGGTAATTCGCTCCTTTACCTCCTTCATTCAGGTAACTTGGCATATAATCACTTGCTAGCTATATGCATAAGTATGATGGCTAAAATATGAGCACAATCGACAGACACCAACTCCCCACCTCCCCATTAAAATATCTTTCAGTGGTACATCTGATCGATTTGATTTTTGAGTGTCATTGTGTTCGTGTCATTCATGTTCCTTTATCAT
The DNA here is from genome assembly GCA_037356055.1 of Xylaria sp. Z34. Taxonomy (NCBI): domain Eukaryota; kingdom Fungi; phylum Ascomycota; class Sordariomycetes; order Xylariales; family Xylariaceae; genus Xylaria; species Xylaria sp. Z34. The sequence continues at coordinate 277,168 of JBAWJW010000030.1, read as the reverse complement.
TATATCTCCGCCCTCGACTTTTCTAGTGCCATTGTAGCTTGTTTGGCGAATTCATATCTTTCGCGCCGATCTTGTGCTTCAGATTGCGCCCATAAACGTAGAGCCTCTTGCTTCCGGATCTCGCTTCTTGGCTCGAATGCCATCTGAAAAGGGTCGGGTTTGATGATAAGTAGTGAGTTGGACTTGTCCAGAGGAACTGGTAGGTCAAGACCCGTAGTCAAGTCCTTTTTGGGTTTAAGATTGAAACACCAACTCAGCGCGCCGCAGGCCACTATCAGCTCATCCTGCGTTAGGGTCTGCCCTAGACATTGTCGCTGGCCCCAGCCGAACGTGGTCATACCCCTGATAGTTGGATACTGCGTAAGCGGCTCTTGATAGGTGGGCCAGCCAGGTTCCAGCCATCTCTCGGGGCGAAAATTGTCAGGATCTGGATATTTTATTGGATTTCGAAGAAATGCCCTAAGTATCATTAGAATTTCAGGTTATGAGGAAAATTGAGAAGACTGCCTCATCTTACCAGTCTAGTGGAAGAATCCGGGTTCCTTTGGCAAGATAGTAACCTCGGTATATGTCGTCAGCTTCCATCTCGTGGGCAACACCTAAACTCAGGTTAGCCATTGAGCTCACCCCGCCTAGGTAGATGACGAGTTTGCATACCCGTTGGCACATTAGGCTTCCACCTCATCGTCTCTTTAATGCACGCTCTCAAAGTTGGCAGTCTTGGCGCGTCTTCAAGTGTTGGCATCCGGCCCTGGCATGCATTATCGATTTCTTCCTGAACAAGAGCTTGCCACCGAGGATGATGCACCATAGAGACCAACCAGTAAGAAAGAGGCCCTGCTACCGTAAAGATACCGACAAGAGCTATCATGCCGACTACACAAGATGCCTCGTAGTCTCCGGAGATATTTGAACGCTTATGCCCTCTCTCTAGATACTGCTGTGCGAAACAAGGCCTCTGCAAGCCTAACAACATCTTCGCGCGAGTATGCACTAGTCGCTCCTTCCACCATTCTTGTTGTTCATCATGGCGTTTACGCTCTGCCTTTTTCCATGGATTTATTATCTCAGGTAGGTGCCACAGTGGCGTGAAAACGTTGGTGATGGGTCCGGCTGGCGACATCTGGGTCAGTAGTCCCCAAGCGCTCCGTGTGCAATACTCGCTAAGACTTGGATCATCCCACGTTAACTGACACATGACCTTGGACGTCATATCTTCCAGGCTGAATTGGAAGTTATCAGGGTTCTCTAATAATCTCGCTAGCCACCTCTTTGCCTCGTGGTACATAACACCATAATAATGAGCAGTGCTCGCTTCTGTCAGGTATGCGTGGGTTAAGCGGCGCTGGCGTGCCCAGTATTCTAAGGTAGATAGTCAGCCATGGTAGTCGCGGAAGGGCAAAATTCCTTACGGTTCTTTCCCATCAGCGGCAAGTATTCCATGGAACCATCAGTGCTCTTCGAATCGAATATTGATCTTATTTCGGGCCTGTCGGAGTTGTACCTGGCTCTCTTGACCATGAGTTCTTCCGCCACTGCTTCATCTGTGACCACGAGGATCGAGGTGCCCAGAATCTCGGTCATGTAGAATCCATTTACTCCACTATCTGTATGGGCCAAGTTAGCAGGGCCATTTGAGGCATACAATACCACAATTAGCAGACGGGTAGTCTCGGTCGGGACAAATTGGTGTGTGAGCAAAGCCCCTTTTCGGTCTGTCTAGCCAGAGGACGCGTAAAAGCCACATACACTGTTTCGCCCATTCGTAAAACTTCAGCCACATGAAATTAATGGGCATGTCATGAACGCGCCCCAGATATGGAATCAGAGTTGGCCCCGGCACTTTTTGGGAATCATTCATTTGCCTAAATAGTCTGTACAGACGAAGAACGCCAAGGCCGACCAGAACAGCTATCAAGACAATGAGCGTCAAATGATGCATGACAGTTGTCTGATGAAACTACATAAACAAAATAAAGAGCGAGGAATTCGACGAGAATGATTTCATCGTGACAGATGACAGAATAGCCATGTATCAACGGAGATGAATATATGGCTTTATAATTCATGCAAGGAACACATGCGAGTTTGTAGACAGCATAAGCAAGCATCCTACGAAGTCGGAAAGTGGGCGGGCAATCTACCGTTCAGCAACGTGGTTATGGACCTTATCTCAATGGTGATATGTAACCCTATCGTCTGGCATCATAGGTGATCGGCAGCATTTGGTTCCGATATATATGGTTCGACATGAATGTCGGAGAATCTATTAACTTTTCGCTTATTCGCGTGGAATAATCCACAGAGTTTGCAGGGATAATGACAAGGAAGAGTCCTTAAAAATAAATTTCTGCTTACCTTACCCCTTTGGTAAGTCGATTGGTGACATTACTCTTATAAATAGTTAGTAGTGCACCACGAGAACATCATCCTAGCAGGCAGCTGGTGAACCGTTACAATAAGCCGTATTTCTTGAAGGTATAAGCAAAACTTTGAGTACTCGTTGTCTAACTAAATAATAGGTTCCAGTATATTGTTGTCTTACTAGGGGTTAGGTCATGATTCATTGGTGAGCTATACTATTATGGTAGGACTGCAACATAGCAATTCCTATTGTGTTAGAGATTGTATTGTCTTACTACGACCGGACAATATGAGCATGTAGGATCTGAAAAAAATGCATGCAAAAGCATCTCTCCTTGCAGTATGATAAATGTCTGCAGGCGGCAGTCGAATTGTGACAATTTAAGTTGATTGTTCGTTCAATATGACGTCTACCTGCACATCTGTCAATTGATATAGTTATGTGTTGCTGCAGTCCCTGCGCTAGAGCTCATAGTGTAGCATACATATTCAAGTTTTCAATATGTACGCCTCGGCCGAGGATGTCTAGACTCAGGATACTTCGCTGATTTGCATATTCACACTTCCTTACCGATTCTAAGACATCAAATCAAGGCCATTAACCATAGTGAAAGTAAAAGGTAGGTCCCGCCAAAGAATGCTACCTTATCAGCCACGTGGGTTGTGCCGAGGTTTGTGTCTCCCAACACGCCGTCCAAGGGAACTTCGATCGAACTGCTTTGATATCTAAATCCTCTCACCGCTCAAACTCAGAATCCATCTTTCTCTCGCTTCAAATGGAGAGCGAAGATGGGATCGACGTACACTGCTGGAGACTGCAACCCCGTCGGGTCATATCCACCGACGGGAATTGATGTCCTGATCGTAGGCACTGGCCTCGCAGGCCTGACAGCCTCTATCGAATGCATACGCAAAGGTCATAACGTCCGTATGCTTGAGCGCATGGGCGATATCAATACTGCAGGTGTGTATTGCTATTTGGACCTGGTCTTCAGTCAAGGCCTAACTACTAGTTCCAGGAGACATGTATTTTATGGGCCATAGCGCTATCCAGTTCTTCAGACATTGGCCAGAGTTACTTGAAGAGTATGAGAAGATCTCAATGAGTAATGCATGGCTCGAGACCTTCAAGCACAGCGGCGAACGTACAATCCCTCCCATGAAGGTATCCGATCGACTGCGCCGTGCAGGGATGGATCCAAATACACCACCGGGAAGGTTCCAGATACGACCGCTTGTTTACAAGATGTTCGTCCGTCAGGTGGAAAAGCTTGGAGTCCAGATACAATTCGGCAAAAAGGTGGTCGACTACTGCGAAGAGGAATCACGTCAAAAGGCTGTCGCTATCACGGACCAAGGGGAACGTTTTGAGGCGGATGTTGTCATCGCCGCGGATGGCGTGGGCTCCAAGAGTCAGAGACTTGTGGGAGGCCAAGTCAGAGCAAGAAGCTCAGGACGGGCGATGTGGAGAGCAGCCTTTGCTTCCGAACATCTAGATAAGAATCCTGAAGTTAAAGAGTTTTTTGGCCGGATGGCTGGTGAGAATAACGATGAACCAATCATCAGGACCTTCCTTGGGTGAGTTTCGCGTACGTATGTCGCTTGATTCAATCTAACGTTTTCGTATTATAGGCCCGGAACATATGCGTTGGCGCTGACTCGACCCGGCACCTTCATCTGGATCATGAATCACGATGTAAGATATTTTGGAAATGCGTACTATTTCATGTTCTAATATTTAGAAGGTGACAGGATCTGAAGAAGAGAGCTGGACTCATACAGTCGAGTTTGACGAAGTAGTCAATAACATGGACAAGGGAGTCGGCCCAGTGCCGTGGGCACCGATCTTCAAAGAACTGGTAAAAGTTACCCCTCCTAGGACGATTCTCAATTTCGAACTCTTTTGGCGTAATCCACAGCCTTCGTGGTGCTCTCCAGGTGGCCGGGTTGTCCAGATCGGTGATGCCGCACACTCCTTTCTGCCGGCATCGGGCAACGGTGCTACTCAGGCAATCGAGGACGCCGTCTCTTTAGCATCGTGTTTTCAGATCGGTGGCAGGGAGAACATACCGTTGTCAGTTCGCACTCATATCCGATTCCGTTTCATCCGATGTGCTTGCGCACAGAAGCTAGGGTTCTCCAATGCCGAGCTACTTCAAGACACGAACTGGAATGAAGTCAAGCTGGATCCCAAACGCGCACAGCCAAAGCTACCAAGCTGGATTTGGAAACATGATCCAGAAAAGTATGCCTATGAGAATTATGACAAGATGGCGGAAACAATTAAGCAGGGAATACCATTTGATCAAGTAGATACCGTCCCACCCAACTATCCTCCAGGTTATCGATATCAACCGTGGAGCATCGACCAGATTATGGAGGATGTTAGGAACGGAAGGCCAATCCAGCTAGGCGAAGGTGATTGGGAGTAGACAAGTGCACGACATTAGGCTCTCGCACATCGCGCTAAATAAATGTTAGTAGCGATGAGTTAATCTGTTCATGACGAGCATTATCTCACAACCTTCATGGGTTAGCATAGCTTGACTCTAGACGCTAGTAGAAGGCACTAATAAAAGACGCGATCATTGAAAAGCTTTTTTTTTGGTATTTCACGAAATTAGGTACAACTAATAACTACTTTTACGGGGCTATGCGTTGTTAACGCCGGGAGCAGCCGCAGCTAAGAGTTTGTCGAAAATGGGTGTACCGAGACCAGTGACAGGGTCCCATCCTGCAGTAGCGTTCCAGCGGGCGCCGTTACGGAAGGCCGAGTTGCCGGAGCAGCCGCTGCCGTAGCCGGTCGTGATGTCGGTGAAGGCGGCGGCATTGGCGTAAAGGAAGGGGTTCAGGAATCCCAACGGCGCCTTGCCCTGGCTCTTTAGAGCGGCGTTGAGTAGGGCGACAACGCCGGCAAAAGTTGGCGCCGAGGCACTGGTTCCCGACAACAGCGCATTCCTGCCCTTGTCGACGACTGCGAAGGATGAGCCTTGCGCGGCGACGTCAGGGAAGCCTCTGTTGGAGGCGTTGAAGTAGGGCGAGTAAGTCTTGCCGATCGATGTGAGATACGAGCTGACGACGGTGTTCTGCCATGATGGCCGGGGGTGAAGAGTGCTGAAACCGCCGCTCGAGAAGCTGACGGCGGCCTCAGGGCTGACACCACGTGTGGCACCGACCGAGGTGATATATGGACAGGCACCGGGAAAAGTAGGTTGGAAGTACGGAGCATTATCGGACACGCGAGTGCACGAATCGCCAGGTCCAGAGTCACCGGAGGAAAACACTGAAAAGCCCGGAGTCAGTTGTTGCTTTTTCAACCTGATGTTTGAACGACCCATTCGTTCATAGAGTCTGGAAAGAAAGAGACTCGGGTCTCACTTACAAACGCTTACACCCCGGGCACCGAGCTGCATAAACATGTTGCACACCTTAAGCGCATAATCCGCGGGAACACTCTGCTCCTCCTCGCCATAAGAGGTCGAGAGGGTTTGCGGTAGGGCGGAATCAGGCTGGGCCAAGAGGTAGGTCAGGAACTCAAGGTATGGCTCGTTAGATGACGGGCCAGGCTCATCCTTGGTAGGCACGAGGGGTCTTTTTCACACAGGTTAGTAAATCTTGGCCTGGAGCTCTTAGGTTATGACGTCTACTCACCCTCGTCCACCAGTGCTGTATTCGAGAATGGGGATAGGAGCACTGACGCCTAGAATATACTGGATATCCAGGTTTGCCTCACCTATGGCGAGTCAGTACGCGAATGTTATAGATAAGAAGATGTCGCACATACCACTGTCGCTGTTGCTGTTCTGGTTGTTCAGACCGCCATTGACTAACTCAACGGTGAAGTTCTGTCCCACAGCAGCTGGCACCCATTTCGTCTCGAAAGAAGCCAGATCTGAATACCTAGCGTATTCCTCTAGGTAGGAAGCAAAAGCGACCAGGTTTCCGGTTGCTGGGGCTTTGTATTTGATATTGTACAATGACTTAATACAAGCCGGGGTGATCTGGCTGGTGTTGCAGTCGGCGACAGCAGCGCCGGTACCGGTGGCTTTAACCTTAGCCACTTCGTCGGCAGGGCCAAGAATTTGCATGTCAAAAATGGTCGACTTCTTCGCGCCGAGCTGTCCAAATCGAGTAGTTGGCTGAATTAAGTCTATGTTCTTTGCGAGCTCGTCGGGTACACTGTAGTCGAGTGTCCGAAGCTTGGGGCTGCCGCCCTTCTCATACTGATACCACGCAAAAGTCGTGTTCAGCAGTTCATTGGCCGTCTCAACAGTGGTAGAGAAGGTGATCCAGTCGTTCTTGACAAGGGGCTTGATGTTACTCTTGCTCAACCAGCCAACCACGGAAGAGACGGCTTCGTCCGTTGGTGCAGTATATGATCGGAGCTCGACTTGGCTCATGTGCTTCCCGTACTTAGGGTGCCCCGGAGTTGACATTTCAATAACAGCCTGCTCCAATTCGGCGGCATGCTGCTGTGGAAGAGCGACTCGGAGCGTGATCGGGTCGTCCAAAGCAGCTTGGCGAACTTGTGTCCATCCTTTGGGAACGGATGGCAAGCTATCCATCAACCGAGCCGTGGCCGCCGTAGCGAACAGGGCAGTAGCTAAGGACAACATATCGGCAAGAATCTGAGGAGCGTCTAAGAATCTTACTATAGAAGGTTCAAAGACAACCTTCCTGAAGAAAGCTTGGAATAAAGGGAGGGAGGTGAAACCTCCTCTTATAGGCGTGGTTATCCCTTTCCTCCATTGCGTTTGTCTCGTTGATCTGTGTAGCTTTCGGGGTACAGTTACATTGCATAGATGCCGCAGCGCTTAATGACAGTACGGAACCCTGCGAGAATTGACGACTTGCCGAGTCTGGGCAACCATGCCGCATCGTGGATGGGTCGATCATCCCGGTGTCTACCTCAATCAGGCAGGCGGCCCCTCGTGAGCCCCAACCTGGGCAAGATAAGCTTTAGTCAAGAAGACGCCATATATGTAATGAAGATGCCTGCCCAGGCTTGGATTGAAGGAGCATCTAGACGACAGTTCTACTGCTCCATTACGTCTTAACTCAAGACATAGTTGTCTTAAATACAGAAGGTACGAATAGTGGCGACTATGCCAAGTATTTAATTTACCGCCCGAGGTTATATTGAACCGGGGTACGATTGGATACGAACGTTGAACACAATGCATTGTGAGCTATCTAGGTAGGTGCTATCTCCTACAGCAAGATCTCGACTCGTCAAATCGCACGTGCTCAATCATCTTCTGTGCCAGCATTTAAACATTTCTTTATCCCTGTATTTCATATATCTACCTACCAATTCAGGGGAATCTGGGTCACTGCATACCAGATCACCAGGAACCTCGGCACCATCTGAGACATGCTGGTTCTACATATCATCTACATAACACTTTATCCGTGCGTGTGTCCCCCGAGATTTTAGAAGTGGTAGGGTGTGATTCATCTATAACCTTAACAACGCGATCCAGTTGACTCCGAGGTACTTTATTAAGTACAAATCATCGACACTTAAGCTCTTGTAGCAATTTTGCCTCAGCACGATGAACGTCCTTAGATCGGTCTTGTTCTTATCTAGGCCGCCCAAAAGTGCATTACGTATTGGTCGACACCTAGTTTTGCTAGTATATGCGCAACCGGATCGTCGAAAAGTAGGCATCTCCCGTGCGGAAATAACTATACGCGAAACTATATAGTACGCAGAGCCAAGAGTTTATGGTAGTAGAAGAAGAGGGGTCGTCCTATATGCACCACCCGACCGATCGATGCAGTCGAAATCGGAGACCAAGACATTACCATTGCAAATTTGAATTACACTGAAAACAATCGCATCAAGTCTTGAAATCCTCATCCTCGAACTCAGAGAATGTTCAAAGATAACTGGATTTGACCGAGCATAAATTGACATTGCCCGGAAGTAAGCTTTCTTTCTTTCCTTATCACTCATGCCGGAGGTCGGCTTGGCAGCGCCCTAACATTCTTGGCATCTGAATCATCTAGGAGCCATCGAAGCTCGAATGAGAAGATGCTTCACTAGGTAGTTAAAGCAGCAGGTGAGTAGCGAGAAAATAATTACTCAGGAGTCAAAAAACCCCGGGGCTCAAGTTTCCACACGGCCATGATGTGGAATCTTAAGTTTGTGCAGGTCCGAAGCAGCCTCTTGGGTTTTCCTAAGAACCGAATACTATCTGAGCATCAAGACGCTATATCGATATTCGGGGTCACAGTCGAAACTTTCTCTCGTGGGTTACATCTCAGAGTACACGAGCATATGGCACAGCATACCTTGAGCCCCCCCTTTTTAATCATATAGCTACATTCTTTTAGATATATGTGCAGTATCGGACAAATCATCGAGTATATACATGAGCCAATCTCAGATTCCTCCACTGGTTACTACTCACAAGCACTGCGAGTAGTAGTCATTGCTGACCTTACAAGTCGTACCCGCGGCACAGACAGTGCAACCAGTCCACCCCTTTCCACCACACTGCGCATATTTCTGCGCGGTGCAAGACGTGGTAGTCGGGCCCGTCGTAGAGGAAGTCTTGGTGGTGATAACCAACGTCGTCGTCGTAGTCGCGGCGGTAGTGGTAGTCGCGCCTCCCGTGGCGGCGGCAGCAAGCACGCTGCTGACGGCCGTCCACGCCGGCTTCTTGCTCAGGTTGGCGTCGTAGAGGAGCGCGTCGCCCTGTCCCGGGAACGTGTTGGGGATCCAGCTGTACTTGTCCGTGTAGTCCCAGATGGTGATGCCTACGCAGGCCTTCTCGGCCAGACACGCCTTGGTGACGGTCGCGTAGTCGGTGGCCTGCTGCGCGAGGCCCGACGCCGTCGACGGCAGCGAGCTGAATCGGATGTCGAGCTCTGTGTACGCCACCTCGGTCACGCCGGCCGCGACGTACGACGCCATGGCGCTCTGCAGCGAGCTCTGGCTGGGCGCGCTGCCGACGATCAGATGTCCCTGCATGCCGACGCCGTTGATCTTGGCGCCTGCGTTCTTCACTAGCCCGATGATCTTGACCACGCTCGCCTGCTTTGCGCCGGTGCCCTCGATGTTGTAGTCGTTGTAGTACAGCTTTGCGGCCGGGTCGGCGGCAGCTGCGGCCTTGAAGGCGAGCGCGAAGTAGGAGTCGCCGAGGACGTTGTAGAAGACGTTCGCGCGGTACGTGCCGTCATCATTCAGCCCCTCGTTGACTACGTCCCAGGCGTAGCACTTGCCCTTGTAGTGGCCGACTACGTTTGAGATGTGCGTGTTGATGACAGATGTTAGTGTGTCTGCTGTCCAGGTTCCACTGCTGACTGTTCACGGCGTCAGCTAACATGGTTCAGAATCTATCTGCCTTTAGGTCTGGATTCCAAAATCTAGATGACTAACCCCATGATGGCAGCTGTGAGTACCAGACGAGCGTGTGGCATCGCAGGAGCTGGCCGTTGGTCTCGGCGAGGCTAGCGATTTGATCACCGGAGGTATACGAGAATTGGCCCTGGCTGGGCTCTGTGTACTGCCATTTCTGGCCGTTTCCAGGTGTCTTTCGTAGATGAATAGTTAGCCTATGCCGTTATATTGTAGTGTTGCAGAAGCCAGGGTGTATAATGTCTTATACAGCAAACAATCTTTCAATGCACCCTCGTCTCTCCTCAACTGATATAAAGACTCAAGAAGATACTCACTATCTGACCAAACTCGTCCGTATTTTTAAGGATATTGACGTAAGCCGTGTCGGTTAGCTCCCCATTATCCGTTGCCGAACCGAAATACAGCTTTCCGGCCGCCTTCGCCAGCTTATTCAGCTGTGCCGAGGCGCCAGGCAGAACCAGGAGGGCCGCGAGCCCTGTGCTATATAGCATGATGGACAACCGACGCGTGATTAGGCAGTCAATTAACAAAGCCAAGACAAGCCAGCAGCAGCCTAAGGTACGGTTACTATGCACCTCAATAAAAACGACGTGGGAGAGCTGGCGGGATTGGATCATCGTCGTGGTTGCATCTCAGGCTATATATATGCCTGCCCACGGCTCGCCCTATATTCGACCCCATATAAAGTCCCCTTGTAAACATCTGTTCAACTCCGCCTATTAAACCAGCACATTGAGATGATTCTCAACAGTCCCATTGCACAAGCATTTTGCTAACTCGAATTGCGCACTCTTGGGGACAAAGCGCCCGGCACTCTTCCCAGTAGGGGGCTTTAGAGCAGGGATTATTCGGATGGCTTGCCGTTATTGGCGCTACCCCTGGCGCCCTTGGAGAGGTATTGTCCTGCAAGATCAGGTTGTATGGCCATGATGGCATGCTACTCGGTTGCAGGGGTGCTTTTCTCCACCTATCGCGTGCAAACAGTTGAGGCTCTGCGTTCTACGGAACCTGCATCCTCCGTTGCCCGCAAATCTTTCGGAAGCGCCACCCGACAAGCAGGAGAAATAGTTTGCAATCCTTACTTGCAGCTTGTTACATGACCCTTATTACTCTTAGTTAAAACCAGACGGACGCGCGTCGTTCATTGAGTGATGAAGTGTAAGACGAGGTATCTAAGGTACGATCAAAAACGGTCACGCAGAAATAGTTTAGAGTTTTCATTGATCAAATTTCAATTAGGTATCATGAACGGTGAATAGTAAGTAGGTGGGTGGGTATATTTTGCTGCCGTCCGCGAACGCCCGATATGCATGAATGCGTGTATCATAGCCCTCTGTTCCCAACCTGAAAGCGAGGGCTCGGTGTCTGGTTCTCTCCGGAAGACTCAAGACACTGTTTGTTGACAATTTCTACACAACTGTGTAGATAACTAGAACATCAGGACACTTAGACCCCAAGAAACCAAGAATTCCGTCCACCAGTAAGCCCGCAAGAACATATCCAAACTGGGCCATTCAGGTTTAGGAGCATCGCTCTGGCGCATCCAAAAAGGCCGCGGCATAGTATTTTGATGGTGAAATAAAAGAAGTTGCATCGTCAAATAAAACCTCGATGCTGGATTTGAGAGCCAGTTCCAGTGTGGAGCGTTATGATCAACCCGTTACATAGAGCGTCGGGCTCATTCAGACTGTTTTGATTGAGACTGATCGACTCTTAATAAGACGACTTCGCATAGTCTCGCAGAGCCCGCAACCGAAATTAGGCAACTAACCTCTTCGTCGTTGTAATGCACCGGCTATCTGAAGATCTGGTACCGGCGGGCGTTGAATTTCGAGGCTTCGACTCGGTACCATTCGTCCGCCCGGTGTTCGTGGATGGGGCACATTAACACGCCCAGTACGCTCTGTCAGTCGGCTTCGCATGCTCACATCTTCGTCTCCACTGTCCGAGTCGCCGTCATAATCGGCGAGTCTAGCAAAGTAGTCGGCCAAGCCATCCACGCTTGGCGTGCCCACGACAAGGTCGTATTGGGGAGGAGGTGTGAGCATTGGTGGTGGCGGTGGCGGATAATCCGCATCAAATGCGGGAGGGTTATGGCTTGGATAACGCAGTAAATGTATTGGCCGCTGAACCGGCTGAGAACTAGCCGCAGGATGTTGTTGCACGTGGGCTGCCGGCGGCCGTGTAATGCCGGAACCCTCGATACTTGTCATGGTGGCGGCGGACTCTACCAATGGTATACTGCCCGTGCTAGACGCTGGGCTGGGGTTAGTTGCAAGGACTTCAGCATCGGGACAGCCGCAGCGAGATTGTTGGTGATAAATTGGTCGCTCGGAACCTGAGTACTCAGGAAGAGATGTATTGGCTCGAGTTGCGCGGCAATCGAGCACGGTGAATGGAGAATCGATACTAATCTCAAAATGGCGTCGTTTTTTACCAGCGGGATCGTCCGGATCGAGTCGCGAGATACGCATAACGACCTATGCCCAGTTCTATTAGCATTGATAAATCTCCATTGGCTCTTGGAAACATACCTTTATCCAGTGGTGGACGTTGACATTCTTCCAGCTGCAGTCTGGATGAAGACGTATGTTTTTATCCTTCGCCATTTGTTCGCAAGTTGGGATCTGAACGTTCATTTCCATCTCCGTTGGGCCCCAGAACGCCTCCAGCCCCAGGTCCAAATCTCCGAGGATATTTTCCGATGGATCGGGTAACGGTTGGGGTGTCGTATGATTTCTAGAGGCTTCTATACTTCTGCGTTTCTGCGCAGCCTCTCGCGCCTGTTGTCGCTGGTCGGGTGAAAGCTCACCACCGCTCAGTATCCTTATCTCTGACGATTCGTATTGCCTGCTCAGAGGTTTTCCAGCTGCTTTCTCAAATAGTAATATTTTACGGCCTGGGTCTTTGCGAGTGACTCTTCGGTCGTTTGTCCAATATTCAACCGACTCGGTCACAAACACTTTGAGTTTGTGGACTTGCACCTTGGCTAATGGTGTGAGCTTGAATGCAATGGGGATCTGTGTGCCTATCGGGAATGATTTCCCTGATATCATGATATCGTAATGGAGTTGGTCTTCCCATTGCCTGCTTATGGAGATAGGCTCTGACATCTCAAGTGAAAGCTGATCAGGAACCCGAACAATGCGAACCTCTTTCGTCCCGTGAAGATTGGGTTTAAACGCGCCTGCTCGCTCAATAGTTGCCTCCAGTTCCCATTTTACTGATCCAAACTGGAGCCTTGTCGTCTCTAATTGGTGATGATCAATGGGCAACTCAAAAGAGTATTCGTACTTGCCCGGACGAAATATCTTGAAGGTTTTGGGTTGTATTACCTCTGTAGCTTGTAGATCCCCCTTTCCGAAGCTACGAGACTGAACGGATTGAAGTGATAACCGCTTATATTCTTGGTTGGTCATGTTACCTGACGATCCTCGCTTCAGAGCTGAGGAGATAGTGGACGACGATTGCGTTGAGGAGGTTCTATTCGCAAGCTCTGTACATCGTCGGAGCGAATAGGTACACTGATTTCCGAATTCGGTCTCCCAGGTTTCATGAATGGCGTGAAAAAAGGTCAATACCTGTGTTCGCAATGATGTCTCTTCGTGTTGCTCAATCTTCATAGGGGGAATACCCTCAGGCCATTCCGTCCTAGCTTTGCCATGTAGTTTGAGAGTGACTGATTTTATTTTCACATTTTTAGTGACATTGAGCTGTAGTTTGCCTCGGAGAAGCGCGGTCGAGTTGGCTGTCCCATGTCGGTGATGGCTCTCGTGGTCGAAACCGGTGAGGAAAATATTGGGTTCAGCAAGAATTATCGAGCACTGTACACCACTTCCACTCGCAACCGGCTTTGGAACTTCGGTCACTGAACTCATAATACTCTTGGCCGAACGGACCGACATTACGCTATTTCGATGCGCATTGTGGAGAGCGGTGCTCATAACGGATGGTCTACGAGTCTCAGACATCGTCGTCAACGCCGCGCCAGGGGGTGGTACTGAAATCATGGGCAATGGTTGTTCCTCCCGTGGGAGGATAGGAGAAACCGGGGAAACAGGAGTAAGCTCAGTAGGTGACTGTGGAAAGCCTGGTATAGGGAGGACGTCGGTACCAACTGGATGCGCAGTTGACAGTTTGAACGGGGCTAAAACCTTCTCGAATACCCGTCGGGACGACCTATGGCTAGCTCCCTCTTCTGTTGTTGCTATTGCTTCGTGGCTCTTGTCTTGCTTCTTCTTTGTCTTGGCAGCTCTCTTGCACCTGGCTAAGTCGGCTCTTACTTCGTCTGGAATATAGCCCGAAGGGTAGGAGATAATGTGAATTGACTGGTGTCGTCGTTCACGCGGTTGAATTTGAGGGCTAGGGAACGATTGATCGGCACGATGTCTTCGCTCTTCGGCTCCAGGTCTATAATAGATGTCGCCGCCGAGAGGACTCGTGAGGTGCTGTTCGGCGCACCTGGGCCGATTCCAATCCGGTCTTGACATTTTGATATGTTAGAACAACAGGGCAGACAAAAATATGTTGGAGGTGAGTAATGAGATGGACAAAAGGAAGGGTCCAGGACGAGTATTCATATCATGATACTGAGGCGCAAACAACTTCAGAGGTATGGATGTTGTCTATGCACACAGTGCCATAAGAGTACATATAAGTGTAGTGTAGAGAGCGCCAAGAGATAGTAGGTTGGGGATAGCTAAGCCCGACATTGATGGACGGGATAGGCCATGTATAGATAGTATATAGTGAGTGGGCTCTCGTAAGGGACGGCAGGGGGATGATAGGATAGGGCAGCAACGAGCAAGATGAATCAGACGAAGACGAACTAAGCGCGAGCGCGCGAGCACGAGCACGAGCACATGCGCATACAGAAGTATATGAGCTTGATTTAGGCGGATGGAGGAGGACCACCCGGGCGGGACACGGCGAGCGGCTGGAGATGGGGAAAGCGAAACGGGGGGACTTACAAATGGAGGTACAAGTACCGGCAGGACAGAGGGGGAGAAAAAGAAACGAAACGATCACAGGGTGTTGTGATTGGTAAAGATCAAGCCACAAGCCGTGTGTGTAAGTGCGTATGTAATTGTGTATTGTGTGTATTGTGTGGGTGTACTTGGTATGATGTTACGATTCTCGGGCAATGTCATACGTAGTAGACAAAAGCACTCACATCGATTTGACAGGGCCGAAGCGGATACGTAGGTACTGTCTCAGCCAGAGGCGGTGGGGTTTACCCTGGTTCGCAAGCTCGGTCTCAGAAGATCTCCAATGTCTATGTCTACTACCGAGACCCGCTTTCTCGGTAATAAGTACAGTAGTTGGATGTAGTGTAAGGCGGTTATGTGGGAGACCCTTTCTGCTGCTTGTTGTTGCTGCAGCCGCCGTTTGCGGAGAGTGATGTGGGATCAGATGATGCGCAAAGCGGTCCAGTAACCTAGGAGCTTTGATCAGTTCAGAAGCCTCGTCCGTGAGCCTGACACGCAGAACCCGGCGCAACGGATGTCAGGTGAGATGGATGCTACTGTAGGGGCAACGCAACTGAAAGAGGGGTTGGTGGTCGTTGGTCGTTGGTTGTTGGTTGAAGATGGCAGGAGGAAGCAATTGGCGACCGGGCCGGGAGGGGGAAATGTAAGTGGAAGGGGAAAGCGAAGAGGGACACGAGCACAAGGGGTGACACTAACTGTATCGAATAATCAAAAATGCAAATGCAAATGCCTGATGAACCGAACTACAGGTATGTAACCCAGGACGTGCCTACCTTTCTTGGGCAATTAGTTCCTATGCGATGCGCCGACGATTTGGGTAGTTACCAGGGACAAGCGCAGCAGGCAGGTCCAGACGTCGATCAGCCAAGGCGGTAGAGAAACAATAAAACATATGTGCATAAAGTTTCTAATATTTGCATTTGCGCTTGCGCCCACACACCCTTTCAACGATCAAGATTGACGGATTTGACAGAGACGGTGAGTCGGGTTGGGCTAGATAGACTCTGAGATTGACTTGATACTAATATCCTTGGCAGACGATGCCCCGGTGATCTCGCGGTGACGAGGCATTGATGATGACGCGACGACAACCAGCAAGGCGAGCAGCCGAGCGGCGCCGAGAAGACGCCTGAGCAGCCAGCAGCAGAACAGCAGCAACAAATGTGCAAAGGAACGGCTCCACGGCATGAGATACCTATGATGTATTGTCTGCGGTATCCTGGTCGCTTTCCCGCATCTTCATAGGTTGACCGAGTCCTGCTGCACCACACCAGACCAACACCAGCTTCCTCCCGCACTTCGCATCTGCAACATCCCTGTCCATACTTGAATAGCCGGTTGAACAGTGGTACTGGAGCCTTCAATTTTTTAAGCATATGCGTGCGCATACTCGCGCATAGGTCAGACTTCTATCGTCCTCGCCGATGACGGGCGCATCTCCGAGAAAAATAAGAACAGTCCCGGCGCATTTCCGAGTGGCGGCAGACAGACAAGTACTATACTTCAGCAGGTGATCACTGGTGCGTTTGACCAGGTTATCGGGTTACCGACCGCTATGCTGCTATACGATACCTGCAGAATAACACCAAACACCGCCTTTCTCCAGTTATGCCCGGGTCTGCGGTACCCCACCGGGCTGTACTGTCGTGCCACAGCACCGTATACGGCAAGAGGAAGCGCTTTCGAGAGCCCCGGAATACGGAAAGAGACATCGATGTGAGTGGACGGCGGCTGTTTGTTCGCTCGCCGCCAATCATGTTCTTGAGATTACCAGACAGCCGACATCACGAGCCATAACTATCCGGGGCGCATCCGGAGTAGGTAGTTTACGAGCTACATAGGTATTCATATGACCTCGGCTCGGCACCATTCAACAATGCAAGCTGTTACCAACATGCCTAAGGATATAAAGCTATAGTAGACCGACTGAGAAGAGTCTACGTACGGTATTTTTTCTTCAGTCTCAGCTGTCATTGCGAATAGTTAGGCCTTGACACTAGGTTGGGTACCTGCATTGCGTACCTTAAACCTTGATTCTATGTTTTAGACGCTCCTGGGATTGCTTGCTGGGATACCCTTCATCCCAGCATTGGAGGTTCTCGCCGATCATGTGATAAATGGTTTGACCAGGTCATAGTACCTGAATGAATATAGCGGTCAATCCTCAGTTGCCTATAACAATACTCATGAGGCGTTGGTTGTTTATGTCAGTCACCGCGGAGGTAGTCCTAGGCGAGGTGAGGTAGTACTGTAAATATTGCTACGACTGGTGATCTAGATACCTGACCCATTCCCCACCTAGCGGAGATATACTATTGCAGTATTGGGCCAAGAATGAGTCGCTATTGTAGATCGCTGCCTCTCAAGTTTAATGTCCCTGGCAGGTTCCTGGTATCCTGCCTGATGACCATTTATGCACAGGGTCCTTCTCTCGTAAGAACTAACATTACAGTAGCTTTTTTTTTTCTTGCTTTTATTGGGCTGGTCGAGTGTAGGTAATTTGTTGTTCAGCGATTTGTGATACTGGAAATTTCCATCAAGGACGGTCACCAACACAATTACATACTGGCTGCAGCAAACTGCACATTCGCTACTAATTCAACTCTGTCTAGGTACAAGTATACTTGAGCCGAGTTTACTTACAGCTGAAGTCGGTGAAAAGTATTCCCTGTATTAAGTTGATCCTTTGAAGGCTCTGTCATCAAATTTGCACGGAACTTCCTAGCTCGCTGAGAATGGGATTTCGTGGTTAGCACAAAGGGTTCAATTCGAACTACCGTAACAAGCTAAGAAGAATTGTTGCCCAAAGCTACCCAGCAGCTTGGTTGTTGTTTATTCCCGATAGCTCTTGGGCTAACTAGTAGTTGGACCCATCAGCAAATGACGTACAGGGCAGGCGTGGAAATTATTAACAAGGTCCTGACCCTGAATACGTGTCTAGCGCTGTCGGTGCGGCAGTTCCTTGAAATTTTAAAATTTTTTGTTTTCTTTCTTTCAATGTCAATGCTCAGTCGTCATGCATTCTTATCACGAACGGTTGTGGCCCAATGGTTTGCAGAGCGCTTTGCAGCCCTAATAGTAATTTGTTTGCCTCTTGACTCACGACAGCCCTCATCGTAGATTACCTTAACAGACCACATATTGTCGGAGCTAGCTCGGTTTCTGGGCTCGGACTGACTAAAATATTACAATACAGAACAGGGCGAACAATCTTCCGTGGTGGTTCATCCGTGGCAGGTTCCGTAGTGAGATGTCGAAAGCGCGACAAGGTCTTCGGAAAACGCGAAGGAACGAGGAACGAGACACGAGAGCCTAAGATTGGCGGACATACCTAGCTCCGTTGAGCCATATAGGATGCTATTAGTATTTCGGAGCTTCCAGTGGATCTGCAGAATGCCGGCGTAGTTCCTTCGGAGTTTCGGCGGTAAGCCTCCGCAGCTGACCGCAGCTGGCATATGCCATCCATCAAAGTCCGGTCACTGTCAAACTATTAAAATCGTCAAGCCAATGTGGTGATTGGTTTAAGGTTAATACACTATCCTGCGTACTAGTTGAACTCCGACGGATTAGATTGTAATCGCTGCCGTTTTCCGGCGAAGAAGTGAGTGGGAATTATCGCTTCGCCCTCGCTCGCCTGGCCTTGCCTATTCAGGTCCGTATTGCTATTATCGTGATCGGAAGAACACGCAAGGGAATACGTGTAACTGAATATGCGATTCGCCGCTTGTATGATATTTACATGATATCAGCGTTACATGATATCGGCGGCACTTAGCCCCTGGTTTTCGGATGGCTGTAATCCCAACACCTTGGGCTAGTCTGTGTGACATGCCTCGTGAACCCTAGACGGATATGTTGAAAACGGACGGTATGTGCTTTAGAAATATAGGATACTATCCCACAGCTAGCTTCAGTGACATTCGGCTATATCTAACTATGTCTTTAAAAGGCCCGAGTAAATTTATCTGTCATAGGGCCTAGTTAAGGAGATGAGTTACCTTCTACGTGTTTGAGACTGGCAGAAGTTGCAATGCATAAGAATCTACTTGATCTTGAGGAATGTAGATCAATTGACTGAAAAAAACCAACGAACAACTAGAAGTATAGAGCTGAGTCAGCTATTAGTGGTTAAGCTGCCATTTCTCCCTTTTGACGTGACCCCTTTTCCTCCTCATACATCTTCTATATGAAAACTAGTCTCTTGTCGGCTAGTTCTCTTGATCAGTAATTCCTATTACTTTACCATATGTCTGCCAGGATATTTTGATTACCTGATATATGCGTGGGTTGTATTGCTACTATTGCGCTAAGGCAAGGTTGCATGACCGGAGTACTATAGTTGAAAACGCCACTGGTAATTGATTAGAATGGTTCACTGGCTTGACGTGGGGGAATTGATTCAATTCGGCGAATAAGAATGAGTAAGAAGGTAGGTAACTATTAGTCCGTAGAAGTGGACATTGGTATTTCCCATTTGCTCAACGCAATATAGGAGAAGGTTCGATATAGAAACTTCGGATACCAAGACTTCAATGGCCATTTCATTTCATTGTATCCCGGTGAATAACTCGTCGGCCTGATATTCTTTGTCTCTTAGACTTCCGGGACCCTACCTTCAACTCGCTGGCAAATTATATAACAAATGATAATGTCTTAACGAGCGGCAGTACCATTTCAGCTCATCAGGCAGCACCGAGTCACCAGAAAACCGGAGAGCGTCCATCTGACTGAATAGTTTCATCCTGGTCGGCCCGCCGGGTCTAATCCCAAAATTCAAACATTAAGAAAGTCAATCATTTCTTCAAACCATGTTTATGGTAGATTAAGACTGTTTCCGCTCTTCAACGTGAACCCACATATCGGTCGTTGAATCTGCAAGAATACCGGGATTAGTTACGCCTTCTGCTAGCGACTTTTGTTCTACCAATTCCGAAAACTCGGAGGAGCAACAACTGGCGGAATTGGGAAATAAATGATTGAATGTCACTCACAGAGTCCCATTAAATTGGTGTTTTTCCAAGGAGTCTCAGGATTAACCAGAGTCCAGTCGAAGTTCCGGAACAACTATGGCCTTTATCTTAGTCTCGCTATTTGTGCTTCTGACATCTAGAAACTGCATACCTCGAAGGTAACAACACTCAGCTCACGCAAGGCGATGGTTTTTCCGAGACACAGCCAGGGCCCATGGCCAAACATTAGGTTGTGCTCCTGCTTCATTGCTTCCACTAAGGCATGCCAATTAGCAATGTATTCAATTTTTTTATGTTGGGGGGCGGGGAGGGGGGGGACTGGACATAAGATGAACCGTAAAGTATACTCAACAAAATCAAACAGGCCGTAATAAAGAGTGATAGTCGAAGGAATGTAACCTATCCTTACATTTTTTCTCATCCTTCTCCTCGATCCAACGTTCAGGGCGGAACACATCGACATCTGCGTCTTTTCCGTACACACTTTTGTTTCGGTGCATCGCTTTGGATGACGGCATGATGGAGACTCCACCAGGTATAAATATCTCCTCGCCATCAATAGTCACAGTATCTCCCTCAGGAGGAGTGTCGCGGGCGAACGGATTGTTAAGCGGAGAGAACACTCGCAGCGCCTCTTTTATGACGGCTTGGAGGTAAATGAGTTCCCTAGCCTGAGCAGGCTTGATGATTTCCGGTGTTGGCGGTGCTCTACCAGACTTAACTGCGTCGTCGATTTCCGCCTGGAGCTTTTTATATACTCGCGGGTTAGTCATGAGGTAGAGAAATATTCCCTTGAAACCCCCAGCAGTAGTGTCTGAACCCGCGAGGATCTGCAGTATATTTTCTGTTTTGAGTTCGTATCCCATTATACCGTTCTTCATAAAAGAGGTCAGCATATCTGCCCTTGGCGGGACTCCGGATTTCTCTAGCTCGTGAAATTCCTTCTCCCTGGCTTCAACCATCGCTGCATTCAGGGCGCTCATTTTGTAGAATCCCTTATTAGTTTCAATGTCTTGGCTTGGCTTGGGACCGACGAAAGGTAACCAGTTTACCCACCAGAGATTAAGAGCTACCTGTGTGTTGACAGCCCATAACCCGTCATGAGTCGATTTAAGGTACTCGTCTGGGTCATCGTCTGTACTTAGTAGATTGTAACACTTGCCGAAACCGATTGTGCTGATGGCATCAAGAGTAAAATATTGGATTTTTTGTGCCAGGTCCATCAACTTTCCTTGCCCAGCATATCGGGACCGGATGAGGTGGAGCAGCTTCATAACACAGGCTTCAATATCAGCCTCCAACGTCAGATTCTCGGCCCCGGAGTACTATTGAGTGAGTTCAGTGAGGGTGGCTAGGGAAGCTTCGAGGGTATATTTTTAGGAGAGCTCTTACACCTCGAATCATTTGCTTTCTTCTCTCATGGTGCTTCTCATTGTCTGTTTGGGTAAAAACGTTGTCTTCACGCCAATCAAACCGGCTACACACGGAAATAATTAGTGAAGTAAAGCAAGATGACGACGGGAAACTGACACATTACGGTAATACCACTTGGACTTTGTATATCCGGAATGCGTATTTATGCGAGCCCACAAATCCGGAGAAGAGGTTATCAACATCTTCGGGCCGACGACAACGAGTTGACCTAGCCAGAAGTAGCCCATTAGCCGCGGTGTATATCTCTTCTGCTATTAAGTAGGCTAGTGGTATACCATATTTCTGGTTGAGCTTGTAATACCAGTTGTGGCAGCTCCCGCTCAGGATGGCCAGGGTGTGAGGAGTATCAATTATTCTACACAACACCGGCCCCTTGATGTGGCGCAGCTGGATCAAGAATTTGACTTTTCTAAAGAGAAAAGTACCAAAAACAAGGATGACGCCGATTTTGAACCATTGTCTAAGAAGCAAGCCTACGATCATATTGGTTCTTCGTATGGGCGAGGTCGTACAGGAAAACTCTCAAGCTTTTCGGGGATATGAAACGGCGGACAGCCTGTGGAAATAATATCAATGAGAGATTGAGAAGTAAGGAAGAATGGCTTTTGCTATACTAAAAAGTGAACTCAGATAGCCTAGAGGTTGCAATATATATAAGGAAGCCAGTTGATCTGCACTATTGTGTCTTAGTATAGAACGGCACGTCAGCCAAGGTGATACCGCCCCTATTACTTGCTTTCTTACCCAATCGCGTGTATGCCGGAAGATTATCGCGGTTCGGTCGTCCTCGACCTATCCTGGCCTGTCATTCTTGCAGACGCCGCTTAAGCCGACATGTTTCAAGTGTATCTATAACGTGGCATCAAATTGTTGCTTCCTAATGCTCATGTGGCGTTCGTCCAAGAAATTGTCTTGTATGCAGCTTCACCGGTTTAGATAAATGCTGCGACACTGATTCGTGAGTGAAGCGGGGCACCAGTTACTAGAGGGGGGAAAAAAGCAAACGTCTTGTACGACCCAAGGCTTAGGCACATTCAAGGTAAGCTCCCGGACGTCATGATTGGCACAGTATGAGACAGTCTGAGCACGTGGGTTTTGCATAGCGCGTATCATGAAAGACAATTGTGTGGACGACGAAAACCAGTGGGCTGTGAGTGTCGTCTTCAGCTCGCTTAATTGTTCAAATATGTTTTATAGGGTGACGATGAGTTTTAAAGTCGTTAGTGACTGACGAAGCGACCGCAGCTTTAATCGACAAGAGGGTGCTAGCTGAGTTAATGCTGAGCCAAATTGCTTCGTGTCGACGAATAACAACTAATGATGCTCTGCCTTTATATACGCTGGCCTGGCCTACAAATGTGCTTCAGAGCTTTTGCGCAAAACCAATGTTCAAGATGTGTTCATAGTTGAGATTATCGAACCAGATTTTATGATTATGAGCCACATCGGACGATACCGCATAGGCCGAATACACAATACACTATGTAAATTCTCTCAGTGTAGATTAGAACAATCCTTATACAAGATGGCGACTGATATTAGAACTATTGCCATTGAGCAAGAGCTGGAAATATGAGAAACGTATTTTGATAATCATGCTCTTAATCTTCCATTGATGTGAATCGGACTCTAGCGAAGACGGATACGCAAGACGTAGGTAGAGTCGTATAATCTTGAGGCACGACTCCTTTTGGCCATTACTAGTTGACACTTTGCTGTAGAGAAAGAGACGAAGTATCACGATCTACTTAAGGAGTTAAATATGGGATACAAAAGATCATCGTTGTTATCTCACTTTCTTAAAACCTGGTCCTAGCTCCATGCATGTTACCAGTCACTCGATAAAAACCGAGTCTCTAAGCCAGAACAGTATTAGCCTTCTGGCCAACCATTTCACTTACACCGTACCTGCAGCCAACTGTAGTCGGGTATAGTAGGTAGCCTCACATACTCATCATCGCAGCACCTATTCTTTCACTTTCTCTTTCCCTTACACGCCATTCTCTACTTATGCTTTTACTTCCAAAGAAGATTTCATGTTGGGATCGCCAATCGTAGCATGCGAATAGAAAAGCTCATTAGTTTTCCGCTCGCCCAATATGTCGTCCATTAACAGCTCATTCCGCCAAATTGATGATAATTCTTGGCTGGTTGCGGGGAGCTTGTTACTTGCTCGCAAGCCAGTATCTGACTCTGAACTCGCCTCCTGGAGTGACGGCAACGGCGGTTTCTTCGTTCTTTCCGACGCGTCTTCCCCTCTCTCGGAAACACAGCCACTCTCCGACACAAGCGAGATCCAGAAAGTTTACGACGCGGGAGGTGTTTCGGCAGTCTGGCGTGTTGGCGAAGCTTTCATCAAGTTGAAAGAGACAATTTCCTCAGAGGCAACGAAAGAGCATGTCACGTTAGAATATCTGCGTGACAGACAACCGCTTGGCTTTCGCATCCCGGATGTCTACTACCACACGGACATCGGGAATCGGTACTTGATTGTTCTTGGCGGACTTGCTGGTCGTACGCTGAATGATGCATGGCACGAACTGGAGGAGACAGAAAGACAGGAATGCGTCTGCCGCATTGCGAAGATTTGCATGGAGTTGGCCACTTGGGAGGGCGAATTCGTTGGCGGAGTTGATGGCAAACAGTTGACTGATCTGTATCTTCTCAAGTCTTCTGCTGAAGTGGACTTCGACCCTGGTCATCTTCTCAAGAACTGCAAGGAGATAGGGATGAATTGCTCGTCCCTCGTTTTCTATCATTGCGACTTGGGACCAGGAAACATTCTTCTTGATGAAAACAACGGGTCCATCGGTATCATTGACTGGGAAACGGCAGGGTATGTTCCGAAAGAATGGATTCGTACCAAGTTTCGCTGCTCGAGTGGGTTGGACTTACCAGAGAGAGCTGGGGGGAATATCCCGCGTACGGATTGGAGACGTCGTGTTTCCCAAGAACTGGAGAGACTGGGATTTTCTGATGTTGTCGAAAACTGGCTGGCTTGGCATTTCACAAAATAACGTAGGGTGTAAGACTGATGGATTTTGGATCTCTATGCCGCAATCAGTATACAATCAATTATCAACAGAAGCTTCGTCTAATTCTAAACCGTCTTTGACATAACATTCGCTGTCTGTTGGGAACCTTTGGCTGGACTTAAGCAACTATGGTAACAGAGTCCCAACAGTTTCAAAGGTTCTGGCACTAACTAGCCTCTGTGATTGAGACTTCTTTGTTTTACGGCCGCGGCCAGGAAGATAAAAGTAAAGTACATTAAAATACTTGCGTAATGTTTGTATTATATCACTGTATCGTAATGCTGAGAACTATAGTATCAACCTTCAGGTACATAGTGATCTCTAGATTCTGTAAATAAGGGAAAGGTGATAGAGTTATGAGAGATAATTCTCAATGAGCTTGAGCCATTCCCTATTTAATCCCTCCAAACTAATAACCCCTTACTGTAGAGCCCTGACACAATCCCCACCTTTCTCCCCCTATCCCTCACAACAGACGAGCTTGTCGGATACTCCCACCCAGCATAGATATGCTTAAGACCGCCGTCAGGCGTCCATTCGCTTGCCCATGACGCCGCAGCAGTCTCTTCGCACATTTTCCCTGCTTCTTCCCTACTTTCTGCTAACACCTCAGGCCTATGACATACGCGTCTCGAACGGGAGAATTTATTCAAACTCGGCAAGTGTGGGTGTCCCGCGATCAGCAGAGCACCATCTCCTCTCGAGACGGCCAAGTTGTCTGGCAAAAACGGGAGCCAAATGCTCGTTTCAAACTGAAGGCGCCTATGGGTTTGCCTTGATCCCTTGGGCATTATCGTGTATAAGTAAACTTGACGCTTGCTTGTCGCTGCTACAGCGAGCGTGCTGTCGTTGAACAGCGCGATGCCATTAGGGTACGCCTGGCGCGCCACCAGAGCCGCATCGAGACTTCCGTTCTCTAAGATGTGCGCATGTAATACGCTAGCTATTGGTAAAGCTGCATACGTCTCTAATGCCCAGGGGAGCCATCCGAACTCGCGCGCCGTAAAATAGTGCTGGTTCGTGACGAAGAATTCGGAATCACTGAGCGCCGTGATGGAATTTGGAGCGCGGAGCAGCGGATGCGAGAGCGTGCGCTTGTGTATTGCTATCAGAGTCTCCAGGTCTAGAGAGAATTGCTCGATACGCGGCCCCTCGCGCCCATGGTTTGTGACAAAGAGTGTCGCGCTTGGCTCGTGGAAATCGAACCCTACTGTGCGAAGCTCTGTGTCTAACCCCACGATTTTGATCCTCAGAAGTGACTGCGCATCGGATAGCGAAGGATCTGTGTATTTATACACCCAAAGCTCGGCGTTTTCAGGTGGCGCCTCTTCAACGAAGAGACCCTACACTATCTGTCAGGTCATAACTATACTTTCCACACAGACCAAGAACTGGTGTCTTGCCATGACGGTATTCCAAATTTCGCGCCCTGGGTCACAGGCTAGAAGTGCAAGGCCATAGCTCTCGACAAGTACTACGTCTTCACAATTACGAATTTTTTCTGTGAACTTGATATCAGAGGAGGTGTAGTGTGCATAGCTGGGCATCCGACCGGGAGCATTGAAGTAGGCGAGTGAAAGAACACGCACTCGCCCAGCTAGATACACGATGTAGAGAGTAAGAAACATCATGAGCCAGGCACTTCATAGGTTAGTCTTTAGATACTTGAGTCAATCGTGCCGCTGAATGATGACTTACGACGCTTAGTCTGATGCTAATGCTCGCCATATTAATTAACCAAAGTGCTCCGTGGAAGAAATTCAATATTGAAACCAGAGAGGAGAGGCAGAGCTCAATATTGGAACGCATAGGGGCTCTTTGATGAGAACACGAGAGCTTGGCCCCAATTCGGCCCCCGATTAACCCGGTAGGTAGGGAGACACAACATGCTTCTCTTTTTGCCGGCGAATGATGGGTAGGATGACTGACCAGAATGCTACTTCGCCTGATAAGATAGGACCGCAAAGTAGCTGCTTCCGATGGTTTGCTCCAATGGATATGTGCCGCTGAACGCTACTCAACACGGAAAGACGCAAACCCCAATCTCGGTCAAGACTACACAATGCCGCCGACAGAGTTCCTCTATCATCGGAGCTTTGCCGGTGTTTTGGGGCCGAACTAAGGCAGGCTGCAATGATGGTGGGCAGCGCTATGTTGTAACAGAGCTATCATGAAATATCTATTATATTGATTTCTCCGCGATATGCCCTCGACCTAGCTCAACCCAACCCTTTTCTCAAAATGTCCGATCTGGTGGCGCTGACCGCAGCTCTCCCCAAGTGCGCTGTAAGTATGTTCGTCACAAACCCCTTCCATTTTTTATTCGTTCTCGTCCGTTGATAGCTCATAGGTAACGTGCTTGATCGATGCTATTGAGGAGTCGAAATGTGCTTTAACGAACCAAACATGCGTGTGCAGCTCCGAAGAACTCAACGCCAGAGCGACGACTTGTGTCACTGAGAGCTGTACCATCCGGGAGACCCTCACCACCCAGAATCTGACTTCTACGCTGTGTGGTATCGCGCCGCATGTGGACCACTCCTATGTCTCTGTCATGATCGCGTTTGTCACTCTCTCCGCCATATGCGTTTCACTGCGTGTCGTCGTAAGGGTCCACACCAGGGTACCCGTCTGGTGGGACGATTTCATCATTGCTGTATCCTTTGTGCGTCCGCCCTAGTCGCGTGGCTTAGTGGACATAGCATTGATATGCTCATCTATAGCTTGGTAGCGTTGCTTCTGCGGCCATTCTATTAGCGAGTAATTAGAGCACAGTCCACTCCATCATTGCCGTCAAAAGCTGATATTGACTTTGCAGTGAAATCTCGTGGCTTAGGCATCGATATTTGGGCTATCCCGTTCGACGACATCACGGTTATCCTCAAGGCGCTCCACATTGCCTTCGTTCTTTATGTCACGAGTCGTGATCTCATCCGTCTTTCAATTCTCCTCTTCTACCACCGCATCTTTGGCCACATCCAGCTAGCCCGCCGACTCATCCGAATTACCTTCGTGCTAATTATCGCAGGCTGCGTTGGCTTTGATTTTGCTTTTATATTCGGCTGTACGCCTCTTGATTACTTCTGGACAGGATGGGACGGCGAACGTGATGGTCATTGTATTAGTCTGAATGGCATTTTTTGGGCTGGAGCCTTCCTTGTTATCGCTATGGATATCTGGCTCATAATAATTCCACTCTTCTTTGTCTTTCGACTAAACCTTTCTTTACGCAAGAGATTACTGTCTAGCATCATGTTCGCATTCGGTCTCTGGTAAGTGATCCTGCTTATAGAGTTATAGGAGGGGCGTGAACTGATCGAGTTCATTGCAGCGTTGTTTTTGTCGGCCTCTTCCGGATCAAGACCATCAACCATTTTACTCTGTCGCGAAACCCGACGGGTAAGTCTCAAAATGATTTTTCGTTCCATAGTTCATTATTGGTTATTGGTCTAAACGTACACCTACATACTACCCTTAACTGTACTGATTGCTGTCTTAGCGGACTTTATTGGACTTGGCATCTGGTCCGGTCTCCAATTGTATGTTGGGATCATCTGTGCATGCTTGCCTCATTTCTATCTCCCTCTAAAACCAGTTTTCGCTTGGATCGGTCTTAAGTTGTCGACCTTTAGAGCAACTAAGCCATGTTCCAGTGATTCTAGTAGTGGGAACGGTCCAGAACGCCGCCACTTGCACAATAAGTTGTCTACATTGGACCGCATGTATCATATAACGACATCAACCACCATCGAGGAGTCTTAATTGGAAATATATGTGTCTAGTGTGTTCGAAACGATGGCGATGTTGGACTTGAGACAGATTAAATTTGGCTTAACAGTTTGTGCTGTAGGATTTACGTGCTATGATATATAAGAATAATGATAGGTGTGTTTAGGGTCCACTTGCTTACCTAGCCAAGGAAGTAAGGAGGCAGAACAAAGAAGCAGAAGCTGTAATAAGTCTGAATACTCTCACTTCATTGGAACGCTTTAGCAGTTGCGCAATTTTAAAAGCTTGAATATATCTTCTTAAAGAAATCCTAACCTTGGATCTAATCCAGCACAAGATAGAGTCCTCCCTTAATTAATAGCTAATAATATTAAGGTCTTACCTTATCTAATTATCGCATCCTCGTCGTTCAGCTGCAAGACGATAACGCACCTTTCGGCTTAGAGGAACATACAATACATGAACTTAAAAGCGATAGCTTTTTATTAACGCGGTCCTATCTGCGCCATACACTGTTTGTCTGGTCGGACCAACGCACAAATTACATATAATAGTCTCGTTGAGAGTAGTAGCCGTATCTGGGAAACAATGTCCACCGGGACGTCCATAGCGGAAACCTGTGTAGTCCCTAGGCATGTAATGTACGACTGTAGACATCACTTCCATCCCACGGTTCGGTGGGGAGTGCCACATAGCCAGTTTTCTGCCCTGATCAATCTAGAACCAGCCCGTGAAGAACACCTATAATAAACCTTTACCATCTGCCTGATATCCCAGACCCTGAGCCGCCAAAAGAAAATTATATTCGAACATATGATCCAGCCCAAACGATTTACGTTGCCGTACGCCTTTTTAAGACCCTAAGGAAAATTCGGTTTTGAGGGAGTGTCATTTAAAATCGGAGCTGGCGTGCCGCCGGGGCTGGTCGGTGTTGACTAGAGAACGGATCCGCCCAACATAGAGTTATCCATCTCCATGTTATCCATAGGCACTTCCATACCAGTTCCACGTTCCATTCCGGCCATACGAGCCTCCATGGTGCCCATGCGGGCCTCTATGGCCTCCAGCCTCTTCTCAGTACTCTCGAGTCGCTGGTTAACGCCCACAAAGCCCTGGTTGATGTCGTGGGCCATGCGGTCTAGCTTATTGATCAGACTGCGGATACTCTGCGCCACAGGGGTATTCTCCTGGCCGGGTGGAGCAGCAGGAACCCGGGCCTCGTGATTGTGTCGAGGATCCTGGACAGCGAAGCGCCATTGATTGTTCAGCTGTACCTCACAAACAGCCTTGGCACGCCAAGGACAATCGACCTTGCGGGTGCTAGGGTTTCGCTTCTTGGCGGTGCTGTTATACTTGACACCACCGCGATCACAGACCAAGTCGTACCTCGTAGGTTTACCATCGCGGTAGTTGCTGGCACGCAACTTGACGACACCGTATCCCTGATCTTTGGCAACACGCTGCACGGCACTGAGCAGGTCCTCGAAGCTGCGATATATGCCCTCGGGCGGCGGGGCCAGGGCGCCGGGCTCGCCAGCTCCCATGGGCGCGGGCGTGACGGGCGTGGCAGCCGTGGGTGCAACCGTCGGGGGCAGTTGACGCGGTGTGCTCAACGCACCCGCCGTGCCGTTGGGGACGTTGGGGACAACAACGCCCGCGGCGACGGCGGCGTGGTGAGGGTTCTGCTGGAGTGAAATTTTGGCGGTGTTGTCGGGGAACGGGGGGAAAACGAAGGGACGAGGACGAGCCTCAGGATGGACGTCGCTCTCGACGACGTCGACGACGGACTGCACGGCGGCGTGGGTGTTGGCCGTTTTGGGGGCGGGGACCGCGGTTATCGTCGACACCACGGCGGATGGCGGATGGCGTATGGCGTATATGGCGGATGCGGATGCAGACGCGGGCGTTAACACCGTGGACGATGCGTTATTCAGACGTTGTTGATGGTGGTGCAAGTTGAGATTCTCACGGTACCGCGCCGTGTGTGATGAAGGAAGATACGGAGTGTTAGTAAGAAGATGGGCAGGGAGAGAACCGTGCGAGGTGAAGGATGTTTTGATGGTATCCACTCAGCACACACGGAGCAGGCAGGCGCCCGGGAGATGGTCGGTTGCGGTGCAGCCAGGAAAAAGCAGCAAACTGAAACCCGTAGGTGGACCGTGCGGTGGCAGTCGCAGCCACGGTTCCAGCGCAGCCAGCAGCAGCCATTGTGGCATGTGGCTTGGCGCTGAAGCCATCAACAAACAGGTTTGCTGAAACTCACGTGGTTATGGTTGTCCCAACATGTTCTTTGGGCCGGCTCAAGGCTGCGAAGGGATGATGTCTAGTTAATTACCAATCCCTAATTAATTGCTATCCATCTTTAATTCTAGACTTACACAATCTATGAGGCGACATCCTTAAACCTACCTACTACCTACTACGCTAAGCAGAATGATGGCGTCGAACGGTGGCCAAGACATAAAGGAACGTAAGGGGCAGCCGTCACCAAGCGAGGAGACACAGGAAGAACAGCAGCTCCAGCGTGATTTAAAGCACCTAGACCACCTGCTCTCCAGGGTACGCATATCTGGTTATCTCCTTCCATCGGATTTTGGCTTAAAGTTAATGAGCACCGAACTCTAGTGTCGGGAAATACGAACTACGATACCCCGGATGCTTGATGGCATGCCCGAGGTAGCCCGGAAACACCAAGATTGTGAGTATATACTGAGTTGGGGCGCCCGTTGTGCCCTATTTATGGTGACTGATAACCTACCACAGCCAGAGAAGCCTTGTTCGGCGAGCTGGTCAGCAATATGAAGAGCGCCGACACTGAGATCCAAGACTTTGCGACGTTGTATACCAGCGAAGAAAGCAAGAGAGTGCTAGACAAGGCCAAGGAGAGTCGGGCGGCGAATCCTAAGGGAATCAAGACGTGGTTGTACCAGGATCACCCAAACTGGGCAGATGTTTCTCAGTAAAAGGGCACATCGTCACGATTTCATGATGATTGATTTCTTGTTTGCGGTGAATTTATGCCACGGCGCTGGTCTGGGAATACCTATGGTGGATTAGAGGAAATGGACGCTGCGAGGCAGTGAATTAGGCAAATACCTAGGCTACTACGATTAGCTGTATAGCTTATAGTTAATGGGTATTGAAACTATTCGTGCTATCTAGACAGCGTAAACTTATACCCCTAGAGTAAATCCCGTTATCAGATGCTATCGCATACAGTAAGAATATATAAAAGGCACAGTCAATGGACAAACTTCGCTTAGAGCCTCCCCGCCAAAGTAGACGGGTGTGTTGTGTACTGTATTTCAGAGTCCTGCCATCTGCCAATGGGCGGACGACAACCCCACCAACCTTCACCACCACCTGTAAAAATTCGCTGTGAATTTTCAAAACACCGGTCCACCTAAGCCTTAGTTTGCGGTTTGCCCCTCAATCTTTTTCTTCGACCAAATCCACGCCACGCCCACACACCCACATCCTACTCCCTGTCTGGGCTGTGAATCCAAATTATTGTTGTCGTCCAGCCAAACCGAGCGACAGCAATCCAAATCTTGTCCCCCACATCACACGCGCATCCCGCGACCGACCAACGACCGCCTGCCAACATGTCTCGGTTCTTCCGCAGCGGTGACGACAGCTCGAGCGAGAGCAGCTCCGACGAGGAGGAGCTCTACTCCGAGGAGGAGGAAGAGAAGGACGTAGAAGAGTCTGAGGAGGAAGATTCCGAAGAGGAAGAGGAAGACGAGGATGAGTCCGACGAGGGGAGTAGCGACGAAGAGGGAGTCAAGAAGACGGGTGCCTCGCGTTTCTTGCGCGGCGACTCGTCCGAGAGCGAAGACAGCGACGAAGACCAGCCCAAGACCGTAAAGAGTGCTCGGGATAAGCGCTTCGCCGAGCTCGAGGCTACCATCGATGCCATCGAGAAAAAGCAGAAGATCAATGACTGGGGTGCTGTCTCCAATGGTACGTACACAAACATGGCCGCTTTCTCAACGAGGATGCATCAGTAACTAACTCGCCCAACCTGCAGAATTCGATAAGCTCAACCGTCAGGCCGTCAAGATGACGGAGCGGGGCCAGCCTCCTAAGCTCTACATCAAGGCCATTGTCGAGCTCGAAGATGCCATGAACGAAACCATCTCGAAGCAGAAGGTCACCCCCAAGAAGATGAACGCCACCAGTGCTCGCGGTCTCAACGCCGTTAAGCAGAAGATTAAAAAGCTCAAGCAAGATCACCAGGCTGAGGTCGATCGATACCGAGAAGATCCGCTGGACTTCCTCGCCTCTGAAGACGAGGAGGAGGAAGCGCCCGCCCCGAAGCCCAAGAAGACCAAGGCCGAGACCTATGCTGCACAGGTTGAGCTGCAGGACGAAGAAGGCTTCGAGACCGTCGTCAAAGGTGGCCGCACCCTTCAGTTCACACCCGAAAGCATCTTTAAGCACCTACGCACCATCTTGGAGTCTCGTGGAAAGAAGAACACCGACAGACTCGAGCAGATCCGAATCATGGAGAAGCTGCATGCCGTGGCAAACACTCCGTACCAGACTATTCGTGTTCTGTTGACCCTCGTCTCGGCCAGATTTGACCTCGGAACTGGTACATCAAATTCTATGCCCCTGGAACAATGGAAGGCTGCCGAGAAGGAGTTATCCACCTTGTTTGAGGTGCTTGAGCAGAACCGAGACCACATAGTCCTCGAGAATGCTGAGGAGTGGGATGATGACGAGAAGCCTCCCACACTTCAGCCCGGACAGAACTACATCAAGGTTCCTGGCAGCATAGTATCATACGTCGAGCGCCTAGACGACGAGCTGACCCGATCGCTACAAACCATTGACCCTCACACTTCTGAGTATATCGACCGTCTGACGGATGAGGGTGCTTTGTATAACGTCATCGTCCGCGGCTTGCTCTACTATGAGACGCTGGGCAAGGACTCCACTCTGCAAATTCCCCAAGACAGCCTGAACCGAATTGTGATGAGGAGGTTAGAGCACGTCTACTTCAAACCCGCTCAGGTAGTCAAGATCCTTGAGGAGAACGCCTGGAAACCCGTGCCGGCGGCTGTTGAGTCGGTGATTACTCCTAGGGGCAGTATCACTGATGCCACGCAACTCCTCAACGTTCTTTGCAACTACCTCTTTGTCAACAGCGAGGGTATCATCCGTGCTCGTGCTATGCTTTGTCAGATCTACTTCCTTGCGTTGCATGATGAGTACTATAAGGCTCGTGATATGATGTTAATGTCACATCTGCAAGAGACAATCAATAGCTTCGATGTGCAGACCCAGATTCTCTACAACCGAACCCTCGTACAAGTGGGTCTCTGCGCATTCCGTAAGGGCCTTGTATACGACGCGCAGAATACTCTACAGGAGATCTGTGGCAGTGGCCGACAAAAGGAACTCCTGGCCCAGGGAGTTATGATCCAGCGGTTTGCCCAGGTCTCGCCAGAACAAGAACGCCTCGAAAAACAAAGACAACTACCCTTCCACATGCACATCAACCTGGAGCTCCTTGAGTGTGTTTACCTGACATGCAGCATGCTTCTCGAGATTCCACTACTAGCCCAAACAGGCTCGTCGCCCGACATCAAGAAGCGCGTCATTAGCAAGACTTACCGGCGTATGCTTGAGTACCACGAACGACAGATTTTCACTGGCCCTCCCGAGAACACCCGTGACCACGTTATGCAGGCGTCTCGCGCGCTAGCTGCTGGTGAATGGAAGAAAGCGATTAATTTCATTCACAGCATTAAGATCTGGGATCTGATGCCGAACACGGATGAGATCAAGGCCATGCTTTCCAAACAGATTCAAGAGGAGGGTCTACGGACGTACCTCTTCACCTACGCTCCATTCTACGACACTCTCGCCGTGTCCACCCTGTCGTCAATGTTTGACCTCGATGACCGTAAGGTTGCCTCGATCGTGAGCAAGATGATCAGCCACGAAGAGCTAGCCGCCGCTCTCGACCAGGTCACCTCGACGGTCATCTTCCGAAAGGGCGTCGAGCTGTCTCGCCTTCAGAGCCTGGCCCTCACCCTATCAGATAAGGCCGCGGCGCTTATCGAGACCAACGAGCGGACGCTCGAGCAGCGGACACAAGGCACAGCCAACGCGTTTGACAGGAGAGGCGGACAAAACCAGCGTGGCGGCCGGGGCGGAGGACAGAAGACGGGCCGGGGCGGAGCAAGGACAGGCGGAACGGGACAGAGACAAGCCGGTGGCACGCAATTTACGGGAGGCGTGCTCGGCGGCGCTGTTCGAGGTTAGACAAATATTCGGCGTACCATCTTGTTTTCTGTCTCTTTTGTATGTCGTGTGCATATGGCCCGGGTTGCTTTTCGATGAAAAATAGTTGTCATCGGCGACGACTTGTCCAGGGATAATTGGACGGATAAGTAGTTCACATCTACTAGTTAGGGAATTGAATTGATATGATTAATGTTGTAAAGATCCTCATGTTATGTTTCTGTTCATTATCGGTAACTATTGACTATCAGTAATATGAATGTTGATATATACATGTATGTCTTGAAATATCTATCCACACACACATCGAGCCCCATGGTATCTTCGCATATGATCCTTCTATAGATGCGCATTGGTAATTCTTCATGTCTCAATGACGTATAAACCGTACATCGTATGGGGGCGCTCAGAGTCCGAGTTCAAACCCCTTTATTCGTAAATGTGTCCTCTGATGCTCAATATTATTCTGTTAGACTATCTATATCAATAAGCTCTAGAGATTGCTTTTCGGATGGGGTAAATGCAATAGGCCGAACAACGCCACTACTTGTCTTACATGCGCATCTTCCGCATCTCGTCAAGCGACCAGTAGCGGCGCATGTTCTCGGCGCCGAGGGTCTTGACCTCCTGGTCGAGATGGGTCCAGAGCACGGTGCCCCAGGTGTCGAGCTGGGCCTTGAGGGCCGACATCTGCAGCTCGGTCTCGCCGGAGAGGCAGGACCGCAGGTAGGCGCGGAGGCCGTCCATGCCGCGGTGGATCTCGACGTGCTGGCGCAGGAGCTCGGCGGCCTCCCTGTTGTTCTCCTTCTTTTCGCCCTCCGGGGCGGGGGGAAGGTTCCCTCGCTCCTTGCCCGTCCGGAACTCGGGCATCCGCCGCGCCAGCTCGGGAAACACGTACCGCTCCTCGATGCCGTGGTGCGTCTCGAGATGCGAGACCAGGTCCAGCCCGAGCTTGATGAAGGCCCGTATCGACAGGCCCTGGGCCCGCCTCCCGCTGGACGCCGACGCGTACAGGACCTCCCACGTCGACCGGAAGTGCGCGTGGAACATGTCCATGTGCTCCGCCAGCCGGTTGTATTCTCTGAACTCGGCGCCGCTCAGCGGGGGGAGCTTGTTCGTCTTCTGTTCGGGCTCGGACGCCGGTGCCGATGCCGATGCCGATGCCGATGCCGGCGCCGAGGGCGAGGGGCTCGCGTCAGACGAGGTGGACATGGCGTGCGCGCTGCTGATGAGACGACGCTGGTGTGAGGGAAGGAAATTGGTCGCTGGTGCTGGTGCTGCTGGTGCTGCTGCTGTGCGGGGTTGGTGTTGTTGTTGTTGTCGTTGTTGGACTCTTGTGCTACCACTGTTCCTGAAGATCCCGGTTATTCCGGCTGTGGTACCGACTTTTTCGCTGTTGGTGTTGAACCTGGTTATCAAGGCTCTGGTTGTGTGGCGCACTCGCATGTCTGACGATGACGGTTGTGGGACACCATTTGGTGTATGGGTGCTTTTATATAAGGTAGGGTAGTAGCATAGGAGGTGCGTGCATAAGTATTTTACATAATTACGACCGTTCGTCACTCACCGGGGAGGCACCATGTTCTCTTGCTACGGGTACTTACATTTGAATGTAGGGTTTTTTTTTTCCTGTGCAAGGAAAACTCGGTATGTAAGCCATTGTAAATCAAAAATATAGGAATATGAGTTCTGATAGGGTATCGCGCCAAGCCAGGACCTGTCTGGCTCCCCGCGCGCTAGTTAGTAATTTTCTTAACCTCATTTCTAATCTGTCTGGCTACCATCCCATATACGGGGCACGCACATCGTGGATTGCTGTTCTGCTGGACTTGATAAGTCACAAATGCAGCTCGAAATGCGATGTACAAACGGAGGTTCTCGTTGAATTCATCAAGTACGGTCTTGTACGCCGATCATCGTCCTACCATATCAGTTGCTGTTCCTCGCACCGTAAAAGCCACCAGCTCTATGAAGCTTGCGCTTGTCCCTCATTCGGTCAAGTTCAATGGGGTCATTGCTAGAACTACCTTTGGCCTGGAGACACGAGTCGATTCGTGGGCCTTCGTCGCTGATATTAGCATGTATGAGTGGTGTGTCTTTGCTATCGTCTCACGACGTGGTTGTTTAGACGGCGTAAGTGTGACGTGACTCTACATAACTATGTGGAATGGTAATACTCGTTGTGGCTAGAATTCATATGGGCCTGCAGTGCTCAGCACGTTCGTCCGACTCGAAGTAAGGAGTCACATCCAGGCCCAGAGTTCCGATGGCGTACGAACCTGCAGCGGCACAAACTATCAATCAGTCTCAAACAGGGCGAAAGTTGTACCATATCACGACAGCTCGATGAAACAGAACACAGTCCGTCGGCACCATACAGATATATGCAACACGAGTGGTCATCGAGAAACCATGTTGCTGCTGCTCATATTTTGGCACTCGTCAAACGGCGCCTGAAACTGCCTAACCTGGTTATAGAATACAGTATGGGCGGCATATGTGATAATGCTAGGCCACTATCACACGGCATTTGTGACAGGCCCTGATGCAATCTGATCAGTAATGGAAAAACCTGCGTAACCACTGCAGGCGCCACGCAAGTGAACGAGGGCCAACCAGCGACGATCGACGCTGTCCCACGACGCCTCAATCTCGCAGGCAAGGGAAACATGGCATCTGTGAGCTTTTTGTCGTGCCACCCACCAGGAACTCGGTATTTGTCCCGGGGATATGCGACGAGAGGCTCCCGCGCCCGGGTGTGTGTGATCGAACACGGGTCCAGCCGCCCAGCCCGCCCTCGACTGAGCGAGTTCGGTCGATTAATCTCTGCGGTCTGCCGTCGGGATTCACTTATCCCCTTCCCAGCCCGGACCCCCGAAACACGTGGTAGGTCCCCTCGATTGAGGCCTCCTCACGTTTCTCCTTATGAACATGTGGAAGTAAGGTGAGAAGGGAGGGCGAGACCGCCGTGCGTTTCCTCGACTGGCTAGTTGCCTCTGTCTTTCTTCTCTCATTACGCTTGTGCGCGTCTGGATGGGTGGCGGCAGCACTGAACCGTCGTCTGATCTGACCTGACGGGACGCTGCACTGCGTCGCGCGTAGTTGCTTCGTTCGGTGGGGTCGACGTGTTTGCGTTCGCTCGAACTGAAAATTTTCTATGTTACTCACTCTCTTTCAACCCTTGGCAACAGCGGTGAGCAAGTCGGGGACTGACAGATGAGCAAACGACCGTATGTAAGGCGGCGTAGTTATCACCACACTGTAAGGGTTGGCGATCCTGGACGATTCCACGCGGGTAGCCGAAACTCTGCAACCCCTGACAGTTGCATTGATAGTAGTAATTTGAGACACTAGGAAAGCGGTATATAACATAAGACTTGCCTTCCACCAGAGTACGAAACTTTACGCAGACCTAATGAGAAAGTCCCTGATTATCAAAGCAGAATTTATATCCCCTATCTTCTAGGCAACCCTCACTCTTAGTCATCATCCAGATTTCATACCGAAGCAGCACTCCACCTAGAAGCGATGACTTCCCCTTTGGATCCCCAGTTGGGGATGTATTCCCACGTCAACGGTCATCCAGCCGACATCCTCGACCGCCTCACCATCTCAGAGCTGTGCAAAGGATGGCCAGTCTACCGAGACGCGTCCGAGTGGAAGAACTTCCGCTCGCTCTTCTGCCAGGATGCCTACGTTTGGACAAGTAAGTCGAAGCCTCATCACCCCTACACAGCAGAGAGGAAACAAGCTGACATCTTCAACCCCCCGCCTAGCCTGGAGTAAACGTCAGAGCATCGACAACTTCATCAAGGTGTCCAAGGAGGGCAAGTCCCGCGGCGACTTCATCATGCACCGGGAGTGCGGCACGTGCGTGGACCTGAACCCGCGGACGCGCCGGGCCGTCGGCAAGATGAAGGCCACCATCACGCAGCGGTTCACGCTCCCGGGGGACCCGGAGCGGGGCGTCGAGCCCGTCGTCTTCGACGTCGACTGCGACTGCCGCTTCCACTTCTTCTGCCTCGAGGAGCGGCCGACCGACGACGATGACGACGACGACGACGACGGGTACGGCCTTCCGGAGTGGAAGGTCCGCTACGTCAAGCTCATCTACGACAAGGACAAGGTCGTCCCTGTCGACGGCAAGACGGCGCCCACGTTCTCCAAGGAGGCCCTGCGTCGCTGTCCCGAGGGGTACCAGTACCTGGGCGCCGCGCAGCGCATGCTCGGACATGATATTGACGAGTTCCTCCCCACGGTTCAGGGGCATGAGAAGAGTGCCGCTCACCGCCTGTGGCTTGACATGTATGAGAAGATGGGACAGTGGCTGGATGGCGATGACGACATAGACCTCTCGTCTCCTGTTCTCAGTGATAAGGGTTTTGCCAATGGCAAGGCCCACGGCGTTTGCAATGGGTTTCATGTAAATCCATTTCATTAAGAAACGGATGTTCGCACCGCTGCTTTGTTAGGTCATGAAACATAGGGGCCAACGACAAAAATGTATAGATGTCGGGAGTGCTTGTATTTGATAGATGGAGGTAGAGCACATCATTGAGAATATTCATTGCATTGCGCGAGTTGCTAATGACTAACGCATAGAATTGTCCAAGTGCTAAGACTCAGCTCGCGCTGGAATATAAAGCGACAACTGACTTCATCGTCAAGATTGAGCTATGTCAGATTGAGTTTGCTTGTTTTGGCTTTCTTACGTTTCAGTTTGACTCTCGTATAGATATCTCAGGAAGACATCAGAAGAATGTAGAAGAGCTAAAAGTTGGAGGCCTCGTATGACTGATTATATTTATAACTCTATCCTAAGTAAGTTGAAATAATGTGACACTAACTAGCCTAAATATCTCTAAAAGAAACAAGTGTGTAGAAGCTCAACCATCCAATCTCCTCGTACGGCTGAGTGGGTTGTTATCAAGTGCTCAAAAAACTCATTTGCGTGGGAGAACATTGCGGAGGGTGAACAGGAGTTTTTGCGCAAATCATGTGCGGATTGCAAGTGGAATAGCATATCGATGTAGTCAAGAGCATCTTCAGAGCCACACAAGCTACACTTCCATATATTGTCCATTTTGGTACGCATTGTAAGAACGTCGGAATGGTCGAAGCCGTGTAACGGACAGCACCATCTCATTCCGTGTTTCACTATTTTGGAGACCGGAAACGGACAAGGATGACTCTCATAGAATGTTGGAGAAGCAGATATCAGAGCATAAGGTCCCCCTGGAATCCAGAGATTTATTGGGATTTGGTTGACGAAATGCATGGCCAGGTGTGATGCCCGACTATCCCAGGTTTCGCAAGTAAACCCACAGAAGTGGCAAGTCAAATCGTACTTGCTGGTATCGATAACTTCCTTCCAATCATCTAGGTTGATTCCA
Source organism: Xylaria sp. Z34 (assembly GCA_037356055.1). Classification (NCBI taxonomy): domain Eukaryota; kingdom Fungi; phylum Ascomycota; class Sordariomycetes; order Xylariales; family Xylariaceae; genus Xylaria; species Xylaria sp. Z34. The sequence continues at coordinate 237,631 of JBAWJW010000030.1, read as the reverse complement.
GCACTAGAGAGTAAGGCCAAATTTCCTTTACAATGAACTATGCGAACGTGTTGTTTAAGTGCATCCTTTCGAAAAAAGGCTCTTTGAGACGTCGGTTTCTCCCAACATTCATCAAAACGATGCGAACAAGTAGTAAAATTGAGTCTTGATTGAGTTACACAGATAGGACAAACAATCCCGGCTCTTAGGTTAGTTGGCTTATCCAGGCCGCAGACCCATTGAACTTGCGGGGCATGAGCAGAGAATTCATGGCGTTTCCAGAGATAGGAATTACTGAATTCTTTGCGACAGAAAGTACATGGGTATACTACAGTTCCTGCCGGTGTAGTTTGGCCACCCTCGCCTGCGGAAAGGCCGCCAGCTTCGCGTTCGTGAGGAACTATTTTGTGGCGCGAAATAATCTCATCAGGGCATGGAACAGAATCAACTGCGGCAGATGATGCGTCCGGCATGATTTTCTGTTTACCCTGGAAGGCAACACGCCTTCCTTTGCGAGGGCCAAAAGACATGTAACTTGACGCAGAAGCTGTGCTACTTGCGCTGGAACCGGCGCTAGACGTAGCGTCGAACCATATACTGCCACTGGCCTCCTCGAGATTGCGCTTTTTCTGTCTCATTTTACAGCGTTGTTCCAGTCGAGCAAGCCCATTTCGGAAGTGTATCAGCTCGTGTCGATCCAGCTTCTCGCGATCTAGATTTTCAGGGATCAGAGATACTTTTGGTCGTTCACTTTCACCAATAACGTGACCTTTAGTGCCATCCGTTAGGGTAGCATCCGGTCCAGCCATTAATAATATGCCGTCGCCTTCTTCGAGAGGGTAGAATTTATGTTGAGCAACATCTGCAATCCAGACCTTAATGAAATCAAACTTGGTGGCGATATCAGTAGACCGATGATGATTATGATTCCCGTAAAGAACTGTGAGTCGTTTCCGGCTTTCCTGATTACCCCCTTGTGAGGCAGCACTCCAACTAGTAGACACCAATGCTTCTAGCGATAGTTGGTCTTGCGAGGATGGAGAAGATGGGGAAGATGGAAACCGAGATTCACGAGGGGGATTCCTCATTGGGTCTTGCGAGGATGGAGAAGATGAAGAAGATGAAGAAGATGGAGAAGATGGAAACCGAGATTCACGAGGGGGATTCCTCATTGGGTCTTGCGAGGATGGAGAAGATGAAGAAGATGAAGAAGATGAAGAAGATGAAGAAGATGAAGAAGATGGAGAAGATGGAAACCGAGATTCACGAGGGGGATTCCTTATTGGGTCTTGCGAGGATGGAGAAGATGGGGAAGATGAAGAAGATGATGGAGAAGATGGAAACCGAGATTCACGAGGGGGGTTCCTTATTGGGTCTTGCGAGGATGGAGAAGATGAAGAAGATGAAGAAGATGAAGAAGATGGAGAAGATGGAAGAGACCGAGATTCACTGGGGGGATTCCTCATTGGGCACTCCTCGAGGTGTCCTGGGAGGCTTGTGCTGCTTGGCCAAAACCCCTCGAAGATGCCCAGAGACGTGTCGGTATGAGTGCTAGGCGACGAAACTTTCTCTGGGGTCATGATATGGTCCCGTTCGAGATTGTTTATTGAAGGCGAGTCATATCCAATGCTGATAGAAGTACCAGTCACATGAACCCGATTCAATCTCCGTTGTCGTGTTCTTGTAAACCAGCTGCTGATCTGGTTCAAAGTCAACCCTGTGGAACAGGCCAGACTTATCTTATCTTCTTTCGACGGATAAGGTTCCGGGTTGTTGGCAATCCACTCATTTAAGATAGTTTTCTGGCGTTGATCAATGAAAACTCGACGAGGTTTACTCTCGGGTTTTCCTGTATCATTCTGGTTGTCAATCAACATGCTCGTGTCCGTCTCGAGGGGGTTAGATGTCCCATCATCGAAGTCGAAAGGGGGGAAATCCATCAAATCGGTCCAGGAATCTATGGCATTCGAAATGTCCAGCGACACCCTTCGATTGTGAGCATGAGTTTCATATTGATCGCAGAACATGTGCATGTTATCCTCTGATTGTGAAAGACACTCCATTCTTAGTTGAGCCGGGCTAATCTGGCCATTCAATTCGGCTAGATATTCGCTCCCAAACTGCTCGGAAAAGAAAAGGGGATCATCGAAATGTTGTAAGCCTGGCTGTGAAAGTGCGTTTGTCGTACGTCCATCGTCCCCCGGGGCCAGCCTGGCTTCTGGAGTATCCATCTCATATGCTCTGAGCGCCGTCGTGTATTGATCGTTAAGTTAGCCTAACACTAATAGCCGAATGTCTTTTCCAAGATTTGCGATTTGGAATACTTTTGAGTTGAAGGTGCCGTCGCAACTGGGGTGGGAGAGAAAGCTAAGGACTACTCCAAAAGATTATCGATCTGGATAGCAATGTTGTTTTCAAACACCATTTAACAAGTAAATTCCAGGTGGTGCCATAGCCAATCAGATCCCAGTTTCCCTGCAGCTGCGCCAGCGCCATGATTGTCTTGTTATGCACCATGATAATCACCATAATACTCAACTGGGTCGGGCTGCAGCGGAAAACCCCTGATTGTATGGCTCACCATGAATATCAGAAGGGAAGATTATCCGCCCGATTCAGAACACCATGAATACCTTAGAATCGTAGGCAACGCATAGACTGCGCAAAACACCATAAAAACCAAATTTAGTGCACGTTTCTCGAGAAGTCAGTCAGTATATAATATAATCATGAAGGCTAGATGAAGATGAGCAACAGAGTCCGCAATCACCACTATTAACCCGTTGCGTTCGTAAATGAACGCCCATTCTACCTTTCTGTTCACTTATTCGCTACCGCTGGTTCATACTTCATATGTTAGATTTGCCAACGCGCTGTCGTTCATTTCATTTCCACTTGAAACTATTATCGACTACTGTTTTTCATTCTAAGCCCTGGCGAAGTCCTGATGCTAGGGTCTGGCCGTGCTACTGGGGCTGTTCAACTCTACTTGTTTCAGAGGCTAAATCTGCACCGACAACGTTGAATCGGCCTAAGGGAATCCTGGGACATTCATATCTCCTGGTATTGCTGTGGCTACTGCAGTAGCGTTGGCCATGAATTATTTAAGCCATCCTGTGCATCTCTTCATTTCCCTCGCATACTCAAGGTTATTGTTACATATAAAGACCTCCGAGTGATCATCTGCTGATGCTCTGCTTGCAAGTTCTTGGCCTCCATTGCCGCAGCTTAGGCGACACACAGCGAGCCAGCATCAAGACAAACTAATAGAGCTTTGAGGCATCTTTCTACATACATACTTGTCATCACCACCCCCCTGAACGTGCGAGATGGCGACTGCAAGCCCAATTTCATCAGACACAATTGTTAACATAGTATTTGGGATCTTAGCCTGCCTCATATCCGTAGCTGGCATTATTGCGACTGTCCGCACTGGACGCAGACAGCGCCATCAGCGCCCTGATTTAGAGCGTACGTATTTTGATAGTATCCTTACTCACCCTCTCATGCCTTTACGACGACTATTTGAAAAGCCACGAAGCGATGGGTAGTTGTACTAAACTCAGCCCTTCTTATGCAGCCGGACTCATTTTTCGACGCCAACACACCGTTCACCTCCAAGAGACTCTCCAGTTTTGTGGCGAGTACGGTCACAGCCACGGATCACTACCGCCTTCTGATGGCAGGAACAACTTTCACCTCGGAGCAAGGCGATTTGGTCGAAGGCAAAACTGGAATGCGTACTCGTATAGCTAAGACTTCATCCATAGACCAAGCATTGAAATGCTTCATGCTTGAAAATTGGACGAGATTGAGTAGGCGTGATATCTTCTGACGCGACAAGGACTTTTCTGTTTTTGTGATGGCGACGTCTAGCCTCCGCAGAAGTCATCTCTATCCTCTCTTTCATTATACCCTGAGATTGGCCATATTGTATAATAGAATAGTATCGAAGAAGACTTGCAAAGCGCTGGTTCGTTTACGCAATTGATCTCCTGCTTCGACGTAAACTACCCAGTTGAATGTAGCATGTTTTAGTAGGCCGGCACACATATGAGCTCCGTCTCGAATATATGATACGGGACATCTGTCCCAGTAACGTTTATCACATTTTGCAATGCATGCATTAGGAATTGACCCGCGCTGGTGGGTTAGGTGTCCTATAGGCGCCCTAATAGTGGACTACGTCACCCAGAAACGCGACCGCCCGTAACAAATTCGACCCACTCTTTTTGCTTTAATTGATTTAATTGATTTCTTTGACGCGACTACTTAACTAGATCCAACGCGTGCGTTCGTGCCTCTTGATTACAGCTCGAAGAATTTATAAGTCACAACTCTCAAGCCTCCTAAATCTTGCTTCTGTCATGGTTTGAAAACTGCTCGAAAGTCATCAAGTGGTTATGCAGTCACCGCCCACTTCGGACAATGGCGTCGAGGTCAACACGGTCGATTTATCCCGGCCATTTCACGGCCTGGTGCTCTGCTGCACCGATATAGAGGCCGATCTGCGTGTGAGTCTATTACTTGCTACCTGCTCCGCATTACTGTCTTCCATCTTCATTGCTAACTGGGACGGCGGCACAACTATATAGAGCCAGATCGATCAGCGCGCCACCGAGATGGGCGGTGTTCATCGCTACGATCTCACCCCCGACGTTACTCACCTCATTGTTGGCAAATACAGCACAGCGAAGTATCGTCATGTCGCCAGGGAACGGCCCGATATCAAGCCAATGGCAGCAGGCTGGGTTGAAGCTGTGCGCAGACTGTGGGTTGAGGATCAAGAAATGGATATGGCTGCGCTGGAAGACAGCTGGAAGCTTCGTACCTTTGAATCGGGCGGCGGTATTCCCAACAGCATCAACCCAGCCGAGCGCGAGAGACAGCGATTGGTGTGCTGTCTGACCGGCTTCGAGGATAGTCAGTCTCCCAATATACATCTTAGGTGTCAACGTAGCTGACACTTCCAGACAACGTGCGAGCCATGATCGAGGACACGGTCAGAGCGAACGGAGGCGAATACGTTGCCGACCTATCCCGTCGAGTCACTCATCTTATTGTCGCCCGGCCCGAGGGCAAGAAGTACAATGCTGCCTGCAGATGGGGTATCCATTGCATCACCATCGAATGGCTACATGACTGCGTCGAGCGGGGCATGATACTCAATGAAGAGTGCTATGATCCAACCCTCCCTGCAGAGGAACGTGGTAAGGGTGCTTGGGTACGCAGGGACTTTCAACGAGTGGCACTTGGTAAGCGAGGGCGAGATGAAGCCGCTGCTTCTGCCGAGGCAGGGAGGAGAAAGCTGAGAAAGAGAGCGAGCATGAAGATGAACAGCCAAAACAACAGTATATGGGGTGACATTTTAAATCAGTCAGCTGGTGACCTCTCGAGGCCAGACAATAGACAGCGAGAATCGAGCGCGCCTGCTGCTCCGCTAGTCGCCAACTCAATCACTTCCGCAAGAGAAACGCCTCAACCCATGGCGCAGTCTACAGTAACATCCCCGAGCAAGAACAGCTGGCCGGCTCTTAGGAAAGGCGTGTTCTCAGGCTGTCGATTTTTCGTCCATGGATTTCCGGAACCAAAAGAGCAAGTTCTCTTCGGTTTTCTCACATCACATGGTGGCCAACTCTCCTCAACCTTGGAAGATGTGGCGTCGTTATCCCATGCCGAACCGCTTAACCAGCGTTACCTCCTTGTGCCGCAGACATCCCAGCCTGATAGCCATCCGCAACTCCCTGACGGAGTCCACATCATCACTGAGTTTTTCATTGAGCGCTGCATCCACAATAAAACACTCTTCTCCCCTACGGACCATGTTTGGGGCCAACCGTTTCCCCGATTCCCTATCGATGGGTTTCAAAACCTGGTGATTTGCACAGCTGGTTTCGTCAACGAACAATTAAATCAGATTGAAAAAACGGTTACTCAATTAGGAGCCACATATTCCGAAAAATTAAACAGGCAGGTCTCGCTCCTGGTCTGCCCGGACCTAGCTTCATTAAGAGAGCAGAAACGCGACCTCGCCGTCTACCACAACATAGCAATCGTTGATGTTGAATGGTTATGGCACTGTATCACAACGGGATGCCTGGTGCCATGGGACAAGTTCCAATTTGAAGACTTAGTTCGCAATGCAGATTCGATACGTGCTAATTTAAGGCGGAAAGAGGAGGATAAGAAAAAATCACTGCACAGATCCCGATCGGAACCTGTACTCAGGAATCCAACCGTGGCAAGGCCTAGTCGTCAAACGCCAGCGCCGGCGCCACCTCCGAGAGCCGGTGTCGATATGACTGCATTCGATAGTAATGTCCCAGGTGCCGACCGTGCAGCGGCCTCGCTTCCAAAACAGAACACAACTGAGTCGCATTATGAAACAGCTCCTACCCACCTTCATACTTTCGACGACGCGTTTGCGCCAGCACCACTTTCAGAAACAACCGCCAGCGCCTTGAACAAGCCAACTTCGCCGCCGAAAGACCCCCAACCAAACCGCACGCTCAAGCGCTTCCCCACCGAAGGCGAGGTGGGCGATTCAGAGGCTGGAGAGGAATCCGACGCCACCCCGTGGACTTCAATGAGAGAACCACCCCCCTGCGACGCCGAGGCCGAGCACAGACGCAAAGCGCAACACGCCAAAGACCTGGAGCGCCGGGAACTATCCAAGCGGCTCAATTCACTCATGGCAGACGACACGCCGCAAGAAGGAAACGTCCCGCGTTCCGCTCGGCGGAAACGCCAGATCCTAGGCCGCGCAACAAGTAACGTATCAGTGACGTCCACGGCAAGCGCCGACTCCGCATCTGCCTTATCCGGTCCCAAGACACGGCAACTCGGCTCCTTGCAAACTCTGTCGACGTCCATGGGGTCAGAGTTCGAGAAGTTCCTCGAGCCCGACGAAGGCGACGTCGCGGACACTGATACGCTGCCGCCGCCGTCTACGCAGCTCGGGTACGAGGATCCCCAGGCGAACAAACATCGCCAGGTCGTCATGGGGAAGATGCTAGGGCGGAATAAATTGGGTGGTGCTCCGGAGACCGGGGGCGAGAAGCGGGGTCAAACTCAGGAGAAAATCCGACTTGCGGATTTGGACAGTGCAAGTAGAAATATCAGCTCTACGAGACGGACTACACGACGTCAGGGCCGATAGTAGGATACTTTTTTTCCCCCGGAGTTGGATTCTGCGTTGGCTTGACTGGATGAAATGGGATAGGACAGGACAAGTCTCCCAAGACAGCGTTGGGCACGTGAAGGGTCAGTTTCACCCTTTAGGAAATGTTCAGAATATATCCTTCTGGACTATGATCCATTGGATGGAGGATGTTCGTCGACTTGGACAACAGCGAATTGTTTGCTGTAATGTCTGTCTGTCTGTCTGTCTGTCTCTCCGAAGGGCCATCTCTGCATCGCATTGCATCGTTATCTCGAGGCGAGGTGCGAAGCCTACATGCGACGCGCGAAGTAGACACGAGGAACTCGGGATGCCCAGGAGCTGTAGATACCAGGTTATGAATATATGAAATGGAACGACGGATTGAATTCAGTTGATGCTTGACTAACCTAGTACTATCAGCTCACGTATTATATTCTTGTCGTGAGGAATATGTCGAGGAGCCAGTCCATCAAGGACTCCCAACTCGCAGAAATCAATAACACAGAGAAAATTGAATCTCAAGGTATGAACAAAAATGCCAAAAAGATTACTTCAATGCAAATGATATTGTTATGCATGCCAAAACCATACCTGAATTTAAATCTATCTGCCTTTTCATTGTCCAATCTTCTCCTGATGCGATGTAACTCGTATGATATGGGTATCCAAATTCCCTCTACATGTTCTGCTGCATTTCCCGCCATGCCCGCAAACCGTGAAAGTGGTATAAAAAGTGAGTGTATGCTGTAAGTAACTTATATGGGGTATGTTTTAATCAAAAATGCACGCAAGCTTCATGCGCCCAAACCAAACAAATGATGGAAAACAGATTCTCTTGCCTAATATTCGATGCGCCGTCATCAACTCGGATGCTGTTGTGATCAAGATGTTGTCTCAGTCTCGACGTTGAAGAGGTTTCATTGGCAATTACAAGCCCGCGGCGGCTTCCGTTAGCACGCTTAGCAAACTAGCAGCGGCGCCACCGATTCCGACAGCGCGAAGCGTTTCACTTCGAGCTTTCCTGCGCGCCCCCCGGTCTCTTTCTCGTTCCCTATCACGATCACGCTCTTCTCGAGAACGATGGTTGTGTTGGTCATCATGATCATTGCGACGGCCACCAGAAGTGCTGGTGTAGTATTTGCCGTTGGTGGCACCATTATGATGCTTATCAGGGTTCCGATCTGAGTGGCGTTCTCGGTCCGTATCACGGTCTGACCGATAACGCTTCTCCCGATCTCTATCACGAATTCGAACTTTGTCTCGATCTCTGTCCCGCCAGTCTCGCTCACTAGTCTCCTTTCCCTTATCTCGTCGACTGAGACTTCGTGGCATCGATCCGGACTTGTCGTCTAAGATTTGGGGTTCTGGATCAAACCGTACATGTGGATCATCGTTCTTGTTCTTGAGAATAGGCTTTGGTTTCACTGTTGCCGCAGGGCTCGTCTTTTCTCGATTTTCACCCCCCTTATTCTGTTCCACCGGGGACGGCACGATGTACGGGTAGGATTTGGTACCCTTAACATCGCCATCATCTAGGGTAGATATGGACCCTCTGTTCAACCCGCCGCGAGGGCCAAAGTTATGAGGCTGTGGTGAATACGGTTGAGGAGGAGGGTAAGAGCTTGGGTAATGGCCATATTTGGCACGGTCCTCGTATGGATCTGGAGATGCTTCGTCGTCGCTAGAGTCCCATATCTCTCCAGTGGAGCTGACTGTGCTATTCATACGATCGCGGTAAGGATTGATTACATACCCAGGCCCTTCGTTCTGGTTGTGCCGACCTTCAATGACATCCCAGTTCCGATATTTATCAGGATGGTACCTGTCCTCTGGTCGTCTCTCCTTCCCACCAAGTTTGTTTTGTTTTGGTATACTAGGAGCATTTGACGCGGATCTTCGACGCTCGTCACGTACCGCCTGACTCTTTCTTGCTAAGTCAGCAATGTCTTCCCTTTTCAACTCTCCAAGTATAGCTACAAAATCGGGTCGTGCTTCGTAGCGTAGCCCTTCTCTTTCAACGACTTCAGGTGATACTAGGCTTCTGCGGATGCGCGTCCACTTTGCATCAAGCGGAATTTCTCGGCCTTGACTATCAGGCCCCAGACGCGCAAATCGCTGATTGATTGGTTCTCGTGACTGATTTGGCGGAGGTAAGGCTGCGCGTTGCCCAACGAGAGATGGAGCAGACACTGAATTAGAACGAAGAATAGGCGGGGAGCTTCTATCACCACCAAGTGGCGGCGGTGGCAGAGAAGGGACGTATCGGGGCGGTGGATCATGCTCATACTCGTACTGCTCGTCGAAAGCATAACTCCGATCCGGAGAAGGCAGAAGTGCTGGCTGAGAGGACGAGGGAGGTAGATATCTTTGAGGCTGGGAACTAGATGTCACATAGTTTCCGTTTATGGATGGAGACACACTTTGCATATGGATGTCACCCATAGCGACGGTCATGTCAGCCACTTTGTTGTCCAATTCCATTATTTGTTTTGTGGATATCAGAGCCATGGAGGTCGGAGACGGTACGTCTTCGTCATCGGAATGATAGTCGTATGAGAGGCCGGTACCCTGAGTGGATAGTTGACCAGGTTGAGGTGGATAATCGTCGTATCGTAACCGCTCCATCTTCATAGATGGAAAGAACTTCTCGTTGTCAAGCTCGGGGCTGTAAGGGCCTCCTCCATTAGCTAGATAGGGTGGGATGACGTCGGGATCGGGTGGGGGAGTGTAATTCTCTAAGAATCCCCTGACTGAAGGAGTGCCACCGCCAAACGCCGTGATTTGTTCGTCGACTTCACGAATATACGCTCGTAAAATATCCTAGAATATTAGTCAATAATTTGTTCAAGTTGGCAGCAGAAGCACACTTACTTGGTTGTTACGTAGCACATCCTTCGAAAAGCCCTCTTCTTCTAGCGCGTCCCTAAACTGCTCCCAGAGCTGATCTTCGTTCTCGCCAAATCCAGAATCTTTGCGCTGACAGAGGCGAGAGGCTATAGCGTCAACCTTATCCTTGATGGCGTCGAGCTCGGTACTGTTGACATCCACCGGCTGATGTGATTTGCTGGGATTGTGTAGCTGGACGGTGTTGAGAAACATATCGATGTTAAGCTTCTGGCTAGCCAGCTTGCTACGAATCATATCGATCTGTTCAAGTTCCAAGCTGTCCAGCATCGTCCAACCCTTCTCGCTGTCATTCACATGGACATGACGTTCGCCGTCCCCGCTGATACCAGACCCATCTGAACTACCGTCGAAGTATTTCTCTAAGATGGCATCCAACTGCTTCAGTGTGAACTCGCCGTCTTCTATAATGGGTGCCAACTGTCGTATATAAACGGCACTATTGTGGCAATTTAACAGTGATTCGGGATCTTCTGCCTCGACTTTGAGATGTTTGAGCACGGTATGTAAGTCGCGAACGACGGTGGCAACGTTCTCGAAGTTGGAGCCGGCATTGCGCGCGTGTCGATACAGTTTGCGCGCGAATGCGTCAAGGGCATCTATAGGGGCTAAGATAGGGGGCGACGCGGTATTGACATCTTCCTCGAAAGGATATGACGCCATTACGTTTGTACCCATAGAATGGGAGGCCGTCAGGCCAGTAGAATTAATGAATAAGAGGTTTGTATAGAGCAACCTTTCCTATAGGTAGAAGGGCGAGCCGTGTAGAAACAGGACCAAGGCCCCAAGACTAGCGCAAAATCGCAACTCGTAGATTTAGTTGGAGTAAAAGATTGTCGTTTACGTAGAATCGGAATGTGTGTGTGCACGGTTGTAGAGATCGAGCCCACTGGGTGCTATAGTGTTGAGAATAGAGATAGATACTCTGATTGTGAGCAATGAATAACTGGATCTGGCCACGGCCTCTCCCTATAGTGATATTTGAATCAGCTATCAAGGAATAAATTGTGTTTCTTATGCCCCTATTAAGTGGCATAAAGATAGTGCAGAAACACGGGGACCGTGTTACGTGTTGGCAACGTCTGTATGTATGGCACTGTTGATACAGCAGACAAGCAACGAAGTAGGGCATGTAAGTAGTAGTCTATCTGGCTGATAAAATGTGAAGAGGATTAAGTAAAAGGGCAAGAGTTGCTTACCTTGAAAGTGTCAGCAAGTTGTTGGAGGTAATGACCGGTGTTGTGTATAGTACAGATAACGGGTAGGTAATTCGTGGCCGGTAGGCGGGTGGTATGTCAAATATATGAGGGTGTCGTCAGGTCCTGTATCCACTGTGAGTTGTGTAATCATCACCGGTCGAAAATGGAATCGAGACTACAATAGTATGATTGTCATCGGCAGTGATGATGACCGGATTGGGTTCGGATGGCATGTTGCCCTGGTTGCCCAAGTTCCAACCCAAACCCAAAAAGCCAAGCTCGTCGACGTTACAATGAGGAGATAGCAGTTAAATAAATGTAGGAGTCACTTGCGAGGAAGGGTGAAGTAAAGACCAACACTGAATGTCATATAGGTCGTGTCATATAGGTAGGTACCTTACTTACATAAAAATACAAGCAAGTCGAGGCTAGGTAGGAGGTAGGGATTCGTTCCCGAACCGGAAGAAGTCTGTCCATTCGCAGTCTTGCTGAGAAAAAAGAGGCAAGTGTACGATGTAATAATGGTAACACCTAACGCCTGTCGTGTTGATCCTACCTGTACACTACATGACATGAAATCGGGTTCCTTCCAGCTGGGAAACCAAAGTTGACTAGCATTCAGGGTACTTATTTAGTACAAGCTGATCGAGCAGCGCTGGCAGGCGCCTTCTGGTAGTGGGCTTGTAACCCGCCATCGAAGAGACGCTGTGACGTAAGTACAGATTAACCGATTTCATCATTGTTCGTGCCTCTGGATCTCGGCTGCCCCACAACGCTTCTGAAACCCCTTGATCGCTTACCACGTTTCCATTCGCTACGACAGTTACCCAGTTAAGTCTGCCTGTCTACCTACTACCTCATGCACTTAGCTCATGCAGCCATGTCCATATGTCAGCCCGTTGCCCCATGCCGGTTGATTTGTGTCTGCCACTTACACCTGTCTCCTGTCTCAATGGCGAGTCTCAACGGCGAGTGTCAATCTTCATCGTCAGCATGCCAATGATTCGCATCGAGGCTGAAGTCTTTGATCCCCGCAATTCCGTCTACAGCTGGGTAATCAGTCCAGCAAGCTAGTCTAATTCGGGTCCTCGGTATTCTGCTTTACACACAACTGCTGGTCTCACGATGATGGATGATGGCTGTGGCCCCGGACCAGTGAAGCTGCGCCACTCCCGTATTCCTGGTACCTAATAAGCGAACGGCAACCGAATCGCATCTCTCAGTCTTTTCGCGGGGAAAAGCGAGCCAAGGCTCATTGGCCCGAAGAGGAAAGTGGGAGAAATAAACACTGCGTTTCTTGCTGCCCTATGCCCTATGGCCCTATGCCCCTCTCTGCCGTCCATCGTCCATGTCTGTCACCGATGGTGGTATAGATGGCACTCTGCTTTGCTTTGCATGCGTCTGCATATGTAATATGTACCTCTCTTGCATGGCCCTTAGATTTCGATTCCTACTTCCTCCGTCTCCCAATCACGGCCCGGCTTCCAGGCTATTTCCCATCAAACCGAAAGTCAGATACGACGAGTGACTCCTTGGGATGCTTGGGAATCCTGATGCATACCCGCCTTGCCACTGTACCTACATGCTTACATACTGGCCATCGTTTTGTTGCCGCCTGAAACCCCTACAGACCAAGAACGCGCCTAGCCTTGGACACCTTATACAATTCTCTCTGTGCCGGATCAGGCGCAATTTATTATAAATAGGCGATCTCCTGGTTTTGAGCTGAGGAACGTGGTCCTATCAACAGCCGTGTGAATCATTTGCTGCGGAAGCTTGATTTCCCTCAATCCGACTGGGTCTCTCCTGGTCATATGCTTCCAACATCGCTCCAACCACTGCGTCCTTGTTTCAACGGCCACGCCCTCTCATAATGAGGCTCGCTAAGATCCTGTGGTGACAGCATTTGTTGATCTTCATGCTTCATACGCGTTTGCCGCCATTCATGTCTCTGTTACCGTTCACTTTTCATAGATATGAGTAAACAGCATGGGAAATTAATATTATTTGCCATGCGGTATGACATGCGATTCGCAGAGAATTTCACGACATTATTTGACAACATACATTAGTCCGTATGTACTACCTGGGTACTTATGAGAGACCGCACGCGGGATGGCCAACCTTACCGCTTCATTGCCGAGTGCTATTAACTGCACGCCGAGATGGCCATTAAACTTCCTAGTAAGTTTAGAAATCTTAAAGCCGTCCGATGAGCGGAGACTGGTCAGTATAAATGCTAGAATTTGCAGAGCCTCAAGGACCCTTAATGAAAGGACTATGATGGAAGGACTTTTAAAGGACTATAGGTGTTTTCAAGCCTAATTCGACAATTCAAACCATCATCAATGTCGTGCTTGTGTCTGCCGACGAGAACGCCCCGCGTGGTAGCGTAGGCAGCAGTGAATCGTTGCATGACGGAAGGTCTAAGCCATCGACACCGCCGAGACGCCCATTTCTTACCCTCCTCTTCCGGTCTACCAAACTGTGTAACGAGGCGGCTGAATTAATGCCAAATCTGACTAACATCTCTGACTACCATGGGGCAACATCCACAACCCATTTCGGCTACAGGCAGCGGGAGCCGAGATATACCAGTCTGTCTAGAACGGCCACATCCGCCGAGGATCTAATGTGTTGAAACCCAAACCAGGTACATGCCTCGTGGAACACCGCGCTGCGCAGACGCAGCGCAGACGCAGCGTGTTGATTGGGCTCGGCAACTTCTGCTTGATTTAGCGAGCGTCGGGTAAGAAACGAGGGACCGGGCTCTCGAATGGCATCGGTAAACAAAGCGGTCATATCTTTGATTTTTGATGAGGAATGAAAACGGCAAGCGATGATATCGTCAGCTCACTCAGTATGTAAAATTTCCATTTGGCTGTTCACTTTGCTTTCTGCCTCCGGCTTCAACAACTCACATAATCTGATCGGGCAGAGAAGCGCCCCCTATACAGGGGTGATGCCAGCATCGGCATTTGCTATTTCCCTCTCATGATCTTACAGAGCTTCGTATCATGACCTTCTTGCTACGCTCATGACCGGTGCAGCACGTTGAATACAGACACAAGGATCCATGCAGCAAGCGCCCCGTTCCACGAACGTCTTCCGTATGCCTCGTTCGGAAGGGGGTTGCGGACTTTGTAGATTTCGCTTATTCTACGTGCATGAAAACGTGTGCCCAGTTACAGAGGACAAGAAAGCCCTCTTCTCTTCTCTCCATTTTTTCCCTCTCGTGCGATACTTAGAAGGTCGTGTTCTGAGTGGTATTATCGTTGAACCTAGGAAATTCCGGATCCGTTGTAATTCATTATATTGTGAGACAAGTTGGGCGCTTACCTACCTGCCTTACTGCCTTCGTCTAAATTCATTCTGTGGAGGTTCTAGCCAGGTCGACCGATTCTCTTTCCCATTTACGGTGTCTTTTCTGGTGTTTTTCTTTGTAATGTATCTACTTAGCCCCATAATGAGCCCTTTCCAGAGCGTACAATCACAGCGAATATCAGATAGTCATTTGTGTTCCCATTCGAGAAGATCCAAACATAATCAACAGCATTCAAAGTCCTCTTCCTTAACTACTTCATCATTACTAGATAACAGTGCTTCGAACTCTTGATTTTATGTACACTAACTATATATACAAGTTCAAGATATTAGTAACGGAATTACAAGATAAAAAAGGAAAAGCGGAAAAAGGGGTTCTCCGGACCAACGCGCAAGGAGAAACTCTCCCGCAAAGAGAATAATCAAAAATTCTTGATAGCCAAGCACCAAACCTGCACCGTCGATCTTCTGCTCCACATCCAAACCTACGGTAACTTTTGCGTCGTAGTTATACTCAAGGGGAGGGTATAAAACCCATCTCGGGACCAGCCGCCGTCCGGTCCTGCGGATGGTGAGGGTGCTCGCCGCTTTTGGGTATCCATGCCCCGGAGACTTCCTCTAAGGTCAGGTATCTATATAGAATCACTCTCCCGTAGCCTTTTCCCCCTCGTAGTAGACCAAAGAAAAAGTTGAGTAAGCCATTGGGCTTACCAGCATGCCAGATCGATCTGGATATTATGCGTCTTGGGTATTCGTACATACGTACACACACACACGTCTCATCTATACTGAGGGTGCATCGTATGGACAGACAGGAAACTACCGACCACAATCCATTCCTTTGCTCTTCTTGGTTCTTGGTCGATGGGGGATACCTACCTACCTAGATGGATGGAGAGGAGGAGAACGACGGCTCGGATACTATACTACCTTACTTTGGGTATCTATCTATCGATCGCCTTGTTTTTTTTTCCTCTACGCTCGGGGAATCCCGCGGTACGATATTACTACGGACGGCGGAAGTGACCTTTCCCATCGTCGTCTCGTACCCTGATGCGAATTTTCGGGAGGGGAGCCCCGTGTTTCGGGTAGGCTTTGAACGCTTCTTGTTGGGCGAAGGTCTAAAACCCCCTCGTAGACTAATTCGGGTGATAATATACAGAGAGCTCTTTGTGTGTGGATCTGAGGTAAGCAGGATGAAGAAGCTGCTTTTGCACGCGTAGTAATGAAGCTCTGCTGCTCCCGTCGACCATACACCATACGATGGGAGGAGCCAGTAGATTGCAGCCAGGCAGGTAAAACCAGGGAATCCAAGAACGTATAGCCGGCGGTTCTTTGAATACCACCAGAAAACGGCATCCAGTTCCTGCTCTATCATCCAACGCTGGATTTCTCACATAGGCAATCATCCACCACATAAGATCATATCACGTAGACACCAATAGGAGACAGAAGAAGTGAACTTCAAATCGGACCGTTTCATTAACTCCAGCCAACCAAGAATAACTATTATCCTAGACTATATCACGATTCTCTCCAGGGAATACGAGCCTACTTTCTGACTAATCAAGTGACCAGTCTCCCTCGAGCTCCGCTGCACGATCTCGCCACCCGAGACCACCTTGCTACTCGACACGCGCGACGCGTCTTTGAGTCCGAGCGGCAGCGCTCCGGCCATGGGGTCGTTGACGCGGACAGTGATAGGCTTGGCAGTGTTGGCGCCCTGTACCCCAGCGACTGCCTTCCTCGAGGCTTCCTCGAGGAACTTGACGGGTCCGGAAAGGACGTTGCGTAGGTACACTATCTGTTCCAGTCCTTCGAGGGCCGCCGACACCTCGTGCGTAAGAGAGCTGACAAATTTGGCCGCATCGTTGCTGGCTTGCCGAGCGTCTTTGAGAAGCCAGCTGCTCGGGCCGAGAGAATCCAAGCAGAGACCAAGCAGGTCGGCGATGAGTTTGATGATGCCGTCGGGCGGCGCGTCGAACGGGACGTCCTCGTGGTCGACAGTCTCGAGGTAGCGGTCCGTCCAGCCGCCTTTGACTAGCTCGATTCGGAGCACATACATCAACGAGAAGACCTCCTCAGGTTTGAAGGTGATACGAAGGGCCTTGACGGCAGACGGGGGTGG
The DNA here is from genome assembly GCA_037356055.1 of Xylaria sp. Z34. Lineage (NCBI taxonomy): Eukaryota > Fungi > Ascomycota > Sordariomycetes > Xylariales > Xylariaceae > Xylaria > Xylaria sp. Z34. The sequence goes on along the minus strand of JBAWJW010000030.1, from coordinate 220,935 downwards.
ACAGGCTCCAAGCTTGCCGAAGGCGACGCTGAGACCTCTGCCACGAATACCGGCATCCTCGTTGTTAAGATAAGATACTGTTTTCTGGATTTCGTCCTCAAGGTCGTCCAGCTCCATGCCGATATTCTCATTTTCGACCATGTCGTCTTCATTCGTGGTGTCGTCGGCCGTACCGTTTGTTAGGAGCTTGGGGGTCTTATTGGGGTCTTCGACCAGCTCCAAGCTTTTCATTAGTACTTTGAGAACTAGGAGGACTTCTAGAGCGCCTAGATTTGTAGCAGATAAATAGACAACCAAAAGCTCCAGGGAGGGATCGATCTCAGACAATCGCGTGATGAGTTCTTCGGCGAGAAAAATATCAATGGCCTCCTTTTCGATGAGTTTATCTCGGAATGCTGCTCTCAAATTGGATAATGTTAAGTGTCCCGCATCCGTAAGATAATTCAGAATATTACTCTGTGGAAGTTGGAATATTAATCGTGGGACTGTCGAGTCATCAGGGAGAGCGTTATTCCACTGAAATGATCGGCTGATCGCATATAATATCCATCTCCTGTCTACGGGCGGGTAGTTCGCGCGTGATTTTGGAAGACACCATACTAGAGAGTTCTTGGTTGACGCATCCGCGCTGTCTCCGTTTGGCATAGGAGCTTGTTCCAATGGTATGCCAAACTTTTCAGCTAAAAAGGCCTCAAACTTAGGGATATCGTTCGAATTTAACAAAAGGTCGGCTTTCTTCTGATCAGTTGTCCATTTCTCCCAGTAATCCCCTCTTATTGAGCCTGGAAGGTAGTTCGAGAAGACGGAGCTTTCAGGAGCTGGTTTAGACACTGGTGCAGATCTCCGCTTTGTTGGGGGAAGCCCACGCCCTATCGAGTCGATAAGAAGACCCTCGGCGCGTCGTTTCGCATGTCGGTTCTTAGGGGCCTCTAACTGAATCGCGACCAAATTAGAGCCGACGATTGAGATGGCACGCTCAAGCGGAGAGAAGTAAGCGACCAATTGACATGCCACGGGGTCTTCACTGTTCCCCACGAGGTCAATATCAATGGTGTTTTGCAGTGACCTGTACACAGGATTGAAAACAGAAAGCTGGGTGTCTGTGGCGCAGAGTAGAGAGGTTTTGCTTAGTGGTAGAAATGAATTGGTGCCGCCGAGCTGCATAGTCGAGGCAATCTTTGGAACGCTTGCTGTCAGATCGTGAATGGCAATGGTATGATGACGAAGCTCCAACAGAGATCCATTGCGGACATCAAGACGATAAGACCGCGCATTTCCCCTTTTTCTATGAGAGAATGTTAGAGGCATGACATGAAGCTGCACCATGCCTTGGTTTGCTCTTGTAGAGGTGTGCGAGGATGGTAGCCGGCTGACAATGTGGAGGTGTCGAATGCGATGATCGGCTGCGCCAGAGCTGGAAACCAGGACGAAAACTTCCGCATCATCATCTGGATCTTGGCCAGAACCGGAGAGAATACTGAAGGCATCATTTTTGCCCTTAAATATACCTTTGACAACCTCCGAAGCCGACACGGTACGGCAGAACTCGATGGTAAAGTTTGTTCTCGCATCATCAGCAAGATCCTGGAGCATTACCAGTGGTGTAGATGTCCATATCTGCTTTAGACTTTCGCCATCGAGGCATATCGTCTCACCATCTGCCCTTATTATGAGAAGCTCATTGTCGGTGCTGGCCTCGGCTGTTTCATCCAGACCCGAGCCCTTTGGCGCGGGCGCAAGCCATACGACTGGCTGGCCTTGGCCCAGTGAAGCGGAGCGGGTAATCTGGTTTGTTTTCCCCGACTCGCCAACGGTATCTTTGAACAGGGTGATCTTGTTGGCCTGGGACTCGTCGGATGCGGCGTAAGTGTAGCGCGAGATATCTTTGGTGGAGTTGGATCGACACCGGATGGAGCTGGCCGGGCACAAAATGCGCGACTGGGGCGGGATGGGATATGATGTGACGAGTCTTGAGGAAGATATATCGTAGATGTTGATCGCTTCTCCGTCAATTCCCACTGTCAATTCGGCGCGGCGCCTCTTCCGCTTCCTCGAACCCGGCGCATATCCATAGACCTCGCCGACGACGTAGGTGCCAGTAGTGGGATCGAGAGGCCGCGGCAGGGTGGTCAGCACGTATGGCTTCTGTACCTGGAACTGGGAAGCCATCGCGGGGAGCGTGGACTGGCGTTGATCCCCGTTCTTTGAGTTGTTCACGAAGCGTGGTGACGGCTTCAAGCTCAAGACCCAATTCAGTCCAGAAAAAAAAGTTCCCCAAGGTCGGTCTGCACGTCCCAAAACGCCGATCATGGTGGGGCATTCGGCCTTGGCATCTCTGCAACTACACAAAAATTCCAGCTGGCTAACACCTGAAGAGAGCGGGGCCTCGAGAGCTCTTAATTAATCAGAATGACGCGCTGGTCGCGACTCCAATACGCGCCTGCAGGTCGCTTCAGCACCCCCATTAATCACTTACACACTCACGCGACTGATCTTAGTAAACTCCCTATACTCCGTAGCACCTGTCACAATACACGAACCCTTCAACTTCGAGTATCTAGACCTCACTGCCTACCTGCCACTTACTGCCAATCTCCTCTTCTATTTTACGATCTTAACTTGTACACGTGCCACCCATCTGGGTATTTTAGCTCTTGAACTTCAAAGCTTCCTCTCATGATTTGCCTTGCCTAACACGCGGAAAGTCCCTCGGGCTCCCATTTAGCCCAGCTTGCTGGTCAGCATGGCCGAGATTGGCGATGGCGCCGAGTTGCAACTTAAAAGACTGCACCCATTCTTCTCAGTTCCCAACGCCATTGACAAGAATAGCGACGCCGTAACTCCTCCAACGCCTGATCCATCGTGCAGTCCTGCATCTGACGATCCGAGAAACGATCCCATCGAGTACCACAATGACCATAACGAACTGCAGGAGCGCAAGCGCAAGCGTCGGAAGACTGATCCATCCTCTGGTGCACCCGAGACTCTTCTCAGGGCTCCACGCACGAAACGCCGGACGCGGGCTTCTGCTGGCCCGAGCATCATGAAGCACTTCGGCCAAGATCTTGCGAAGGATAGAAAGACCGATATCGAACAGGCGCATGATGATGGCCACATACATGAGGCATCCAATGGCCACACCAATCAACCTTCTTACTTATACGTGACGAATAATTACGATGCCATGAGAAACGATGAGAACCGGGAGGCATCCCAGTCGACATATAGTCATAAGCCGCAAAAGCTCCTCAAGTTCAACCCGGCGACTGGTACAATTGGATCTCCCCCACGAGCTAAACCAATATCTGTGGTCACATCGGCCATGAGTAAGAAACGTGGCCGAAAGCCCAAGGCATTCGTTGTGACTGTATCATACGGAATTGATGCAGAATCGCGGGCTCGAGTTGGTCAGCACATCAACGGGCTCCTGCTTGGCACGAATAGAGTCCCCGCGTCTATTTCAGCAGATGCGGTTCCCAAAACACCACCTTCCGATCAAACTATTGTCGATGATAAAATCTCAGGAATATCGACGCCGAAAAAGCCAGCGCATCCATTCTTCCAAGCCAAAAGTAGGATAGCATCTTCCACCGATGACAAACCAAAGACAAAAAAGGACAAGCCATCTACACGACAGGTTATTTTCACTTCGACCCCTTGTTCGCCCAAGCAAGCTCGCTCTACACCTTCGAGCTTGTCTCTCTCTACGTTGGGGCCGGGGAAGGGCGGTCTTAAAGTACCAGGAGCACAGCATCCAGCATGGCCGTGGCGTGGCATGGTCCACATTCGTGACAGCTCGCCCCCAGACCTCATGAGTGACGCCAGACGCGAATCGATCCCGGGAGACCCCAGAGAGCGGAAGGCTAAGGGGCAATCAATTCATATTAGCGAGCGTGAAAATATTCTGTGTGGAGTTGCCTCAAAACTAGAGATCCGCCAGATTGCCGATGATCTTAAATTGATAAACGATATAGAATTTTGTCCCATAGCACCTTCGGTTCGAGTGCCTACGAAACACTTTGAGAGTGGCCGGAAGCTTCAAGCAAGGGTTTTCCAAGAGCTTCGTACATTGACGCGCCATGACGCTTTAATGAAAACGCACCCAGCTATCATTCATGCCTACGACTCTATAGCAACATCACTATCGGCATTTGACGCGTCAACGTGCGAGTCTGTCGCTTGGGCCCAGAAGTATGCGCCTACCTCGGCGCGTTGTGTGCTTCAAAATGGACGCGAAGCTGAGCTCCTACGGGACTGGCTTCAGACTTTGAAGGTTCAAGCAGTGGATACGGGCACTTCGGACAGTGCTCCCAAATCCAAGGCCGCCTCTGTTCCAAGAAAGAAGCGTAGACACAAGAAATTAGAGGGGTTTGTAGTGTCTAGTGACGAAGAAGCAAATGACATGGATGAAGTTGACGATGATGAACCGCAATGGCCAGCTCATGGCAGTCGAGGCGACGTCAAGAAAACGGTTGTACGGTCCGGCAATGTTGTTGATCGGGAAGGCAAGCTTAGCAGCCGACTAACCAACGCTGTGTTACTGAGCGGACCACATGGATGCGGCAAGACGGCAACAGTATACGCAATAGCTAAGGAGCTCGATTTTGAAGTCTTTGAAATTAATGCTGGAGCACGCAGAAGTGGCAAAGATATTTTAGAGAAAGTTGGAGATATGACGCGAAATCATCTCGTCAATCACCAACAGAAAGATGAATCTCATGATAACGTGGCTGACGAAGAAGTCGTCAAGGACCTGAAGTCTGGGAAACAGGGCATGATGACATCTTTCTTCAAGCCTAAAGCCGCTCGGCCGACGAAAAACGCTCAAGCAGTAGCTCAAACATCTGAAACTCCAGTAACTGCACCTCAAGAGAAGAAGGTAAACAGGGATCAAAAGCAGTCACTGATTCTATTGGAAGAAGTCGACATTTTATACGAGGAAGATAAGCAATTCTGGACTACCGTCATATCCATGATTGCTCAATCTAAAAGGCCGTTCATCATGACATGCAACAACGAATCGATTGTACCGATACAGAGCCTCAGACTACATGGAATCTTCCGCTTTTCCTCCCCGCCAGTAGACTTAGCGGTCGATATGCTTCTTTTGATTGCCGCCAATGAGGGACATGCTCTTGAGAGATGTGCTGTCGAGGCTCTCTATGAGTCGCGCGATCATGACCTTCGCGCTACGATCACTGAACTAAATTACTGGTGTCAGATTGGCGTGGGCGACCTCCGTGGTGGCTTCGATTGGTTCTATCCTCGGTGGCCAAAAGGAAGTGATGTCGACGAACAAGGATACACCATCCGAGTTGTCAGCAAAGATACATATCACATAGGTATGGGCTGGCTCAATAGAGATTTAGCAACTACAGAGCCACCAGCACCCGTCATTATCCCAGATCTGCATCGGGAGGCATGGGATCATTGGGGGGTGGATGTCTCTGATCACCACGAATACGAAGACTCTTCAAGTTGGATCAAGAAAGCCACCGAGCAAGCTTCGTCCCGGGCAGACCGCCTGGCTCTTTTACAATCTATCGAGAGGTTCACGGACAGCGTGAGCGAATCTGATATCTGCGGCCCTTTCCTGTCCCCCCTGTCAGACCACATTACTCTCGACGCAACAATGCCCGACATACATGCCAAGACATTAGATGATTTCACAGTTGGCCATAAGGTGCTGGGAGTTGCTCCGTTGCATCATTATAATTCAATTTCCTTGGGCGTCTCTACTTCACTCAGGCTCCTTGCTCAGTCGAAATTAGTAGGTGGTCATGTACCTTTTGATAGTGTATGTCCCACGAAACGCTTCGATGAGGAACGCATCAACCGCGATATCGGAAGTCATATGAAAAAATCTCTGCGGTCCGAGAATCCAACCAGCCGAAAAGACTACAGCGTCGCCTTCGATCCCATTGCAGCATCCGAAAAGATCTTAGCGAACGGCTATCTAGACCCGTCTGTATTCGACAGGGAAATGACTCCGCTCTGCCTAGACGTTGCTCCCTACGTTCGCAGCATTGTGTCATACGATCAACGACTCAACAGCGAACGTCTCGCACGAAGCAGTCTTCTGAGCGAAGGCGGAAGATCTGACAAGAAGCGCATGCGAACAACGAGAGCCGCGCTCTCTGCACTCGAAGGTGGCTCGAGAGCAACCACAAGACGCGAGAAGTACTTTGCGGCGGATCTCAACCCTTACCTTGTGATGCGCACCGGTGGTCGAGGCTGGGGAGAATTGGCAACCCAGATGTGTGGGACACAACGAGACTGTGGTGATGTCGCCCAGGAGAATCATGATACGGATATGCATGCCACGTTAGATCAATCTTAAATCGCTATAGCATTTACAGCGTACATAACACATAGCACATATATATACATATATACACATACATGAATCAATCAAGCTTGCTCAACTTCTTTTGATCTACCTAGGTAGGTATGCAGCACTCGCGACGTCATAGATAGGTAGACTTTGCGAAACTCGAAAACCAATTGCTTCTCTACCTACGTAAGTTACGGCTCGCCGCCCCCGCTCTGTCCCGCGTTTTGCATCACGTAGGCGTAAACGTCCTCGGCGGTACCAAAGCTCATCGGAAGGTCCTGCGGGTCTCCGAACCGCGCGCAGTCGGACACCAGGCCGTCGGGCACGGAGTCGGAGCTGGTGCGCAGGTGGTAGGCGAGGGAGTCGAAGAGGTTCGTCGTCAGGTTCAGCGGGGTGCCGTTTATGGCGTTCTGAAGGTCGGGGGATGAGGATGACGGGAGGAGGTCGCCCGGCGAGCAGAAATATGCCGGCGTCGACGGCGTCGCGAGGTTCTGGAAGGCGAAGATTCGCGTCGTGTCGGCGGCGTAGGGCCCCGTCTGGACGAAGTAGTTTCCCGTCGCTAGGACTGAGGAGCTGGGATGGTGTGGTGTTGTTAGTTAAGTTAGTTAATTAGTTGCGGGATGGGGAGGGAAAAGAGGGGAAATTAAGTAAGTGAGTGAGTGAGTGAGTGACTTGCAGGTTATATATGCCGAGGTGGTATTGGAAATCGGGCATGTAGGGATCTTCGTCCTCCTCCTCGTTCCTTGCTTCGCTTTCTTTTGATGCTCTCTGTCGTGGCTCACTTTCATCGTCGTCGTCGTCGTCGTCGTACAATGGGGCCCTATTCGCGTAGTTCTCAAAGACGTTGTTCGCGACGTAGAACGTGCCGAAGCGCATGAGGGGGTTCCGGCTCAGGGAGTTGGCAAAGTGGTTCCCGAAGACGGTGAAGCGCATCCTGCCGACGTCGCGGGGCCCCTCCTTCTCGCCGCCGCCCCAGAGCAGGCTCTTGTGGTGGTTGGCCACGACGTTGTGGCTGAAGGTGATGTCGTCGGAGCCGTCCTCGACGTCGAACAGCCCGTCGTACCGGTCGACCTGCCACCCCCAGAGCCGGATGTCGTCCGGCGCGACGGCGCCCGCGGCGCTGTCCTCGAACGCGTTCCCGTCCAGCCACGCCGTCGTCGTGCTGACGAAGGAGACGGCGTCGTAGCGCGCGTTCCAGGTCGCGGGGTACGTCTCCGGCGCCGGGAAGCAGTCGCGCGGCGAGGTGAGGCGGAGGTTGCGGATTATGATGTTGCTGCGGCTGTTGAATACTAGGGATACGCCGTTGAGATAGGCCGTGGACTAGATTCTGGAGAGTTAGGGAGCGTTGTTCTCCGCGAACGATAAGAGGACTTGGGTATAAGAGGTCTGGGGCACGCATCAAGCGAACAATATATGATATCTTTGATAACGAGCCAGAGATTCGCCCAGTAGAGCGCAAGAAAATAGGTCTTGGGCTTTTACTCACGTCCATTCCGATCAGCGTCAGATTCCCCTGGGCATCGATCGATTCCCATGATTTCTGTACGTTCTGTGCCGTGCCGCGCCATCCCTAGTGTCAGAGGAAGATGTTAACACCGGGATCCGAAGACCACATCTTCTCTCTCTCTCTCTCTCTCTCTACGATTAAATGATGGAGGCCCCTACATTCTGCCGGTTCAACAATGCCAGATACTCGGTCGCATTCCGGCCATCAAACGTCCCGTCTGCCGCGGCAGCCGCCTTGACGGCGTCCGTATACGTGGCGTTGAGCGCCATGACGTACAGCGTGAAGTTGAAACCCGGCACGTTGCTCGAGTCGATGTAGTACTGGCAGTCCCCCTCGAGCGTCTCGTTGATCTGGTTCCCGCGGATCTCGCCCCGCACGTACACCGTCCGCGGCTCGTCCATCTTCAAGACGCGCCGCAGGTCCATCATGTTGTCCACCACGTACGTGTTGTTCGTCGAGGCGACGCCCCCGCCCGTCGCTCCGGCGCCGAAGCCGAAGGGCTCTCGGTCGGGTATCGCCGCGAGTTCGTCCCGGGCTTCGAGCCCGTGAGGAAGGGATCCGGCGATGGCGGACTGGTGCCCGAAGGCTGTCAGGAGGAGGATAGATATTAATCTCATCTCGCTACGGCCTGTTTATTTCTTTACCCTGACGCGAGAGCGTGGATACTCTTGGGCTGCCATTCTGAGAGCTGCATGCTACGTGCGCACTCTGATGGATTTATTCATCTCGACTATCCTGCTACGAAACTCGTGCCTCGTCTCGGTGAACGGGGCATGTAATAGCGAAACCATTGACAATTGGGGGAGTTGTAATTCTCCGTGTTGGACACAGTCCGGGCACGTTTGGGGTAAGGATCTTCTTATGTAGGTAGTTCAAGTGCGAATCGATTCTCAGGTCATTCTCTGATGGCCTGGGAACTAATGCTTTGAAGTCAACAATTACAAGGGCACGAATCAAATTAATCCTTAAAAATTCAAACCGATCGATTCTAACATCGATGGGTTAGGATGACATCGGCAAATAATTAGCATAACTGGTCGCTCCCAAAAAGAAATTAAATCTTCCCCAATGACGCAAGTCAGTGATCGGCAATCCCTCGGGTAGCTTCCGCATCCAGGAACAAGGCAGAGCTGTGCATGGATGGGGAAACAAGCTTCATCGCTTGTTTAGCTAGTTGCTTGGCGGAGATATGACGCCACAGAGCTCTTTCAGTACCGACAATCATCGTCATGCTGGAGAACTACCTGGCAAAACTAGTTCGTAGCCTGCTAGTTAGGTAGGTAGTTATCAAAACATATATAAACTAAATAATTTTCAAATGCGCGAGATTCCCTCTAGTTAAGAAAGAAAAATCTGAGCCGCATTCCAACTTAGCTTGGAGCATTAGTCTATCTACATGGTAGCTTGATTCAAGGGAAAGGGAACACGATGTCTTCCATCCGTCTCAACCGCTTGCCCCAGTGGCTTCAGGCAGGACTTTTAATTATTTCCGTCCAGAGCTGCTCTGCGACATCGCTCTATTCAGATTACAGTTTCAACCCCCTCGAGCACCTCGGCGGCGTTGCGCCCTACTTCGAATCACAAGATCCGCCTGCGTCTCCCTCGCCACCACAAGGTTGCACCCCAGTTCGGGCGGCCTACCTAAACCGCCATGCGGCCATATACGCCAATGACTTCGACTACGAGGAGTACCTGGAGCCGTTTATCTCCAAGTTGAAGAACCACACCAAGATCGATTGGTCCAAGATCCCGACGTTGAACTTCCTCTCTGGCTGGACGGCCCCCATCACAGAGGCCGAGCAGGAGCTTTTGACGCGTGTGGGCAGAGTCGAAGCCGCACAGCTCGGGGCTACCTTGTCATTCCGGTATCCTAATCTAAAGATACCAGCTCATGTCTGGACGTCGTCTGCCGAACGCACGTACAAGTCTGCCGAGTCACTGGTGCGAGGACTAGAGACAGACGACAACGGGATCCGTGTCATTAGCATCTATGAATCTAAAAAGGCTGGCGCCAACAGCCTGACTCCATACAGCAGCTGCCCGGCGTACTCGTCCTCGGCAGGTAGCGACCAGTCCGGCGTGTTTATAAAAAAATTCACTGCTCCAATAGCAGCCAGGCTGAACTCACTGGCGCCCGAGTTCAACTTCACTTCAGACGACATCTATGGCATGATGGAACTGTGCGGCTATGAGTCGGTGATCCGAGGCAGCTCGCCCTTCTGCAGCCTGGACCTCTTCTCGCCGGACGACTGGCTGGGATGGGAATATGCAGCCGATATCATGTATCATTACAACGTGGGCTATGGAAACCAAGTGACCGGGTTTGTCGGGCTCCCCTGGCTCAACGCCACGGCCAATCTTCTCCTGGGCGAGCACAGCGACGAGGACATCTACGTCAGCTTCACGCACCGCGAGTTGCCGCCAATGGTCACCGTCGCCATGGGCCTGTTCAACAATTCGGCGTTTGGAGGCAGCGAGTCGGCGATCAACGACACGATGCCGCTCGATCGGATCAACTACCAGCGCCAGTGGAAGAGCTCGTACGTGCTGCCGTTCCTGGGGAACCTGGCCATCGAGAAGCTGAGCTGCAACGGCACCTACGGATACGACGACGGAGAGTACTATCGCGTGCTGGTCAACAGCGCGCCGCAGCCGTTGCCGGACTGCGCGGACGGGCCGGGCACCAGCTGCTCGAGGAGTGGGTTCGAGAAATACGTCCAGGACCGCGTCGACTTGTTCCAGGGCTATTCGGAAAAGTGCGCCGTCGATTACGACAATAGCACCGACGTCCTCTCTATCTACACGAACCTGGACTCGGGCAATGGCACGTTTGTGGGGAAGAGAGGCACGCACTCGCCTTATAAAGCCTTTTGAGGACCCACGCTAGATGTATGTATGTATGTACTATAAAAGTTAGTTATTAAGATATAATATTTAATACCCTTGCTTGTTACACCAACTTTCACGTTGCTCTCTCCACGTAATTCAGCCGGTGTGATTCATACCTCAAATCTTATAATTATTATCGTTGGTTATCCTCGACAATTGCCATTACGACACTGATGACGTACGGGCTATCCTTACTGGGATGACACCCCGCCGAGGGATTCGGTGCGAAGTCTGTTGCCTGTTTGCACCAGGACAACAGGCAACAATCACTTGAAATCGTAACACGTTAAACACGATGTGATTGCACCTCGCCGTCTCGCACCCTGCTTTCCCCGCGTCTTCATGGCCTGACGAGTCTCCTCTGTCACCCTCCCTTCCGGACACAGCAGCAGCAGCAGCATTCGAAATACGATGGCACCACGAACATCAATCGCCGAGTTCCGCGAGCTCGTCAACTCGAGCGACCGCATCCTGGCCCTCCTGGGGGCCGGACTGTCCGCCGCCTCGGGTCTTCCCACGTTCCGCGGCGCGGGCGGCCTCTGGCGCAATCACGAGTCCACGTCGCTGGCCACGCCCGAGGCCTTCGCCGCGGACCCCGCGCTCGTCTGGCTCTTCTACGCCTGGCGCAAGCACATGGCCCTGAAGGCGGAGCCCAACCCGGGACACTACGCGCTGGTCGAGCTGGCCAAGAAGAAGCAGAACTTCCTGTGCCTGTCGCAGAACGTCGACGGACTCTCCCCCCGCGCCGGACACCCCGCCTCCAGGCTCCGCCTCCTCCACGGCAGCATCCTCGACGTCAAGTGCTTCAGCGAGTGCGGCTACGTCGAGCGCCACAACCTGTCCGACCCGCCCTTTCCCGCCCTCGCGCCCGCGTGCGACGACTACCCTGCCGACCAGACCATGCCTCTCCTCGACCCCGACGTCCCCGCTCCCGAGATCGCCCTGGACGAGATCCCCCGCTGCCCCAGCTGCAAGACGGGGCTGTTGCGCCCGGGGGTCGTGTGGTTCGGCGAACAGCTGGACACGGCCATGCTCGACGACGTCGACCGCTGGATCGCGCGCGACAGGATCGACCTCATGCTCGTCGTCGGCACCTCCTCCGCCATCTTCCCCGCCGCCGGATACGCCCACGAGGCCCGCGAGATGGGCGCCGTCGTCGCCGTCGTGAACCCCGATCCGGACTCGGCCGAGGATCTCGAGGACAGGGACTTCTTCTTCCAGGGGAGCGCGGCCGAGATCTTGCCGCAGCTGTTCGAGGGGGTCATTGGGAAGATGGACGAGGATGGGAAGATTCTGGAAGCATAGGCAAAGAGTTTTAGTCTAAAAACATGGGGTTCCATTCTCTCTATTCTCTTCTTCGTTCGGTTTACCAGTACAGTGCTAAGATGCCGTCCATATTCCTCCGACTGTTTCGGTAAAACATGCCATGATAGTACACAAGGTCGTGAATCATCAGCCTCCAATCACTACGAAAGATGAAATGGAACCGGTCTTTTCCACCGAAGTCTGTTGATAGTTCTAGAGGTACAATGTAGGCTCTCTCGTACCCATGGTTCTTCGCCCTCGGAGCTTCCCCCAACAAAGTCGACCACCATCCATAGTGGCCCGCAATGAAGCCAGGAAATGATAGTGTTGCTATCCTTTTAGAAATTGGGCGACCTCGTCCTATTTGCGCGTGAGAGTCTCTTCCATTAAGTGACGGACGGTATAGTGAAGCAGATGCTTACTTTTGAGAGCTTTCTGGGAGCTTGGATGCAGTAGACCGTCCGGATCATCTACACAAAAAAAAAAAAAAAAAGATTTGTGAGTAAGTCCTCAGATAGATCATCTTCTCTTGTCGGGCGTATTTCGTAATATAACTCACTTCTATCTCGAATTCACCCGCACCAAACGTCGATGTCAAAAAGTACCACATCTTAGCGTAGTCGACGTCCCTCGAGAGGACCTTGTTGGTGCAGTCCTTGGGTACTATCATTCTCTCCTCACATCCTCTCCACGCGACGTATCTGACGGTCCCTTCTTCACTTCTGGTCTCCTTGGAGGTTGACATCTCGATGGTTGTAGAGTTGTTTCGGAATTAGGATCGTTAAACAGGAACTTGAGAATGTTGATGACTGGTAGTTGGGCATCTGGAATTTTTTTTCTTTCCCGCTCTTGGATTTACTGGTAATTTATATCTATTTCCTTCTCATTCACTATATAGTCAGAGGTACATGTTTATCGTTCCCTTTTCACTATCCCTTGCGCAAACTCATAGTTAGCCACTCGACTAGCAAACAGGAGTTAATCGACCGAAAGCTCCTCGATAGCATGGTGTTTGCTTATGGAAAACAAACATGTGGCCTTCTGTGGCCTTCTCCCATTGGTACAGAGTTTGATTATTATTTGATTCCTGCTATTTCGTAAATAAAATACATACTTCGAGATCACAGCATCATTATGATAGCCCTTAGACTCAACAAACTAAAAAAAAAAAAAAAAAAAGATGACAATGCAAATCCCTTCTCTGTAGCCAGATGCTGTTATAAACATCAAACGCTTAACTAACGGGTTCATGACGAGATACCAAAAGTTTCGAGACAGAGGGGTAAAGCATCACGGGTATTCACAATAGCAGAGTGACTACGTAATGTTGATCACGTGTCCGCCCCTAGGCCGGGCTGCTTGTCGCACTTGGAGGTAAGGTATTTGTGCCAAGTCTGTCATTTCTGAGTCGTTGACATCGACGAGCTCACGTCGACTTAGATGTCCTATAACTTGGAGTCGCCCTGTTGTCAGTATTGGAATGTCTTCTAGTCAGAGACTGCATATATTTTCTACTATCAGCGACATAGGGGTTCGTCGGCTGGGTAGAAGATAACGATGACTCTGTGTTTGTTACTTTCTAACTTATCCAGAAAGTTGTGCTTACCTTCGAGATCCTGATAGAGTTTCACCGTTGAATCTGTGATGCTAAGAATTCATGTTCACTAACATTTCCATCGCGGTTGTCGCATTGAGAATTATGTGAAATTGCATTCCATTATTTCTCGTTCTATTAAAACTCCCAGGCCGAGATTCCACACATCCCCAGTATGTGTTCTCTTAACTAATACAGCTAAGTACCGACTAATAGTACAAAAGATCGTGAATCGTCAGCCTCTAGTGACCGCCTGAAGTGATATGAAATAGATTGTTGTCCCCTAGGTGCCAGTGAAGGCGCAACATCTGCTTATTCGTTCCCTTTATAATCTATGTAAGTATGCCATCCCCCCACTCTCAGGGCTTCCCGGGACCGACACTTTGGAAATTGATAAAGTGTTGATCGATGGAGAAAGAAGCAGCGGTTTGGCTACCAGCATCGGCATTGCCCAATCTCGTCCTGCACGCGCATAAGAACGTTGCTCATCAAGTAGCATAATGCGTCACTCACGACTGAAAGCTTCCTAGGCGCTTTAATATAAAAGCGATTCTGCATCATCTAAAACGGAATACATCTTAGTTTCAATTCCTAACACCACCGTCATATGTCAGGCAATTCGAACTCACCCAGACATCGTATCCGCCCAGACCGAATCTCGCGCTCAAGACGCTTATCAGCTTGACAGGATTGATATTCTTCGCAGGGAAGTCTTGAGTGTAATCGTCATATTTACTGGCCTCTTTGTCAGGTTCCTCGCATTCTTCGCGTTCGTTGCATTGGGGGCCAGAATTAAGGACCTCTGCCTCCGAGGTGGGCATTTCGGTAGAACTGATATCGAATACGATATTGGGCATAGAAATATCTTGGACTGGATAACATTAGTGTATTTATTTTAATTTGGTGAGGATCCTGGCAATTATATTTACTCTGTCTACTTACTCTTCGCCATAGGTCTTGTGGCTCGTGGCCTCATCTTTTTACGCCTTGATTATGAGTGCGCGACCCTCAGGGTCACGGGAGGGGTTTCACATCCAATAGAAGGGATGTGCTATATAAAGTGCAATCTAGGCATATGTACGACCGCAGAGCGCATTGTGAGTCCAATAGAACTTCGTTACCTAAGTACATAATATACTTACGAGTTGGGGGCTGGGTGATCAGGGGCGTAATGCACAGCCACCGGACCAAATTTGGTGTTTTTTACACTTCCACGGTCGGTTCGCCTGGCCTGGAAGTAGTTACACTTAAAATAGGCATTAAACGCCCTGTTTCAGGGGGTCATAATTATAATTGCCGTCGCTACTGTAGCGTTAGGTACTCACGAAGGCTTTGCGTCCTGGAGGCCTCTAGACAGTTGTTCAATTGTCACCATGCGAAACCGCCATTCATATTTTTTTACGAACTCGTCACTAGGTTCTAATACCAGCCATATTCAACTCTATATGATCATCGGATACACCATTATGCCCGGCAATAGGGACGACATGGCTTCTCCTCAGATACCAGCTCGGGGTCGCACAGTGGCGATGGAAAAGCAGTGCTCCTCTGATGATACTGCAACGACGTTGCCACCTAGGGGCTCGCCTATCAGTGAATACCGTGTTCCAGACAGCGAAGTCTACGCATCACACAAAATACCTTCCGTTTCACGTCACAGTACAGGACGGGGCCAAGCCAGTATTCGTACACCTCAAATACAAATCCCCTTAACACCAGCAGGACCAAAATCCATCTCCGATAAGAGTGAGTCGGAGAACGACTCCTTTAATCACAGTAGAAGTCCGATTGAAAGCACTGAAGCAACCAGCAGTTCAATTGGTCAAGCCTCACCCCTCTTGGCAATAAATTGCAAACATAACCAAGCACCAACTCCTACAGACTTGCTTCTTGACGTGCAGGACGATCGAGCTATTAGCAGAAGTCATCAATTTGACGAAGATGTCTCGAAGTTGGTGGTAAGGAGCGATTGGTTACATATTATTATTGCGTGGGATGCTCACCGAATCATAGGAGGTATCAGCAGAACTCCAACCCCCATGCGATGATCGCAGCTTGGAGATAGCAAAAGATTCTATTCGGGGTGGTGGAATTCCGGAGAACATCCCTTATCGTGCTAGCCTAGACTCATTTCCCGGAGTCAAACCTCGATCATCAGCGGTAGCAGCACACGACGACGACGAAGCCTCATCGTTAGGCTCAGATTCAGATGATCCAGATCAGCCTGCTCTTGATAACGACTATACACTTCATAGTCGTATTTGGAAACAAATGGTCAAGACACCCACTGGGCAAATGTTTCTGCCTAATGGAAGCCTCGATGAGTTGATCACCAGAGATACTGTTGAGGAGGGGCTACGTCAGGATTTTGCTTGCAAGAGGCATGGATGGGATCAATCGAGACTGGAAAAGAAAATAAGAAGCCTTGCCAAGAAGATATGCCCGACAGAGAGTATGATCAACAGCGGGGAAAGCTTCAAACCAATTCGTCAGATATTCGCCATCCTTGTGTTAATGAGGGAAGCGTCCGAAATCTCACGTTTCATTAAACAAGGTCTCAGTGATGACGACTTGCCGCTTTCAATTACAGAAGACGAGGATAAGAAAATCAGCCCTAAGAGAAGGCGTAGCTCACGTAGTGAGCTTTCGTTTGAAAAACTGCAGCACTTTCAAAGATGGCTTCCTGGGTTGAAAGATTCATTCTGGGTCATGCAATGGAGAGTGATAGCGCCCGTGCTAACCGAGGGCGAATACAACGATATACAGCTTCTCCCTCTGCACGAGAAGGACATTCTACCATTCGTCGCTTGCGATACTGTTCCCACAAAAGACGTTGGTCATGGTGGCTTTGGTGTGGTCTACACAGCCCATATACATGAAAAGCATCATGATTTCAAAGATACGGCTTTATGTAAGCGTGGATTCGCAGTTAAACAGATCGATCATTTCAACCGGAAGTCATTCTATCGAGAGCGCAATATCCTCAAGAAGTTCAAGGGCCACAATGCTCATACGCACGTTGTCAACCTCCTGTCTACTTTCAAACAAGGTAGAAACCTCAACCTTATCTTTTACCGAGCAGAGGGCGATCTGCGCGATTTTTGGCGAAGTAAAAAGCCAAAGCCTGAGGTCAGGAAAGAGACCATTATTTGGGTGGCAAAGCAGTGTGCTGGTATTGCCAATGCGCTCCTTAGGCTTCATAGTCATGAAACCTTCTCGCAGCCAGGCGAAAACGAGGAGGAACTGGAAGATGTGTTGGACCCCACGAAGAAAGTTAAAGTCATGACAGAGCCCCAGCTTATTGATGACAGTCCATCCTTGCTAGGTGAGATAAGCGATACAGTGACCACGGAACATGATATCGCATCTTCGAAAGATGATAGGCGGATGGCAACTATGCAAAAACTACATTCTACACACCATCAGCCAGTCGGATCTGGAAAGATCCGGAAATATGGGCGCCATGGTGACATTAAACCCGAGAACATACTCTGGTATAACGATCAAAAGGATGGACTGGGGGTGCTGCAATTCACTGATTTTGGTGCAGCGGAACTCAACTCTGGCATGAGCAAGTCAAAGGTTGTCTCCAATTTTGCCGCCACTCTGGCGTATCGGGCACCTGAGTCCGATATACCAGGATGGGCGATTCGCCAGTCAGCAGATATGTGGTCGCTAGGCTGTGTCTACTTGGAATTCATTACGTGGCTACTCGGCGGAGAAACTCTGCTACGCGAATTCTGCGAAAGGAGAATGTCTTGGGATAATGCCGGCCGTGTAGAGATGGATACATTTTTTGATAATGATCAGTCGAACGACCCTAATGGGAAGGTCGTCGAGTTGAAGGTGAAAAGTTGTGTTACTGCTGTGAGTTTAGATCTACACAATCGCTCTTACTCGACCTAGCTTCGGAACTGACAAACCTAGTTCTTCGACAGACTACACGAACACGCCAACTGTACCGAATACATTCACGAGTTCTTGATGCTAATCCAAGATGAAATGCTGGTACTGGAATCTGGCGATACGTCGCATACCAACCGAATCCGTACTGATGAGCTTTCTCGCGAGCTTGGCAGCTTGGAGGAGAAGT
Source organism: Xylaria sp. Z34 (assembly GCA_037356055.1). Classification (NCBI taxonomy): domain Eukaryota; kingdom Fungi; phylum Ascomycota; class Sordariomycetes; order Xylariales; family Xylariaceae; genus Xylaria; species Xylaria sp. Z34. Next base: position 203,213 of record JBAWJW010000030.1, on the reverse strand, counting down.
GTCGTAATAAGGAAACATATGCCACGAAGAAGTGTCCTTCGGAAACCGCTAGACGAAGGACGCACATTGATCATATGACACACATGAAATTTAGCCTCCCCAAAGAAAAGACAGATAAAATTTCGGACGCGGGATCACCGTTGCATGTTATCTCAGCATTGCAGAAGCGCGGAGTTTATGCATTTCCCCGAGACAATATCCACAGAGATAGTCCTGCTCAAACCCACTAATAATAACCGCGCTTCCGACTAAGAGAGAAACAATAAAGTGTTCAGTGAGGGACTCGGGAGTCATTTGGAGAGCCATTGATTCATTATGTCTTGATTTTCGGGGAGTTATATCATTGGCACATTGACAGTATTGTTTCTTGACGAGCCTCTTGGCCATGTAATCGACATCTGATTCGATGTATATATACCCTGTATAACGATAGCAGAATTCATGTTCTCTAGGGCGGAAGATAATAAGAATACGCCTAATTCCTGATGACTCAACCTGTTCAGCGAATCCTTGCCTGTTTCCCAGGCTCATTGAAGTTAATGAACCTGCCAAGCATCATACCCGCCCCGACTCGCTCATATATGTTATCAAGATTATCCACAGACGCACTCAAGGGAGATACAAGCAGAACGTAGTACTTCTTATCTTGAACTTTCCGGCCTTCCTTTGACTTTGCAACTACTACGCATTGTCGTCGCATGCTGTCCAGCTTGCTTTTGTGGGTGTCGTATACCAGCTTAACCTCTCCTTCCTGGTGACCGGTTACATTGAACTCTCGTGCTGTGGCAAATAGCTCCATACTATCACTATGAATAGGATTGGTGTTTGGAGCTTTGAGGGCGTTGCTCTTAATCTGCGGTGGGTGGATATCGTCTTTCTCCCAGACTGTCTGGTCGAAGGGTGGATCAACATAGTCGATGCCTCCTTGATAAGCCATCCAAGACCATGTGGGCACAGTGATTCGGCGCCCGACAGGAAAATCGATCAGCGAAAGCCATGAGCTGGGGTTGTCCTCACCCCTTTGCCATAGAAGACTGCGATGGAACAACCCCTTGCCTGGTCCATCATCGAATATACCGTAAGCTCCATCCGTCTTGTAAGCTGAACGGAGGCGGCTCTCCACTGAGGGACAAACGAGATCAGTAATTATTATCGTGTCAGTGAAAGGTTGCACATGATGTCAAGGAGGTTTCTACTCCCTCTCGATGTCCGGAGTGATGGAAAGGATGAAAATTTTGACATGCTTACAGCCCTCGATAGCAAACGGTCGATCTTCGATATGAGTGAAACTCAGCCGAGAGTACTGCTTGTAAAGATCCTGAAAATAACGAATCTTGAGACTGCGCTGAACGCTTATGGCCTTGTTCGGAAAATTAGGATCACCAAGGAAGTCGGCCATATTGCTGATGGGATATTAGCATGTGCACTATATACTAGCAAGCGTCTATTTTGGAAACTCACTTGTGCATCTTGGTAAGCGATTGGCATCGTACCCCCTTTCCGCACTCGAAGTACGCTTGATTTTCCGTAAAGAAGATAGTTCTTCTTGCCAGTGCGCGTTCTTGCAAGACCCAGCCTCTGGTGTTCAGCGAACCCTCCAAAACGTCGCGACTGAAATCGTCGATGTTCTCACAGACGTAGAACGGGCTCTTACCTCTACCCTGGAAAGTAATATATTCTCTCGGCTTAATAGGTTGGAGAAAGCCGTCATGCTGCCCCGTCGCTCGACTAGCAGCCAGAACACAGTACGCGCAGCTGAATACGTCTTCCATGCGCTTGGATTCATGTTGAAAGTCGCCGTCTTCTCCCTGAATGATGCACAGGGAGTCTATCCACAAGAAGCGGATATCTAGGGCCCTCGTAGCGAGCACGGCGTCCCGAAACGTCGCCGGCAACTGATCGTAGGGAATATTCTTCTTGAATTTGGCCAGGTCTTTTCTTAACGTACTGAAGGGAGGGTGTATTTTTCGGTCGCCCCACGGATGCGAAAGAGCAATATAGCGTTGCCCATTCGGTGTCATGTCGCTAGTTTCGCAAAGGTAAAGCTGGGGGAAGTTGGTGGTCCCGACGTCGATTAACCGTGTCGGTAGGGTGGCTGGCTTGGGGGTTCGGCAGCCCTCGTGTTTCTCATCGCAGTCTTGTAGCCAGAGGCGAAGTAACGAGAAAAAGAGAGCAGTACCTGGCTGTGGCAACTGCGGAAAACCAATCTGGATAGGGAGTGGCGTTTGCAGTTCTAGGGCCATTGTTCAATATCAGTAGTTCAGACGGAGGTGGGTGCGCAGAAGGAGATTAATATAAGGTATTGACACTTACCTGGACTACGGAATATAGAAAAGATTGGTAGAGCACAACCAGTTCCAGACAGTTTTAATGTCGATTGGTGACGCTCGAATCGAACTCTCATGGCCTTTGGTAGACCAAAGGCTCTATGCGCGTTCCAAAGCATTTCGCAAAAAGAACATTGTAGAGATCGTTCTTGAAGGTCTGCTACCCTGTCTTCAATTGCGAAACCACCTTTCCAGAAATCCATGTTCCTACATCGCTGACACAGTCTATCTTGCGGTGGTAGAAGGCGTAAATCTGTTGTGTTTAGTTGACTTATGAGTGTTTCTGCGAATTCATTGTCGACAGGGTATTCCCAGCCTTCGAGAGGAGGAAGCGTATAATCAGCTTTCGTTGTTCTGGTAACGTTTCTGTTCATCGTGAGGCTTCGTAGGCGTAATGTAGATAAGTTCTGTTCTACCCTTATTCCAGGAATCTCTAAAGATGAGGGAGGGGCTTCATTGCTTTTGTCGAGAAGCGTGCTGGGTGGATGGACTTCATCCCGTGGTTGATCCGAAAAAGCATAATGATCGTTATCAAGCTTGGAAATTATATCTTCCAAGCCTCTTAAAAGATCCTCAGATGTGCCTCGATAGTGCGTTTTGTTTTCGCCAGTCGGAGGTGGTTGAAAATGCGATGCATTTGAAAATTGTCCATTTTTCCAACTATGGCCTCCTGGAGGTAGGTCGACGACGAGGAGCTTAGTTTTGACGAGCTTCAAGAGATCCCCCAGAGCAGAATTCTCCCTGCATTCTGGTTCATTCTTTTCTAGATACTGTATCCACTGAGACACAGTTCTATTCAACTGGGCAGTCCTATCTGTCCTAGTGAGGGCTTCAAAGTATTGGTTCCCCCCTTTCCTGATTCGGTCATGTAATGCAGTGACCGGATCATGGCCGTAAAGGATCCATAGTATGAACTCGAATATGATACAGCCCATAGACCAAACATCGTATAGGCGTGATCGAGCCCCGTTCATCGATCGGTAGACTTCTGGCGCTTCGTAGAGAGCGGTCCCGTACTACATAACATCAGCACTGGTGCCTCTTAAGCCACCCAAGCCTTTATTAAGTGTTATAATGCGCCCCAGTTCCCATCAAGGCTACTATCAATAGAAGAAAATTCTCACCATTGTACTTGTTACCCCTCTATACTGAGTCGCAACAACGTGGCGTTTCGCTAGCCCCATATCGGCTATCTTAAGAGTTCCAACGGAGGTAGTACTATTGGCGCTTTCCATTGGGCAATCCAGAAATCTCAGAATGTTTTCTGGTTTCAAATCACCGTGCCGGATGCTTTGGCCAGAGTCATCTTGATCGATAACAACCTGGCCACCCACGAGGATGTCTGGGACCTGACCAACAGATACCTCCGAAGAGCTTTGATTCTCAGTTGATGGGGATTGCTTTGGCTTATAATTGTGCAGACTGTACAGTCCATCCGCCAGCCCTTGAAGTTGGTAAATGCTGTCTCTTATAGTTTCTCTAGTCGGACTTTGCTCTGGCGTATTCTTCCAAAAGTCACGCAAGGAACCACCGCCGGCCCAAGGAAATACGAAATAACGTTTGTTACCCTTTCGGATTGCGGCAATACACTTGACTAGATGAGGGTGGTTCAGAGCATTAGCCATAGTCAGAGCTTGCGCCTCGACTTCCCAGACTTCTTCTGTGTCCCTTCCTCTGCCCTCTTCAACCTGGTCATTATTGGTCCTAATCTCCTTGATAGCAACCTGTGTAGTCGATCAGAATCTTATTAACATATAATAAGCAGGTCTTCATATCAAAATGATGGCTGTACCTGGCTGTAATCATGGTCCCGGTGCGCTTCATGTATTGTGACTTTGTAGACGTTGCTAAATCCTCCGGATTGAGCTTCCTCGATCACTTTATCAATAAAAGGAAATATATCCCTTACGTGAAGGGTATAGTCAGTCCGAGTACTTTCGAATTTCGGGCTCAAGAATCTCCACTGATTGTCGCAGAAACTCCTCAGGGACCATGTGCTCCAGGGGTTTTTGAAGCATTCCTTGAAATGACATTCTTCAGTCGTCGGGTCTTCAATTGGAAGGTCCGTATCTTTGAACTTCCGCTTTTTGAATCTTTTTAGCGACTTGAATATAGAGCTAGGCTCGAGACCGACATGAATATGAATGAGGAACAGCTTCGGTGCGTCTCTTTGGATCCACTTTATGAACCTGTCCCTGTCGCTTTCTTTTAATTTTCTTAAGTCACTCCTATCAAGTTCAGCCGTGATTGTATCTGTTGTCACTAGGGAATTGACAGCATCGTTCGGCAAGAATGTGTTGTCACACTCGCTAAGGACGCTAGAGCAACAATGATTTATAATACTGTCCCGTAATGTGTCCACGAGTGACTTCCCCGAGCCGTCGGAGTTGCTACTATCCTCGGACTTGCCAGAACTAGCCATACTGCGTACAAAGAAACAGAAGAACCGTTAAGATAGAATGTAGAGGAGACTGAGGCTCATGAATAATGGCAGGAAAGATGTGCTATTTAGCATACGCTTCATTTTGTAGACTTAAATACTAAAGCCGAATGCCAATCGTCAGCCCAAACTAGGGTTCGTGTCGCAGATGACAGAACGCATCGTGATTATGGAGGTATGCTACTAGGTCAGGGAACACACGCCAAGCTTTTGCCCACGCCGCCACAGTATGTGATTATGCAGCTGGAAATGAGGCTTCAATTGGCTGACAGTCGAAGCAGAGCCTTGGAGCCTGCAGCAAGCTCCTGCACCCTAACCCGAGGCCAATAAGGCTCCGGATCCTTTGCATGAGAGGGTAATAAACCTGGGAAGGTGCTAAATATGGGTAGCATGCGTAGTCATGGAAAGATATTGAATATGTTATTATCCTGCAATAATTCTCTATTTGTAGCATATCCCATGAAATTTAAGTTATTGTCTCTGTGATCTGCTCGCATGCCGAGTATTCTTACGGAGCTTTTTACACGTTGGAAGAATTCACACCGGAATTCTCCGACAAAATCTTGTAGAGATGAATGATATTATATGGATAGAGATACAGTATATAGACAGATGAAGCTAACAAAGGGGTAGGGCCATAATGAGGTGCGCCTATGACTAACGTCCTATTGCTTCCGTTGACATTAAGTCGCCCTCTAGCAATGGCAATACGCTTTAGGAGTCCCATGTCAGCATCTTTGACATTGTCTAATGATGTGTTCTGCTATGTAGGCAAGTAGGCAGCTGTTGGGAAGTAGAGCCTCAAGTTACCACCAATACACCAAATTACAGAGGCAAAGGATTCCGAATGTAACCTCATTCATGCTTACTGCGGAGAAGCGAGATCTGCATCAGCTCTAAGCTAGGTACTTGGGATGAATGCTAGTACATGATGAGGAGTAAACAGCACGTCATTTCAATCGTAGAGCTGGATGAACTACATTCTCGGCCTTTGGAAGATGATATTACACGCCTCGTGAAACGGATGCATAAGCGTTGTTGTGAAATGCGTTGTCACCCACCCTTCTCTGGGTGTTCTTAGTAAAAGAGCTATAGGTAATCGCCTTGGTTGCCTTATCTGCTGCATTCTCCGCACGGCTCGCCCGAGTATGGTGGAGAGGCGTTGGCTGGGGAAGCCTCTCGGCGATGAACAATCTAGATCTGCAACTTTGATTGAGCCTCGCTATCCTTCGACCTTCGTTTACGCACCGGGGCCCTTTGCGAGTATAGAATCCGGTTTCCTTCTTAGCCTTATCGTGCCGAAAGTGCATGGACCGCTGGTGGAAGAAATCTAACGTGCTCATTTGACTTCTTGCGATATTAAATCGCCTGTTGTATCGAGCTATACTCGAGAATTGAAATCGCCATAACGATAATAGAGTCATACGCTCGTCTTCTTGACTAACAACCATGATAGATTGGGTAGCATTTAAAAATAAACCACATTAGATGCCTTCTTAGTTCTAGGAATTCTTCGACATGCGCTCTACGCATACAGGATTTGATGCTTACCTTGCAGCTTTGGGGGCGGTTGAGAGTGCATGCGCGATTCTCCACCGTTGCCCTACAATGCATATGCTAATCGTACAGTATCGGATTCCGAGGGGCCAGTGTTTTCCCCGACTATCTTCTCTCGCTATTATGCTCTAGTGTAGTATAAGTAGCTAATCATTAAGGTTGAGTACCTAAGTATGTACATACTTCAAGTCGCCACTCGACCGTTGATGGCTAGCAAACTGCAGGCCACAAACAAAGACATTACCTTATATCATGACCGTGGATACTCTATAAGTTAAGAGGGAGGAAAAATGATGTAAGATTTGATAACCTTCTTTAAATACTTCTAACCGCTCCTGGCTAGGTTCTCACAGAATATTTCTAACAGAGACTACATAGGCTTTTATTTATGCACCGACAATAATTATTCAATAACGAAATAGCTGGAATTGTGGCACAAGTTTCGTCAAAACCACACATTTGCCACCCACGCCTAGCTGTAAGTCATCTACAGAGGCTCGCTAACAGTACCATTCTGTCCGATGGGCACTGGTTTGTCTAACCGGTTATCGGACAAGTGCAGATTCATCCCAAAGGCCTCATCGCAGTCAGTAGATGGCGCTGGCGATCACGAGATACTTGCAAGACTGTATGATGCCGTGAGGTGTGGGTCGAGAAGCGCCAGTGTTGAACATGCGAGGTAAGAGACCGGATTTCATATACAAATCACTACTACTAACTAGCCAGAAACATCATATAGTATGTTAATGAGCACGCAGTTCTGGATTCATCTCGAGACTACAAATGGCTTCTTATATGTTAGGAGATCCTGAATGAGTCGACAATATGAATGCTTTAGTGCTGAATTGTTAGTAGCCAGCAGTTTCTGAAATTTGATAGCTCTTCCTTAAGATTTATGTTATTGAACTTTCAACTGCTGACATATGGTGAGTGTAAATTAAAATCTTATTCGCTCAAAGGATATAAATATATCTGATAGTAGTAATAATATAGAAACTAGGGCCAGATAGTTACATATAGTGCAGTAAAATAGGATGATGCCCTGAAGCAGTAATTACAGTCCCGGCGTCACACGGTGTCACAAGGGCTAGTATCTAGGGCTTGGAAAAGGTATTCAATATTGCGATAATCTTCTTGGGCATCAAGGAGGCATACAAGTCTGCTTTCTCCCTCTGCCCTTCGCGGCGAACCTAGGTCTATATATACACGAATAGCTTCGCAGTTACTTGCCTAGATAATTCGGGTCCGTTTCGCAACATTTAGCAAACACGGGTAGCTGAATTATTTCAAACCCCGAACCGCAGCTCAAAGACCGACTTGTAGATTGGTGTTACGATATTGCCGACCAAGCCCTGGGAGGCGGGTAGTTGCATCTCCGGCTATTCCGTGTAACACACGGGTCCAAGATATTGGGACGGCATATTCGGGACCGGTCGAGCCAGGGCTCCAATATCTTGTAAATAATCATATAAGCTCGCGACTGCTCAGCAGATATGCATGATCGCGGAGCAATACGAAGCGGGATGGGCGAAGCGAAGCGAAAGAAAGCGAGGATCGAAAGCAAAGCTTTCTCATATATGGATACAGGTTGATGTCTGGCTGGAAGAGAGGACTAGGCTCGTATGGCGTCCTTAACTCTCTAAGAGATCTTTCCAATTCGAACATCCTTCCAAGCCCTTAAACATAAGCCCCTGTTACAGTCCCTTGCGTCCGCGTGACATATATCAATGCCTCTCGAAGTGTCAGCGTTATTGTGTTCTCCCAGAAATCTGACAATATTATATAGTTTCTGGTAACCGTAACAAATGCTACGAATAGTGCTATCATCTACTTCGGCGGAAGACTCCCTGTCAATGCTTACTCTATACCCATCTACGATGCTAGATGTTTCATCGAACAGGTTTAAAGAGCATCCTCGCACACCTATGCGGATAATGTAAAGCGTCAATCAGCTCATACCTGCTGATAAGGTCTTTGAAAGGTACCTACTTCGGTGTTAATATTCCTCAGCAGTCCCGAAGACTTTCACCGTTTGCCGAGGGGAATGTAAAACATTGACCATCGCCCTTTCGTATGGCGCTAAGGTAGATATATAGATACAATTAAGGCATATCGTTTTTAAATTAACGTAGTTGGGGTATTAGTGAGAGTGATCAACTTGAAATCGATGGATCAGATCAAATATGCCAACTTTGGTATGATATTGCAATCTTTATATTCTGCTATGAATGGCATTGAGAGCTATGAACGATTCCCTCCTTCAAACAGGGCAAGAGATTTGAAGATTAAGTGATACAACTATCTTATAGGATGAGTTGACTTATAGATAGCTAGAGCTTCGCACGGAGTCTCACATTCATATGATTCTAGGTACTCAATGCACGGTCTCAGAGTGTTACATACATTTGGTATGTATAACATAATGGAGAACATATTCCTATAATTTCTTAAAATATACTTATTCTATTAACTCTTGTTAGTATGCATCATTACCATAGCTCTGTCTTATTTCTTTCACCATAGCGCTTTCGGGCATAAGATTCTTAGTTCATCTTTGAGGTTAAACCTGACGGTGGCGGTTGAGCTCTCGAATGGGCATCAAATCATGATAATAGATGAGGAGAGAGAGACTATTGTCTTCCAGCATGATGCCCAGTATTACAACACGCGAAAGTACAGGTGTCATTGGCGCCCTCTGTGCAATAGGTAACAGCAATACATACTAAGTACCTAAGTACTCAACATGAACCCCGCATTGGAGACAGGCCATGGGCACTTCCCTGCTGCGCGAAGGTCTCTAATGCTACCTGCAGGGACTTATTTGACTCTATATATAAATCTCTTCGTTGTACCTATATCTAGTGAGAGTACCTACTCATCCACACCTATTCTCAACGCCTCAATTAGATCTTGACTGTCTCGACTGTTTAGATCAAATTGTACAGTGTCACGGGAGGCCTCAGAGCTGACATTTGGGGGCAGTGTGACAGAAGTCAGTCCTATCACCAATCTTCATCCAAATACTAACATCATTCTGCCGAGCCGCCTTGGCAGGTATGTAGACAACTCCGGGTACAACTCTGGGTACAACAAGACTGGCGTCAATTGGTTAGCAGAGTCGCAAGTTCGCCACTGATATGCCGATCCACGAACGCAACCCCAAGGCAAAATCTTTGCAACCATCAGGAGAACGGCGAATGAATGAGTATATGACTATTAGATGGTGTGATACGATGTATCTACAACAACCCATCTCTGATCCGCCACTTCAAATGAGATGGCAGTGAATACACTATACATGGGACATGGATTTCAAAAGATCGCAGTATTTTATATTAGTCAGTGCCTAAATACTGTAGCGCGCCTGCGTCTGCCACTCTTTTTGGCTGGGAATGCCACCAATTTCCCACCTGTACAGATGATATATGCCAATTCAGTCCCTGTATCACAACGACGAATCGAGATCCGCAATTTTGATTGGACCTCGCTATCTTTGAGCCGAACGATTTTATTGGAGGTAGTTTCTTATGAACACCTGATTTTATACATACGACGGCCCCTGCAATCAGTTTATCAGTCTCACCTACCAGTATTGGCATTAAATGAAATCATTAAACAAGCTGGCAAAAGCTGAGGCATTAATTCTTTGGTAAGGTTGAATACCAACTTGGCCTAGCAGTATGAAACTATTATCTTATTTTATGTCTCTGGATACTCTACACACTAAGACTCCTAGTATTCTACGAGCAGTTTTGTTCTCTGCCGCCTGCATGTGAATTGTCACATAACTTCACAAACCTCACTCTCAATCTCTAGAGCTTGTGCCGCACCTAGGCATCGTTCACAATCACTTCCAAATCAGGGTTGGAATGACGTTCGTTGACGTAGAAGAACGATACAAGTGCACTATAGAGACGAAGAGTTCAGTAGCTCATTATATATGCAGACCAAATACGTCCAGAGTCACTGACAAGTCGTTCATGTATATTCTCGGTGTCAGTTATAGGCTAGACGAGATACTCTAGGAGATTGAAATCTTGATGTTTGCAGTCTGCGGTTGGACGAAGCATGCCTACAAGTAATCTAATTAGCGGCCCCATCATCCCGATCCTTACTGGGTCCAATCTTCAAACCACTCATTCTCAGCATAAAGTATTCAAGTAACACAACAGTAACAAGGACATAATGACTTCCAACTCCCATAATTCGCAAAATGCCGCCAGTTATTTTGTTCTGACGCTGTAGTGACGTCATCAACGCAATAACGAAAAAAAAAGCTTCTTCCCCATGACCTGGCATCAGCAAAATTCGTGTAAAACAACTTTCAGATTTCCATGAGATCAAGATCAGCGTCAAAGTCAATGAATTCTTCTACCGCCGCCATATCGTCGAAATCGCTTGCCAAGTTCTCGGCCTGCGCGGCTTCCGGGTTGCTGGTTGCTAGTCTAAGATCGACCATGAATTCCGCATGAATCTTAGTATCAAGGTCGTCTCGGACATTGATGAGACTGCGCCTCTTGAGCCCGTCCATGATCTCGTACGTATCCTTATCCGATATGTCGGTATCTCTCATGGTTATTGTTAATAGACGCTGAGTGACGGCTTCAGAAAGCCGGTAAGGGTGTCTAAGCCTTTCGTATCCGTATATGCACAGGCGGAGATACAGACGCCACTGGGGATCCGTGAACCTTAGCATTGCGTTGACGAGATACATGAGTCCGTTGTGCCACAACATTGAGTATGTCGATTCCTCGTGCCTGCTCCGGTATTCCACGACCAATTGTTTCAACTGCTGTACCGATGCAGCACACGCAGCATGCGGCGTGCGATTCCGCGCCGTGAACGTCATTAATTGCTGTGCTTCATTCTCGGGATTAAGAATGAAAGGTTGCCACAATTCAAGGATTGCCGAGTGCAACCATATAATGCATGCGAGTCAGCATAAGCTCATTACTCCCTGATCACCCTTGTGGGATACTTACTGAAATACCATAGCGTAATGTGTATTCTGTTCTCTCCGGAGCATGAAAGTAGGCACACTTTCGACCCAGGTGATAAGTTCTCGATAAGCGTACTCGACAAGAGCATTTCTCAGGTAGAACGGCGGGTTCTCTTGCACAGCGTAGCAAATCCGTCGAGATTTGTAGACAATCCACCAGAAATTGCATAGTACAGGGAAAACTCTACGAAGAGTAACTCCCAACGTAATGTCTTCCCTATCTTCCCTTTCCCCTTCACGTTTTATCTCCGCCGCTATTTCGGCCCCGATCACTCCGCTCCGCCGTCGTATATCGCCCACCTCTCCTGGGATTGGAACAGTGGGTGCTGAGGCCTGAGGTCGTGAGTCTGGTTGATGGTAGAACATCGAAACCATCCTGAAGCTCTGATAAGTTTCTTTTCCAGGACGTACCAGATTTCAACTCACACGTTCCAGTTAAATACGCCCCAAGCCACATAGCATCGTGCGCTCAGATCATCATCGACCACATTCGCGCTGGATTGATAAAAGCTAGCTGAGGGTTGTATATCGCTAAAAAGCCCTAACCGTGTACCGATTTTTATGGCATCCATTGCGTAGCCTAAGACAGCGTGATCTTTGCCATGCCCAAGCAGGGATATGCTCAGCAAGATCGCACCGGCCATTGAGGAATACGAATCCCTCTCGGTTTTCCATAGAGTCTCGGCGACTTGGCAGAATTCGCTCGCATACTGCATCGCATTCTCATCGAAAGCACTGTACATTTGCTAGAGTATTGATCAGCGGCATGATGAGGCTCTCATTGCTCAGAGTTATACTCACACATCCTAAGCACATCAGAGCATGGAACAAGAACTTGGAGCAGTAGTCGGTTCGGTTACTGACAAGGTCAGTAGTAAACCGATCAGAGTTGAACAGTCCGAGGAGGGGATGGTCCGTTCTCTGTATGGATACGTATCAACACTCGCTACTTTTAGTTTCGTTGGGAGACTTGGCGCCAATTCAAACCGCAAAAAGACATAATAACTGAACTTTGTGTAAGAGATGTACGTCGTCTCAACACTTCACATACCATATATAAAGAAATTACCCTTGCAACGAAGTCATTCGATACTCTCACATGTGTCCAAAAGTCAATTTGTAAGTCTTTAAATCTCTCGTCGTAATAACCATCAGGTGTTGGAGTTTCGGTGGACCCCGATGGGATAGCATTGGGGGTTGTGGTGTTCCTTTCGCTTCTTGAACTTGGAGTATCAGCATGCGACCACGACCCTTTTCCATTTTCAACTGACGGAACGAAAAGATCTAGAGAATAGGCAAATTCGGAACGAACGTACAAATCAACAGCCGATAATCTAGCTGCCTGGGGGCGAAGAAGATTACTATCCCATAACATAACGGGGTCGATAGGGGGGAAGTTCGGAAAAGATTCTCGATTCTGAATCATGAGCTCACTCTCTAGAGAGTCGCCGTACTTTCTGGGGTTCCAGGAAGTCGATATCGAAGGCGAGTCACTCTCGCTGTCTTTGTATTCAGCCAGGACCGCGGCAAGGTCACGTCTTTCCCTTAGACGTTCCAGGAGAGCAGTTGATCGTTCGTAAGATAGAGATCTGAGCAGATTCAACAGTTCAATAGCGTTGGGACCGTCGATGGGCTGTTCTGGATATATACATGTTGTTCCACGCTGTGAACAGCTACTGCAAGCTGGTTTGACACCGTCACACTACATTCAGCTTGTCAATACCAATATATCAGACTGTCGGGGTTGAGACTATATGAATGGGGTGTACTCGCTCTTTTTTTTCGGTTTCGACATTCGTCGCAGGCGCCTGGCCGTGGCTGTGTTGATTGGCGCTTCTTCGATTTCTTGCTCGTCCCATCGGCGTTACGGGATGCGGAGTACTGCCCTGTCTGTGCTGCTGGTAGGATAGGAGCGTACTTTCCTGGCTCCATCTTAAAGAAATCGTCCGGCCTGGTGGCGGTCGTGTAAGGAGTCAATCCCGCACTCGTCAAATGGATCGGAGTCGGAGTCGTTATCTTCACTCGAAGAAGCTGCAAGCTCACACGCCCCTTTGAAATGATTAATGATGATGTTCCCGCCGTCGTTTGCGTCTTCGGTACCGATATCCGTCGTTCTTCGCGTGAACTGGATCTCCACGAATATAAGTGAGGGCTGTTTTGAGGTGCGTTAAGAATAATCGATAGACACTAAACTATTACCCGTGATGATTAGTACCTAGTATTTCTGATACAGGCAGCCTACGGTCGCCGGAAGGCTGCGATATACAACATCCGCCCAAAGACGCAAAACATCCACGTGTGGCGATTTGGCTAATCGCGTTCAGCTCTCAGGCTTAAGGGAGTGGGTTGCAATCTGGTTTGATTGGTTTGATTATAATTGGGACGGTAAGTGTAAGATGGGATGATTAGAATATGCCTCTATGATGAAAATATAAGTAAAACGAGGAATAATGTGTTGCTCGTCATCGCTTGGGAGGGGGGATTGCAAGGGCTTGATATCATGGGCTTGAAAAGAACTTAGAACTGCAATGATCATCTAGGGCTTCAAGGGGGGCCATGACGGTCTGGTTCTCCTCTTAGCCCAGCGGCGGTAAGGTCTATGTATGCGAAAGCCTCGCTTTCGTTCCCCTGCTCCCGCTCGCTCTCGCTCGCTCCTATAAAGCTCGTCTTATTCAATTAGGCGTATGCGGGTAGCTATAACTAAGGCCTCATGCAGTTCTTGCCACTCGTATAATTATATACAGGAGACTAGAGTCCTCGGCCGTAGTGCTCTGAGTGAAGTCCCGGTCCCTTGGGTCCGTATGGGTAACAGAGGACCAGGGGACGACGATCACTATGACTCTATGACTATTGTAGTATTTTTGACAGCGCATTCGTCAAAGAAATTACCCACGATAATAATATTATTGCTTAGTTGAACATAAATTTAAAATTTTGCGATACTTTCGTTTTTGGGAGATCATCTTGGGCGGCCACTTGGCCACCCCAAGGGACAGACAGTAGTACAACTGCACCTTTGACCACTTGCAACGACCACTTGAAACTACCTTTCTTCGCCGGAAAACTATCCCTACGGTCACTGTTGAGCTACTGTAAAATAAACTTTAGGATATAATATTCGAGATGACTAGATTACTATAAAGCAGAACTACCTAGGTAAGGTAGTGACTTGTCACGACCTCTGGACACTGATAGCAACGTAGGGATAAGTTAAATACTTGTTGTCGCACAAAGAGCTCCAACTACTATACAGGCTAGAGATCTATATACAAAATGCCTTCTTTGTTCTGTTACTCTAGGGGAGCTGTATGCAGCTGTAAGTATCGCGAGGCTTCGCGAGAGCCTGACATCACTCGTTGATGGGCAATATACGTACCGAAGTTCTGCCTTAGTTAACCTCTGACGTACATATAGTTAAGGTATAAATGCAATGTCCATAACAACCAAAGCTCGACTCTTGCTCAATAGGCGTAACCATAAATCGCAATCTTAAATACCTAGGTGCAAGTAGGAGGAAACTACACGCGGGGGAATAAAAGTCCTGTTTGTAGAATATAGCCGTTCCTGTTAAGTACAACTTACACTGTCTTTGTGTTCTGGGCTATTTATGTCCCGGGCGCGCTAACCAGTGGCCCACCATGTAGCGTAGAAAGTATCTCGTCTCGCAGGATTCACACCAAGAGCTTGTCTGCGAAAACCAGTCAAGGCCAGTTTCTGGCTCGTGCTTAGCCTACCCCGAGCGTCACAAGCCTTCCGAGGCCCTTGCAGGCCCGCAATACCTGTCAAGGCCAGTCTTTTTTTATTCTTTGGGAGAGGCAAGGATGGGTAGATCAGTACAGAAACCAGCACCTGCCTAGGTAGCTCCATCGACTATGAAAAGATCAAAAGGAGTTGACGTTGCAGTCGCCGTAGTAAAAGGTCCTGAAGTACATTGTCCGTTGTTCTTTTACTTGCACTGGGCCAAGCCTCTCTTACTGAGAGCATCGCCGAGAGTAAAAATAGTACACCTCTTGAATATTACCGGCAATCCTATCTCGATAGCTCGCTTCGAATGAACAGATCTTCCCTATCACACCAGTTCGTTGGATGGTCATGCGATCCCAACTTTCGTTCAGCCCCAAGAGAAGGCGCAAACCGACACGTACGTAGGAGAAACTGCTCCTCGACTGTTCAACTGTAGCTTGGTAGGAAGATTCGGACGTTTTGTTGGCCCTACTTAAATACGATGAAATAAGAGACAAAAGAGTCAGGTCTATGTAATTCTTCCTCAACTGGGTTGCTGGAGGGCATAGCAAACCGTTAGCTCAAGTTGTAGGTATGAGAGGATTCTCCGGCGTCGGCAGTGGCATTGGCAGTGATATCAACAGTAATAGTGATTTCTTTCATTGCCGCAGTTTGTTGTAGATGAATGGATATAGTGGCCAAGGCGATCTCCGCGATGTGCGCTCATCGATACTGTCCGCTGTACTCTCCACGACGGCTTTGATCGGAGATCATTTTAAATTAGACATTGTTTTGAATCGGAGATCGAGTTCGAATGTGGCGTTTAAGAGAATTTTGTACGACTGTTTCTAAAACTAGTAACCGGCTCGGTGATCACCTCCGGAGTCCTCCTTTTCCAGTCAGTGCTTCTCCGGATACTCGTCAAGTAATCACTCGAGGCGATGAAAGAAAGCGGGGATTAGCTAACTTTTAGAACCCCCTGAGAATGTTGTATCCCTAGTTTCTTTCTCCTCCTAGTTACTTTAGATATTTTCTCTAATATCCCTTCTACTTCAACTTGTCATGGACATCCGGCTAAAGAATTAGATGTTAAAATTATTGGGCGTCTGTGAGTTTAAGGAACTTTCTCATTCTGCTGTTTTATTTTATACAAAGTCGGGTGTTGGGAGTAAGTTACGTCGTGTTAAGTTGTTTAAATCCGGGAAGGAGGAGCTAATACTAAGAATTATTCTCATTTCGAAACACCCACAGAAAACCGATGCACATAAGCGGCGACCTGTCATTACTATCTTGACTACATCTTGCGCAAAGTGAAATTGAGAATCGTAGGGCGTAACGTCATTATCAACTTTCCTAAAGAACGCCTCCCAATATTAAATCGTACCATAGCGTAACACCCTCCCTGATACCCATTCCAAATTTTCATACTTTTGTTCGCCCAGTCCCGCTTACAATAAAACCAATGTCATTAATTCGACTTCAGATGAACAGAAAAACCAGATAAAGTGGGTAATGTCGGGTTCCAAAGGGACGTCGGACGATTCATTATACGTATGAGGTAAATTGGTATGTGTTGTGACCATTATCACAATCGACTATCAGCCGACGCATCTGGGACCTCACAATTGTTGTCTTCAGCTTGTGCCCCTATTTCTTTAGCGGCCCTCTGGATGTAGTGATGGATGTAATCGCTGTCGCAATGGCTATGTCGCAATATCTCACTCTTCAGCTGGAGTACCTCCTCACGCAAGAGGCCAGCCTCCGCATTCAGCATCTTGTTTTCCCTGAGAAGATCTCTCTCTTTTTGTTGGAGGTCATCTACCCCGCGCTTGGCCTTTTTTCTGCATTTGGCTGCCGCCAGCCTGTTTCTATTACGCTTCTTTTGAGACCTTGGACCTTCCTCGGGGCTTGTAGGTGGCACGAGAAGTGAAACCTCGTTGTCTCTTCCGGTTTCTTGTTTGAGCTGTAGGGTCTCTGTTGGTGCAACAAAGTTGTGCTGCGGTGACAGGGGGTACAGGGTCGTAATCGTGGGCGTTGGAGGATCCCTACATTCGGGGCACGTCGTGTCAAGGGGAGAGTTGAGGGCCCATTCGTCGGAAGGGCTCGAGAAATTGGTAGCCTGATAATAATCGTGACTGTTTGCTATTTCAGTCCACGGTACCGGCTGCTGCGGAGTTAGCACAGAGAAAGTCCAGACCGAAGGCGACACCAAGACAATAGAGCCACATACTTCCCTGGGGTAGTAGAATTGATCGGATGCCTGGTGCTCGACCGAATAGTTATTCAAGTGCCAAACGGGCTCTGAACTCGTCCAGAGACTGTGGTCTACGAGATTGATGTTGTGCGAGGGGAGCTCCCCGAACCCACGGGCAACTGAGGAGTAGACACCATGTTCTTTAGCGGGCATTGTATGTCCGATTACTAAGAACCTGGCATATCGAGCGAGCGAGCAGGATTGGTGGCAGCGTGTCAGTCCTTGGAATAACTACGGGTCCTTTGACTTGTTGCGGACGACATCCAGGGGCAAAGTGAGCGAAGGCCGTGGACTCCCAACGCGGAGGGGGGGCCTACTATAGGAACTCACTGTAGAAACTGCACATCGATGAGTAATGTTGAACGAGATTTGGGACAGCATTTATCCTACCAACAATGCGACGACGGAGCTTTGGCCGTGGGTGTGGTTCATCTCCTACTTGTCAGTTCATAACCATTTTAACATGGGTATATTTGAATTCTGATTGGCTCACTGCTCTAAACAGCTTCTTTAGGTTAGCAGAACATAACAACTAGTGCAATACAACGTCAGGCTCAACCAATCCACAGCCAGAACGCCGACGGGCCAAACGTTGCGCTTCCTCCGGGCATTCTCATTGGTGAATTGCCACCTCTCGTGAATGCTGCCAATTCATTTTCAACATGGCAAACCATAAGGTGAATGCACATGACATCACTAGCCTACAGAGTCTAGATTCTTCTTAAAGTCTATTTAATTCTGGTTATCCTGCCCCATCTTACCTCACGTAGCCGTTGGTTGTTGTTTTTTGACAGGTCATCTCGTCTGACTTTCTTTCTTTCTTTCAACTAGATACTTCGATGAACTACGCACTAATATCGATCCTGTACGTTCATCCCTGGGAGTCATCCGATATGCTAGAGCGATACGGACCCTGCCTTACACAACCTTCGAAAGAATACCCCGACGTCTAGAGAGTTGGCGACTGGCTTTCCAAGCGAGCACAATAGGCGCATCTCATGAAAAGCCTTAGAGTAGAGAGGGGATGGTCAGCCAATCCATGTAACCAGGTTACGTTTAGGGGCGTCGCGCTCAGACCAAATCCCACCTTGGGCTAAAAGCAAACTAGTGTTACGGCCACCTTCGGATTCCGACCTCGGTGCCGTTTGATGGCTGGGGCTGTGTGCTAACTGCTCATGTTTTGCTGCAGGCGT
Organism: Xylaria sp. Z34; assembly: GCA_037356055.1. Taxonomy (NCBI): domain Eukaryota; kingdom Fungi; phylum Ascomycota; class Sordariomycetes; order Xylariales; family Xylariaceae; genus Xylaria; species Xylaria sp. Z34. Next base: position 184,720 of record JBAWJW010000030.1, on the reverse strand, counting down.
AGAGCAACCCGACTATCGAGAGGTACCGTACTTGCTACCTACATACGCGAAGGCCCCAGCGAATTGGGCACCATCCCGAGAGCTGTATCTCATGCAGATGCGCTTCGTACTGCCATGAATCATCAAGATGTAGGTTAAGAGGTGGATAGATAAGCAAGTGCTTGGGGCACGCCAAACCTATTAGACCTGACTAAACATTAGATTGCCCATGCACGGCCTCACATTCCGTAGGAGCCTGCTATGCATGAAGTCATTGATGAAACCAGTTGATCCTTCTATACTAAGTTTAATACATTGCAATAGTTCTCGAGGTGTTGTTCGAGTTCGAGTAGTTGCTGGTGGAGGAACAACACATACCGACACCGGCTGAGCCAGGATATGCGGTCAGTCGACAATCATTAGTTACCTTCTAAATCAATAGCCTCATTGTTCCTGCTGCTTCTGGTCGCGAAGCTGTGTGCTACGCTTTTGTATGATCTCTAACAATCGTGATTAAATAAGTTCCTGTTGAAATAAAATGACCCACCTTACAACCGCGGATATCTGTTGTGACGAACGAACTTGTGCCACGAAATCTCGATTGAGGAACTTTGATAGAGGGTGACATTCGTTATTCTAATGCAACCCCAGATCCCCGTCAGGATGGAATTTCCCAAGCAGAGAACCCCTCACGGCATATCATAGATTTCTGGCTCTATCCTATCCTATCCTATTATACTTTAGTATGATATCAATACCTTGTCCGTCTAATCCCTTAGCTACCCACCGTAATCCGAGCCCCCTGAAAATCTAGTAATTAGCGTTTGGGGTAGCAATGACCAAACTGTTACCAACTTGGGCCTTGTACATCAAATGCCACTCTCAACTCCGACGGCGATACTCGGCACCGAAACATAGATATCTCATGTGTTAAATATAGTAGATCGTGGCCTCGGACCCAAAAGTTACAAACATGCCTTTGACGGAATGTTCCAAATGTTAGTGAAGCACGTTGAATCTCATACGGTGGCCTGCTTTATCCAGGAATAAGCTTCTGTACCGAGTTCCTTTCAGGCCCTTTCCCCGTGAAAGCCTACGAATCTCCTAAATGTAAATGATTCCTTTTCTTCTTCTTCTTTTGGTTCCAATACTAATGATGGATGGTGTGAACTGTTTGATTGTTTGGTGATTTGGATCCTGAGCCGCTGAGAACAATTTCGGTATTGTTGTTTGGTGAGATGTGTTACGGGTCCTCGAGTTAGTTCATACATGCATACATAGGATCATATATAAAATATAAAATAAAAGTTTTGCTAACGTAGTTTAATATTGTGGTGCAAAATGATCAATATATATATATATATGTATATAACATAACGACCATTTATAACTTGATGATATATTATCATAATGGCCATTGTTAACTTGACGACGTTTTATTCCTTGAAGGAGTATCCATCCCGATTTATAAATATATCGATCGTTTACCCAGTCAATGAACCCAAGACAGGAGTTTCCGACTTCCTGGCATGTAGCTCGCTTGACATTGGGTACCGTGTAACGCAGGTACGAGGGACGGTGTAGGTATTTTGAGGACCCCCGCATTACTTATTCTTGACACGCCAATCTTTAGCGCGAGGGCCAGTTGTTGGCTCGTGCGTCGCCTTGTCCCAAGTGCCCTAAAGCCTTGCCTAGCCGTCAAGGCAATCTGAAAATAAAGTGACACAGCAAAGCGAGAGCGTATCCACCTTTTTCAGTATCGGGGGGTTTTTTTTTTCTTTTTTTTCTTTTCTTTTTAAGATCGCCTTGGCCGTGTTGAAAGCCTCTGGAATATTTTTTACTAAGGGCTTAATGGGTTGTTGTCTAAAAGTCAAAAAGAGGGGGCTTAGCCCTGTCTACGGAAACTAACTGCTTCAAGCTAGCGGCATGGGCGCTAGACCGCTTCCCCAGAGCGTTCCCTGTAGATCCAGAACCTTAAGGGACTATATGGAGCGTATCTTGAGCACTCGTCGTTTCGCGATAGACTGTGTATCGAGGAAACTTGGTATGTAGACCGGTGTCATGGTCCCATTCAATGCAGGACCAATAAGGTAGAAAATTCCATCGTTACGATCTTGGTATGTAGTACTCATCAACGATCATGAGCTGCCGCGTGCATGGTTGACGAACACAGTGAAGCCTAGGCAGGGGTTGATATGACACGTTATGTGATAGACACTCCGGTTGGGATGCGAGAACATGCCGTTGTGATATTGGGGTTGTTCTGGACAGGGCCAATACGAACCTTGACGCATTCTCGGAGTCGGACTCGTCCGCGGCCAACGATGCAATGCCGCAATGCCAAAGGGGGGAGTACAACGGAGGAATAGCCAATGTCTTCTCGAAAGTCCTGAGTGTATGATGCTCCTCAGGCGTGCGTCCAAGATGTTGATAGTCCCATGAAGCTTATTAGGAATCAGTTTTCGAAATGGTTTTTGCGGGTGCCCTGTGATGCACGCGTGCTAATCAAGACGAACCACTAGAGGCACTGCTTAGCAACGCTGGTACCTGCCATGTCAATGTGTGGGATGATCCAGGGAACGAATATGGATGCCCGCTTATGCTATGCAAGTCACATCCCAATGCGCTAGGCCAGTGTGTCGATGGCACAACCGAAGTCAGCACCTCCTCCATTTCAAAGGGAGATTACCACACACTGATATTTGCAAAATCGTCAGTGGCTCACCAAAACACAAGTATCTAACAGGGTCTCCGCGGAGCCTGTTAAGACCTTTTGTTTGATCTGATACTGTGGAAAATGCAGCAAGCAGGGGGGGGAAGTACCTTGAATACCCTTTGAACTGTAGATGTAGCAGTGCTGAGTAGGCTAAAAGAGATCGAACCTCAAGATCGGCGATGATGCTAGAGTTGTTTGATCTCTTTGGGACACAGTTGCCGACGTACTGGTGTGTTCCCTTGCAAACCTCAAATGTCATGTATGGTAAGCCGGTAATGCTTTGGACAAGGTACACACAATCCAATAACTGGGTTTCGCAAAGGTCTTCGGCGAGAAGAGCCGTTTGTTAGCATGCCAAGTGTACAAAGACATGGTTAGTTTTACTAGACACAAACCATGTACGTGTTCGTGTCTCGGGGTTGGGAAGGTCATAATGAGGCGCGTATTCGCCACAAATTCGAAAATATGGAGCAGCGTCGCCCCGGTTCCGAACCTACATCCTTTACTTAGTATGTCCTACCTATCAGCTGTGACTTGCTGTATAGACCGAAAACTTCGTCATTGGCCGGTCTTTGGCGAGAAATAAACGAAGCTGCTGAGTTCGATGTCATAGGAGCGTAGAGGCTCCCGGACCTTGGCGTCCGGTGACCCATGTAACGGACAGTGGCTTTTGGACAAATGTGATATGGTCTTTGCCCTCGGGTCTGCCCTGTTTAATCGAGTAGCTAGTTTAACACCATTAATAGTGAAAACCCTCCTAACCAAGGCCCTCGACCTTCTTACACCCCTGAATTCAAGCGCTTTCTATAGCGAGGCTTTTAGCCCTCGTATCACTTTTGTGGCCTCCTCTCTAACCTTCTTCGTAATCTCTGCGGCAGGAGCGGCGTCACGTACAAGACCAACACCGGAACCACTGGAAGCAACTTAATCAACTGTCACGACGGCGAGATGAAGGGACAGCCGGCAAGTGGAGAAGCCGGGTGATGAACTAGAAACTTACGACCAAGTCACCATCATCGAGATATCCCCCTTTTCTTTCGAAGCCTTATACCGGGCCTCGTTCTCCTTAATGGGCATGCCGGCAAGGTCGTCGTTATACTACCACGTTCGAAGTCAGTTATCTTTACTTGGATTGCAACTCCAAAGACTTCATCACAAAAATTCCAAAGACAACCGAGAACAACTCACCGATGGGTGCACGAGAGCCCGAGCATCGTACAGCGACGGCCAGTTCCAAGTTCCCTGCACATGGTCGTGCATATATGATCTGGAATGATGTAAGAGAATTGTATCTACGATGGAATCTCTAATGTGAGCTGGATACTACTGACTTGACCGTGTTCACCGCACCGTCCGATGCGGACAAGAGAGCCTGTCTCTTGTAATCTTGGGCATCAGATTCGGGCGCTACCATGTACTGCAAGTTCAGTTAGCGAAGTCGCGCGGAAAATCACGTATTCCGACCAGAACCGGACCCCGAGGGACGCTTTCGAGCGAAGAGCACGATTGACAAGCCATATTGTCTCCGAAGAGACACCCCCCTAGACATAGGGAAAAGTCGACATACCCTCGTCCCCATCACAGCGGCCTCAGCCCCAAGCGCCAGCGCAGCCGCGACACCCCGTCCATCCGCGATGCCGCCCGCAGCCCAGACGACGATCTCCCTGTCCGGAAACTCTTCGCGCACCACTGTAGCGTCCGAAGTCAGTATAACGCACCTTCTGCGATATAGCAGGAGGATGTGGAGGAGGTTGCTTCCGATGCGCTCGTTCGCAAGGAGACGACCGCGACCCCTCCATACACTCATGGGATCACATCACTTACTATCCCTAACCTCAGGTACCAGACTTACGATACCGGCGGACTTTACGAACTGATGGCCTCCCGCGTCGACACCCTGCGCGACGATGACATCGGCGCCCAGCTCCGCAGCCTGGCGCGCGGCCGCCACGGTGCCGACCTGAACAATAACGCGCGGCTTCCACTCCGCCTGCGCGGCGGAAGCGCTGCGCACAGCCTCGACGACGCGCTGCAGTGTGTCGGGCTTGTCCGGGTCCGGGGCGAAGAGCCACACGGCCGCGGGGCGGTGGCGCGCGAGGACCGGCGCGGTCGTCTCGCCGAAGTGGGTGGCGGCGCAGTCCGAGAACAGCACAAAGCCGACACCGATGGGAAGGTGGTCCCCATCTTCGCCTCCGTCCCCGCCCTTGCCCTTGCCCTTGCCCTGCAGCAGCAGGCTCTTCGCGAGCGTCAGTTGCTCATCGAGCTCGCGGACCGAGGGCGAGTCGGGCTTGAACGACCGGCCGCCTTGTATGAAGCCTGTGGAGCCCGGAAAGATGATCTGTTAGCGTCGTGCCATGGCATGGTGAGGCAACAAGAACTTGGGAGGCAAGAGACAGGACGGAGATGTATTCGCATCGATGTGGGTTGGGGGTAACAAGTGCACCCAGCGTGACCAAGATGTGACTACATAGTGACCGCACGATTATCGCAAATTGACGCATGCTAAACGTCATTGATGGGCAGAGATGGGCCGCTATGCTTTGCCGGAAGATCGGCGGGTGCGGGCAGGTGGCAAATGTATTGTATGGGTAAGTAAAAAGGGGCGGAACACAGGGGCAGCGGCAAAACGCACCAAGTCCGTCGGCCCGGGAAACTTCGCTCGCCAGCTTCGGATTACTGACGAAGGCCATGGGCGCGCTGACAATCAGAGGGTGCGCCGTCCCAGGGAACCAGCGCTGCATCCGCGACCGTTGCTCCGCTGCTGCTGCTGTTCTTGCGGCCGACATGGCGAAGGTTCTGGTCGTTGTCCCGAATCCGCGGGTGATATTCGAGACGAGAGTTTTCATTGGCTGATTGATCCTAGTTCTTCACCACCGGCGGCGAGCTACTTAATTAAAGCCCCTGGTGTGTTAATGGTTTATGGCGAGTAAATGAGTTGATGACGACGAGGTTGCCGTCTGTCCCTTCTGGAGTGCTGGGAGCCTTGTGCGAGCTGCAAATGGATTGCTCTTCGAACGGAAACCCTTATAATTACGGATTTGTTGTACGAACATGTACCTGTGTACGTCATATGTCTATCTAGGGATGTCGCACAGCGTTGGGAGCGGGTTGTCGAAGCTATTTGTATACCTATTGCATTACCAAAGTTCGATGTTCAAGTGCATTGTACACCGAGGATAGCAATGTAAATGCGCTCATGTGATTGAACACTTATTCCGAGAAGGGCGCGAACATACCGCGTTAGATCGTTATACTGAAAGAAGACTGGAGTGGACGCAGAAAAGACACTTCCTCGGAGATCAGCACAATCCTCCTGACCTACAATCGGGACATACAGTATAAGTAGGTATATGTCCACTTCTTTTTCTATATAAATCATATAATAATAACCTTGGTATGAAAAAGGTAATTATAGAAAATAATAATACATACAGAATAATGATAAATGGCTTTCGTGCACATGGGATTAAGTACTCACTTATCCGAGGAAGTCTATACAATGAGTTAATATCATTGAGCCGAATAATCTAGCAAGGCTGCATCGGACATGTCATTCGACATTAGGGCCTCCGACCGACCGGAAATACTGTCTGTTCAGTAGGCACGCCAAGCCGCTGCTAACCGAGGCAGCTGTGAGAAGATACCGAGATAAGATAACAGGTGTGCGTCATATGTAGTATCAATTCAAAACCGCATCTCCGTAAATTCACACAAAATCATAGCTATCGGCTCACTAGAGGGGCACTTTCTTTTTGTTTTGTCAAATTTCACTAAATACTAATCCCGCTAAGTCTTGCGTATCTCGCGGGGACGGTAAGTAACTGCGCCATGCCATGGCTCACTGACAGAACCGACTGTCCAACCCTACCGCCAAACTCTTTACCCCTTCCCACGTCGGTTATAGAACGGTACTCGACCGGTCGAGCTGCAACCCATTCAGTCCTCCTATACTCTGCCATGGTCTATTTCGCCACCCGGGAGGTGAACAGATGTCTGCTCTATGCATTACTAGGTAAAAGGATAACGCCATGTACGATGCAAGTTAGATTTTTGGCCGTGACAAACAAATCCTAAATCAATCCCAAGAATGTCGAGGTGATGTCGACCATTATGCCGCCTTCAAACGCCGGCGGCCATGCAAATGATAACGGATAGTGGGACAAAAATACAAATAAGAGAATGCTGATATGATCCTCTAGTGACACCAGATTGACCATAAAGCGGCCGAAAAGAAAAGAAAATACGATACAGTGGTGTGCCCAGGCCGAATTACTGGTATGGGTGAAGCTGATGGCGTTGGTGGCCGTGGGTGGACAAGAATTCGGGTACAATCCCCGAACGAAGATCGTGGCGGCGACCGATAGGCTGGTAATGCATCTGGCTCGAGCCGAGGTGATACTCCGATAGGGGGATTGATGGCGGAGGGTTAAGGAGCGTATTCACACGACGGACTGGCTTGTAGGGACTAGCTCGCTGCTGCAGGTATACCGAAGGTGAATTGGATATGGGCGTATGGCTAGTGTAAACCTCTGCCAAGGGAGAAGATCCAAAGGCGGCCATACTCGAAGGGCTATGTCTCTTCGTCGGTGTGCCATAATGGGAAGGAATCGTGTACGATGGTGTCTGCGGTCCACAGGTCGGTAGAATAGTCCCTTGTTGTGCCCACGTCGAGGGAGGTGTCGAGTAGACGGTAGACATGGCCCTTATATTAGGATTGAGCGGAGGCAGAGACACTAGGGGTTGTGATGGACAATTAGATGGCCCATATGTGTTAGGCAATGCTGCTTGACTTGTATCTATAGTAAGCTGTGGCGCAGGTAATCGAACTGGATCTGTGCCGCCAGCGAGACGTATTGATGGTACCATGGTCTGGGGGGGTGGACGAGACAATTTCTTTGGAGCAGGCTCCATTGCATCACGACCCTCCAAACTCCTCTTGCGCACCAATGGATGCCCCAGACTCGGTTTGGCCGCCAACGGAGACACCATTGGTGTCGGATGGTATGCACTGTCCCAGCTATTCTGTGGTACTGACGCTGGAGTGTACGCTGCTGCCAACGATGATGCACCGTGAACGCTCGTAGGAAGAATAGCTGTGGGTGATGGCAATGGGGGCGTGAATCTCCCTTGATTTGGGGATAGGTGGATCGGAGCGGCTTGTACTTGTCGGGTTGCCTCTTCTGCCCTTGCCCTTTCACAATACTGATGATAACAGGCCAGCTTCTGTAGCCAGGCCTGCCACTGTTCCTTTGATGTTAACAAGCCATATCTCATATTACTGAGAAATTCCACTTCCATGACGTGGATTTCCTTGACTGAGATGCCCGAAACCTCCGCCCAGGTCTTATTCGTGTAGGTGTTATCGTCCAAGAATTTGTTGCCGAGCATTAAAGCCACAGTTAGTAGTCGATATTCGCTCCCCGGATTGCCGTGCACTCTTGGATTCGTCTTTTTCAATCGGTAAACAAATAACAACGCTAATAGCACTACATTCTGGGTGACTTGAGTCGTTGACAGAATGCTATTGACCCATTTCTTGTATGCTGGGCAAGGTTCGGTATATCTCGACAGAGAAGGAAGCGGTTCCGATGACCGGCGACTGTTGATTTGTTCAGCGGCTTCTATTGTGTCCATGGTCTCAAACCAGAAAAAGCAAGTCATCTACAATGCGGTTAGCTTCAGGCTCTTCCCAACATGACAAGCATTCTATAACTTACCAGCGCAGCAAACTCATCCAAATTCCCACCATGAGGGCTAATACACTTCGGTAGTTTTAGGCTATGCATCACCATATTTGAATCTTCACTGCTAGATGCGGTTCTTTCTACGGAGTGACTTCTCAAAGTTTCAGTCGTAGATGGAGGGGACTGGGTCGAGGGGCGTGACGCTCCCGCAACAGACTGTGATCGTAATGCATAGTGAGTGAGAAGCTGTGGTGGCGGTTGGGAGTGAGTCTGTGATCGTGAGTAAGGGTTGACTGCTGCATCGAATATGACGGCGCCGCTATTAGTACGCGAGGAAGGCAGTATAGTATTCGGGTGCCGGGCGAGAGCAACATGGGCGTCGTACGTATTGCCAGCAACCATAGGATTATGGTAAGTGGCACTCATAACGTCTTCGGCTGGCGGCGTTCGGAGACCACCCGAGTATGGGCTAGTCTCTCGGGCCACGGTGCTGTCTTGCAGCTTCCTGAGACTCAATGGAGGAAGACCACGCCGTGGGTAGCCCGCTGAGTACGACGACTGAGAGGGAGAGTAAGGGCGGAAGTGATGTGGAAGGGTGGCGATAGAAGACATATGGAGAAGAGAAGCGAGAGGACCGCAGTTGAAGTTGAGGTCGAGGTCGATGCAGTGGCGTGTGAGGAGAGGAATGCGTGATCCGGGGATTTAAACACGGGCGATAGCAGCGTAACGAATAACCTGGTCGTAGGAGGCAACGAGAAGAAGAAAGCTGAATTAGGTTGTCATACCCCCACCGTCGCTCCGGTGGATGACTATTTTGCTGTTGCCGCCTGGTTGCGGTTTTCTTTGTTGGGGGTATTGTTCGGAGTTGCTGTTTGTTACTGTTGTATATGCCCGTCTCTGTCTATAGTAACTAGGTTCTGAATAAATTCGTTCTGGATTTCTGAGTACGTATGTATTCGTATGTCATCCGATTTGCTACAATCGGATGAAGTCGCTGGCGCTGCCGCGGCTAGGTCAATGAGTGAAGAGCGAGTGAGTGACCTGGTTGAGTGAATGTTGCCGTTGTGGTGTAAACCAAAAAAAGTCAAGAGGGAGAGTGTGGTGAGTATAAGTTAGGCAGGCTAGTCATCTCTGATCAGCCATTTCGAGTGAACAAATGGATCAGAGCCGCCTTTATGGTAGTGCCCTAACCCGTAAGTTGGCTGGCTTGTTCTTTGCGGGCCGTTACGTTTGGTGGTTGACAGCTTTTGTGCTGCTCTCGTCTCAGCTTGCCTCAACTTGCTCCGTCTAGTATAGTCGTCTGGACACAGCAGGAGGCACGTAGCTCCGTTAGAGGGTATCGTAAGTGTGGACGCCCTCTTCCAGTGATTCTGAGCTTCTCGATATCCAACCACTATACTCTGCCTACTATACTCGACGTTTGGGATCGATGTTCGTCGTGATGATCCAGGGCGGGGGGTTGTGGCAAGGAGCAGAAGGCAGGAGACGAATTAGACGAGCGTGGACTTATACGGCAAAGATGTCTCTTCCGTTGTCCTCGACTCTCGCAGGTTCGCCCGGCTTCGGCGCTGGGTTTCGGGGGATGAGGGTTAGATGCTGGCTGTGCGGATGGTGAGTGGCAGACGGAATGGGTGATGGAATTCCTAGGCCAAGAGGTCTTGCTTTCACGGGTTTCGCTTCGTCTTCGGAAAAGGAAAGTCAATCAATTGGAACTTGAAGTGGTGTCTAAAGAATATTATACATGGGTGATGGATAGATACAGTCAAGCCAACACGGGCGAGCAAAGCAGCAGCTGCCGTTGCCAGCAATGGCAATTAATGCTTGCCCGGTATGAAGGCTTGGACTGGAGTATGTGGTAATGTAAGTCAGTCGGTAGCGGCACTAGAGCTAGTCCAGCCCGCGCCTGCTGTGTACTACGAGTACCTGAGTACTGTAGGTACGTACAGGCGGTACTGCGGGCGGTACCTCGTCAAACCATGACGGTACAGAAATACCGAAAGAACCGGCCAGACAAGCAACCAAATGTCCAAGTCAAGAAGGCTTCTCACACACATGGCTGGATTAAGACTGGGTGTGTGAACCAGCAAGCGTGCATGTGTGCTAGGCCTGGTGCCGTACGGCGGTTCTACTAGGTTCTACTAGTGATGGCAGGGAAACATGGGCTAACCAACATGTAGCTCAAGGTATCCCCCCGTATCACAAAGATACAGGAATACAGCAATACAGAAGTACTGAGGTACAGAGACATTACTTCGTACTATCAGTGTTGATTTAGCGAGTATCGTCCGCGTGCAGTGCAGGAATCTTTTCTCTTGTTCTAGGGTCTTCTCTTTTTTTTGGTTTTCCCCTTGATCCCTTATTCCCTCCGTCCTCTTGCACGCTACAGTGTTGCGGTAAAGTGGCTTCTGGTCTCTAGTTGGGTGCATCGTTCACCACAAAGCGCAAGGGATCTGCTGATTGGGCGATGTGTCGGCGGCTCCACAGCTGGGGTGTTCCAAAGCTGTGAGGGCTGACTGCGGGCTGCGGGCCTATATTGTGGGACACGAGGGAACAAAGAGCAGGCTTTATTGGGTCGGGCTTGTAGATACAAGTACTAAGTACTATGTACCTACCATTGGCAACAAGGGTGCGCGGCCATCATCAAACGCAAACGGGCAACGCTAGCACCTTACTAGTTAGGTGGACCAGGCATGTGCCCGTGAGTAAGATGCCTACCACACCTGATGATGATACGAATAATGAATGATGGCGCTGATGATAGTTGTTAATCTGAACCCAGTCACAAACCCAGTGCAGCAAGATTCAAAGCGGACACCGGTTTGATCCCTCACACAGGAGGCGAATCGCTTCGAAAGTCTTATACATAGTATATCCTCCTAGTGGTGACAAAGCAAGGAGTAGGAAGGATACAGGTGGCATGGTTATACGCAGCCCACAATGGACCTATCGATTACAGTACGAAACTTATTCCCTTATGATTCAGGGATGATGACCAATAAAAGCAGAGCTTCGAGAGCCCTGGATCCACAATTTCTAGCACCTTTAATTAAGTTGACCTGGGTAAATAACTATCAGACCTGCTGAGTTCAAAGACACATATACCATGTATTGTGCATATGTAGAACCGCATATAAATAGTTTGTCAAATAGATGATTTAGGTGCTCCGTCAGAAGGATAAATACAGGTGTTAGTTTTCTTTCCCAAATTTTAATAGCCAAGCAGTATTACCATCCTACGGCTGGTGGTGATGGGGCAGAAAAAGGGGGCCTGAATCCTAAAAGTGTGCGCTAGGTGCATAATATGATGATGCCGGTTCCGTTAATGACTCTCCCGAACTTAGATGGGAATAGAGAGACAGTCCAGACAAAATGTGCGCTCCGGTCATCAATGAATCAGGTTAAGACGCGCAAATACCACCTACCCTAGATAGCCGTAGCCATGGACAATGCAGCAAGACGGAATTGATAATACCTAACATATGGATACAGCCAGTACCCGTATGTATATCAATAGACGGGTGTGTTCCTAGCAAAGCAATTCTACTATGTACTGCAATGTCGTCGCCGGAAAGCTAAGCTATTTACAGTTAATAGGTACTCCTCGTCCACAAGTCTTGGATTGCGAGGCTATGATGATACAGTATTGTTGCTTTTTCACTTCATCAGCTTTTTGTTTGCTTGTTTGAAAAACACCATGAAAACATTACTCTGATTGACCTGGCATTGGACGTCTCTCCGCCTTCGTCACGGGTTCTTTGTGAATCCGATTGTCAAGGTACCAGACATTAACTAGGACAGGATGGGAAAATGAACAAAATGGGGAATACGACTCAGCTGTTTTGCCCTTGTCCCGTGGTAATGTGAAGCATACACGTCCATGTCTGCAGCCGCAGGCCGACGGCAACTCTTGGTTGACAGATGCGCAAAAATGTTTAGGCAAGTTTGATCTGCATCTATTTGGCTCAGGCCTTGCACGCACACCCCTATGCATTAAACCAAACCGCACTTCTCTGTTTCCAACTTTGGGATCTCACCCCGGCTCTTCAATTCGACTGGGTAGACGGAAGCGTTTCAAAGGAACAGCAGTTGATGGGCTGTCCCTTTTTCCTCCTTCCTTCTCTTCCGAAAATATTCCCGTGTTGCGCCGGCGTATCAAAAAGAACAATTCCACCAGTGTTGCCAGTGATCTCACCAGATCGTTGTCTTGGGAAATTCAGTATTATTCGACGATAATCCCTGTTGTCTGCTCATAGTGGAGAAGGTCCCCGAGAAACGTAGTGGTGTGAAAATAGTAGACTAAAGCGCCCCCAAACGTTTCTTTCACGCTGGTAGTACAAGTAGGGATTGCTCTTCTGCTCAAAGCTTGCAACAACATCTCGACAAGTCTTCCGTAGCCAGTTGCCTTTCGTTTGCTAAGACAAGTAGGCTATGTCTCAAGGTTTTTAGCGTAATCCGGATATTCTCTCATATACCGTTACAGTAGCAATGAGTAGTGTTCACACACGCCAGGTCAGGTTTTCCACTTGGATATTAGTCTAGGTAGGACTATCATCCCCACCCCGTGCCTCGTCTCGGTTTTAACTGCACATCTTTTTAAATGTGGGGTTAATCTCGCTGGATTGGCTCGCGAAAGGGGATGGATGATTGTTAGGATTGCATCCTATGAATTTGGTGTCGACAGAGTTCTGCTTTACTCTAGCTTGGCTTAGCTTGGCTTGGGTGTTGGCTTCTAGCTCGAACTTGCGTCGTCACTACGAGCGCTGAGCCTCCCTAGTTATTATCACTACCTAGTGCACGGAAGCACGACAGTAAGGCCGGTGTTAGAAGCGGCCTCCTTATTTGGAACGGAAGGAAGGATTTACTGTACGAGTCGCCACTGTACTCGCCTTGTTGCTCAATTACCTGGCGAGTGGGATTGTAACATACCTAAGTAACCGACCTACTTGTATGCGCTGTGGCATGGTAGCTCGCAAGGTATGAATGGTCACTTGTTCCTCCATCCAGACCAATTGCCAAACCATGCATTCTCGTACCTATTTTGTGGCATGATATTAGCAATGCCCTGCAGGCCTCAACTAGTCGATATTATGAAAGTCGAAACTTCGGAGCTTTGATAGAACAAACGGTCCGTCTTGCCCGCGAAAGCCGGCCATCTTTGCCCTGACCACGACATCTACGACCCTATATACTACGACATTAGGTGTATTTCTAGACAATTTTGAAAATCGATCTTCGGACCAAGTTTAGATACCCGGTTATTTCTGACATGTGTGTTTGTACACTCGTTGTCGTCGGCATCTCAAAACATGAGAAAGCATCCACTAGAAAATGAGGGGTTGTCCCGTAAAAGGCATGTACGCACTAAGACATGGATAGGATGTTGAGTAAAGGGGGGGTGAGATGTATCATAATTAGATGAGGTGTTAAAAAGTTACAGTGTGACGACCCAAAAAAGCCAGTGATTCAGATACGACATGTAAAATGGTGCGGGCAAGAACAGATATGCATATTAGCTGCGGGCAAAGGTCGTGATGGTAGCTATGATGAGGGGCATTTCTTCGGGCTCCACGTCGGCGCCTTATTACGGAGCGATGGCCGATCCCAGCGTCTTGGATATGCTAGGCCAAACTTCGAAATAATTCCTCAATACTTGGTGGCTATGATTGGAGGAGTGTGACATAGACTCCATTGGCTAATATGAAAAACTCGCGTTGAACCTGGAAACGGTGCATGAAAATCTGCATGGCCAGGTGCCCCGATATGTTGCGATATACGTACTGGTAACACACCAACTTTTTGCCAGCCTGATATACAATACTCCACACATGGACCATAAAAGGAAAACTATTCGACAAGTAAATATAGTTCGTTTGGATTAAGCGGCAAGGGAGAAGTTAGACACTGCGATAGTATCAGGACTTGTAGGTCTATCGGTAGTCGAGATCTACTAGACTAGCTACTTGTAGTTAAGCCTTTAGGTGGTATTTGATGTTTTGATATTGTAAACTTGAGCGTCAAACGCTGTTATCGCCGAGGTTCAAGACATAATTGAGCCATGTCTTTCGTCATATAGAGTGGACGATAGCGTCAGCACTTATTGGGGTAGTGGCACAGGAGTGGGATGATAAAGAGTGATATGAGTGGCCTTGGAGTTTTTGATAGACGTTGATTATGATGACGATGTGCTACACAATGCCCTGCTCGTTTGCTGTAGGCATTAAGAGGCATTAAGAGTTGCCATACCCGTAGCACACACCGCCGAGCCCCACAATATGGACCGTTAGACCTCATAATGAATGGTAATTGCCAACGCCAAGCAGATGCAGGTGTCAGCGCCTGAGAGGCTGTAAGATGGCTCATCAAATCCTCAGAGATAATACAGCTTGAAGCGGAGGCATTCATTGGTGATGCTGCTTCCCGCGAAACAGCTGAAATGTCGGTCGGTTGAACACATCCCCGTCTGTCTGCAGACAATTCAAGCTGCGTGTGGTGGCTTGGCCGTCGTGCCTTGCTTGGTGATAGCACGCATAAGGGCGGCCTGCGTCTCGAAGATGGCTGCTTCTTCCCTTCCAACCGACGATACTGTATGTATACTAACTAAACGGACCACGGGCATGAATCTACTAGTATCTAGTGGGCATACTGGAAGGATTCCTCGCTTGTCAGAGTAGTCTACGGCCCATGTACAGCTGCAATAATGGACCAGTCAGTGCGGGTGAGGGAGTCATCGTAAGTAGTTATCGTAATCCATGGAAACGCAGCATTACGAGCTGCAGCAAATGAGATTCGCTCGTTAGATGAGGTTGTCATCATAAAGCCGCTAATTAGATAGTCTGGGTAAGTATGCCTTTTCGAGAAGGCAGGCTTCGATATTTGATGGAGCAAGATGATTCATGCAATTGGCCGATGTCATACTGGAGCACTTGAGCTGTTTTGGGCTGTGACATAGTGGCACCCCCAAGCTTTTGAAGGCTGCATCACGAGATTACGCCCTACAGTATGCACCATTCGTCAGAGATGCTCGTCGGTGCCATGAACAAGTGCGAGCATGTCTTTTTTGACGACGATGACGGACGCGCAATCGGCACGAGAGTGGAGGGATTGGCATGCCAACCGTCCGATGGAGTATACACTAATTAATCGCTGCAGCGTCTTCCGCCAGGTTTTTGCTAGGTTTTTGCTAGGTTTCCGCCAGGACATTCGAGGGACATTCGTTCCCGAGGGCGCTGAGGAGTGACGAGTCATTGCCCACAACAGCACAACTAACCTTTGCACCAGAATCTGATGGTATTGCCGGATGGTCCGACCAGCCACCATGGTCCGAGGTGGTGACGGATGACCCGGCAGCGTGATGACGATCATGATGGCCAATGGATGGAATAACGACGAACACACACGCAGGCAACGAACTGGTGTCCAGAACCTTGGAAGCGCTATTTCATACCGCCTGTAAATATGGGAAGGTCAGGACAGCTTACCAGCCACGTACAGCGGTCAGGCAGCGGTCATAGCACTCCACCAGGGCGATTACGGTGGCGCTTACCATACTTAGTGGTGTCATTGGAACGTTAGGCGTCTCCGTAGCATTGTAACCCCCTCTCTAATGATTCCCCGACATGATACGGCTTATGTACTTATCCACTTAACAATCAGCCTTTTAAACGCCATAAAACTACGCTCTACCTACCTTATGCTGTTCAAACCTTGTGACACAAGTATAAGGATGCCGTAGGGAGTGCAGTACCTCCTGACTATCGATATTTGTGGGCGTGCTTCTATCAACCGACGAGTCTCGCCATACTTGTAATTAACTATCGGGCATGTTTTCGTTAGCAATGTCGGCCGTCAGCCCTCTACTGGTGTTAGTGTACATACATGCACTATCAGTTGTTGGGAAACTGGACCGACCAAGCAACTAAACTACCTACTACCTATTCATCTAATAATACTATGACTCGCAAGTTGCCCCCCGAGACTCGCCTTTTAACATGGAGCAACTCCAGGATGATTGTCCGCGTTACAAGTACGCGGCTTCCAAATATATAATTGCACAGTCCGCAAGTCTAAGCCAGTCAGCTAGCCACTCTTGATCCAATATATGAATCCTTACCTATCGAGCCTATTCTGCGGTATCACCCAACAATGGGGCCTATCTCTGCCTTTCCCCCAAGCATATCTGTACTTAGTATACCTCCCTAGTCCTACATACGTGTAAAAGGGCGCAAGTCCATATTGCCGGGGTGTTAAGTGTGGCCCCCCTGCGGACAAGACAATGAAATAATGCGCATGATCCTAAACGCCGCAACATGGACGTGAGATGTCCAAACTCGGTGTGATCCGCGAGATAATGACACTTCAGCGGCTTCCACAAGTGTGGCACAATTGACCAGGTTGAGAGTCGACAGCCAGCATGCTTCGGACGGAAAGGGGTCCAGCACGCAGCACGGCCCATCTGGCTGGCATTCCAGAACGTCTGGTTGGGGTCATCAATCAAGATTGCGATTCCGCTACGACCAGCCCTCCCGTCTTCATTCGTCGTGCCGAGTGACGGCCAGTCAATTAACATGCCAATACCCCCTCCCTGACAATTGTCTGTTTGTTGCCTTGTGGTGATTCGTAACTACGCGGAGCTTAGTCTAGTCATCCAGATACGGGCAGCGATGGCGATCAATTAACTACTACATGGGCTTGGCAACCAATCATTCGTTCGGTAGAGGGTATAGTCCTGTACAAAGCGGTTGTTTCGGGTTCAGGATGCTAGATATCCACCCGAGACCACCACTGAAGTCCTGAATAGTGAGAATCTGCAATTCTCTATTATAAATCCCCTGGTGAGATTCACAAATACCAGGCGCTAGCGAGTGATCTCGGCGATTCTAATACTAACGGCATTTTCCACTCTGTTGTGACCGGCTATATCTAACCGTTCCGATTGCAACGCGCCAT
Source organism: Xylaria sp. Z34 (assembly GCA_037356055.1). Taxonomy (NCBI): domain Eukaryota; kingdom Fungi; phylum Ascomycota; class Sordariomycetes; order Xylariales; family Xylariaceae; genus Xylaria; species Xylaria sp. Z34. Next base: position 167,395 of record JBAWJW010000030.1, on the reverse strand, counting down.
ACTTCGTACTTACGGAGTGAGCTCCAGACTCCCCGACAATATAGTTACATGTATAGACTAACGTCAGGCTCCTACCATACAGCGGCACCTCTCCGCGTTTCAATTTCGCCCATATGGAAGCAATACAGATCTGATGTTCGTTTTGGTATCGAGTACCTCGAAACATGATTCACCCATATCACTACTAACATGCCAAAATGCAAATAATGATCATGTTCCATCACAGGTTACCTCTTGGCACTTGGACGTAAAAATGATTCAAAAAAATAAGCTAACAGAACCCCGACAACCCCGACTGGGCCTCCCTTAGGCCAGAATCTGAGATTCCGTTTGAATTGGATCGGGAGAACAACGGCGAAAAAACTGAAACATGTAGACCATTCGTAGTAAATCGGAATTCCTAAACCGGGGATGAGAAGTGCCAAAGTCGTCTCTTACGGCACCCATACCCCTCGCCTCCCTTACCGTTGTCTTACCATCAGCTACGGTTCCATCGAGGTTCTCCCTCGACGACCTCATGGCCGAACACTCATGTTCGCCGACGTAATAGATAGCCCCTTGCGCATGCTAATCCGTATTCGTAGTATTTAGATACGCTTCGATGGCTTTTATGTCCGGTCTCCAAAGACAAAATATATGCGAACTGACGCGATACGGCGTTAGCTGTCGCCGGTTCTCTTCCATTTTGTGGCTTGGAAACAAATGCTGTAGCCGACTAGTCGTCGGCGTCTTCACATGCCGATCCCTCTCGAGGAATGAACGAACAGGTCTTTTCGTACGATCGCTCAGCAGCAGCAGCAAAGTCCGGCTGAAAGCGGTCGCGACCCACCACCTCAAGTGATTTGTTTTCGCCCTTTGATGGAAGTCCGTCCTTCAGACTCCTATACGGATGGTGTGGGTTTATGCTTGAATTCGACCGCCCTCCACTACGCCGACTTGATATCTCCTGTATGCTAAATTTATCAGGTGGTGAATGCATCGTAATTAATGTATACCAGCATATTTTCTGCTACTACGAAACCTACTGATAACATTTCTCACCGCCATCATGCGCCTCTCATTACCCCTCGTCGCCGCTTGCCGCTTACCGCTTACTTTCTGCAGCACAGGTAGCCTGCTACCAGTATTGTAGTACTAGATTATTATTCCGTACCAACTTCCAGATCTTGCCGTCGCCGATACATTAGCCATGGTAAGGGAGCTCCTACCACACCAATAGGGAGAATACCGATGGTTTGCGGCGACCACTCCCCCCCAAGCCATTGAGGTTCTCGGGATGGTGTCATCCAGCTTATGCTCCCTTAAACACTCTTCGGACTAGTCACTTAGGAAGGTAGTACTCCAGGATCGGGAACTATGATGATACTTCGCAGGCAAACTCTTTGGGCTCGAATCCCGCTTGTGATGTTCAGCACTCGTCATTCTGTTTTAGCGCATCATTTCTAATAAGTCAAACACTCTCTTTAAGTGCAATGGTGTAGAACGAGCGGGATGGGCGACGTTAACTACTCGCCTGAGACCCTCCTGGCTGCAATGGGATGTCGCCGATAGCCTAGTCGTTCTCAATTCGCTCAATCGAGTCTTCCATGGTTCTGTCTATGTCTCGCCTGAAGAGAGCATTAGGTCGACACCCGAGCTCTTGACAGTCGAGCGATTGGAAGTTTTGAGTAGTTTTCTTGGAAAGGTGGCCGAATCGTTCGAATCTTGTTTACAAGACAGTATTCTCGTCAACAAGAAGAGTAGTTCGTAGATGTAAAACCGGAATATCGGATATCAGACCGTTGGTGCTGCGTGTACCACATTTGCTTCAGGATGTACCCTTTGATTTCAATCTAGAACCCTCTACCATTTGAGGGAATTGTGCATGTTCATCTCGAAAGTTCCCTCAGATGGTAGAAGGTTCCACGACGTTAAAGCTTACTCGTGTCTGACTTTGTGGTCGAGAATCATCATCGCTTGGAACCGTTACCTCAGAAGCGCTCTGGATACCCCTTTCTTTGGGAACTACGAGGGACTACGTAGGTGTACTTCATCGTCTCAGGATCTTCCGCGTCGCCAACAACGAATTTGACAATTTCTATGAAGTGAATAGTGTTATCGTTATTTTTTCTTGATGACAATAGTTTCAGAAGACTATGCTTACCTACAATAGGCAAACGGCAACCAAACATGCTCGTATCTCTCTGCCACGTCTCCTACGTTTATAATAAATCGCAGATGCATCTCATATCTTGAGGCGCAAATGGCAAGTTAGGCAGAGCATGCCTCGGTTTCACATTAATATTGGCCAGCTCATACACCTCCGAGGCGATCATGATCACCATATGTAATGAGTAATCCGATTATTAGTTGTAAAACATTATAAAAATATCACGAGTAAATCTACAGCCAACAAATTCATGTGTTGAGTAAGCACGGCATCTCATTCTCCCCGTTTACATTCCGCTGAGTGTATTTATAATAATACATCCCCATCTCAATCTCAGATAAACCGCCTAAACTGATACGTTCCTATTTTTTGATAGTGACTGATAGGTTATAGGTGCGATATCATACATGCAAACGTAGGGGTGAATTCTCTAGGATATATCACTTCTAAGATCATCATATACAAAGTGGGAAGATTCTAGACGATCCATAATCATTTACAACATGACAAAAGGTCACGCAGTGGGCCATCGCGCCAGTATCGTGTGAATTATTTGCCAGATGCTAGATTTGATGGGTAAAATATCTAGAAATATCTCTAACTATGGAAGACAGTCAGGGGTCTATATGTATAAGCCTTTGTTCATAGTATTCTGTAGCCTTGTTTAGAGAATCATACACGCCTCTTGATCCCGTATGTCACAAGGCACAAATTCATAGACAAAAGACCTCCTATTGTAAGTATAGCTAAACGGCGTCTACGAAGGTAGTTTCGATCTATTGCTTAGCTTAAGTTGTGAGTCTTGACAGTGGAGAAGGGATAATTAAAACCTAAGATGTCATCGTGACACCGCTTCGAAGCGTCATATCTGCCCACGCTTCTTGACTTTCACTCAATACTAATATTAGCTACTTGGAAGTAGCTTGAATTTTTGGTAATATTGAGCTAATTGCATTTTAAATAACATCAGAATTGCCAGCATCTTGACATAGGAGTATACCCAGGGGGCGAAAACATCATTTACGAGCTTAAACGTGGATTTGAATATGTTATGGCTATTATGTGACATAATGAGATTGTACCGTGTCAATACCGACGACACTGTAATATGCAGTATCGAAGAGACCATTTACGTGTAGAGCCAAAGCTTCTTCAAGGCGAGCATTTATCAAACTGAAGGTATAATGAAGTCTTCAAATTTGATTCTATACAACGTAATTAACTTATCACATCCTGAGTGAGGCCTGGGTAGTTTACCTTTGTATGGCTGTCATTATCATTGCAGGGAAATAGTTCGCATAAGTTGCGTCCAGCGTACAAGCCATATTTCCGGAGTAGTGCGATTGAGTGTGTACGTATTCGTTTAAGACTTCCATGCACATGAAATTTGTTGTTGTGCGAAGGCTGCTAAAGCTTAATGGGCTTGTCTCTGGTTATAGGCATATACCATTTTCCCAGGGTTTGTAATAACTAATCATAAAATCATCATAATGTGTTATTGTGACACATTTTCATGAGGCCGCGAAGGTATCCTCGGGTGATCGCTCTGCATAATTCTTGCTTCGGCTTTTTGCTACTTAGTTGACGACTATCACAGAGTCCATTGTTCCGATACTGCCCCGTAATAACTGTCGGTTATACCGTCTACACTGAGGCTAGTCGATTTGACATTTTACGAGCCATGGACTAATCTGTTTAAGCTACCATGTGAAATCTTTATCTTGAGAAGGTCATTTATTATATGGTTCAAAAAGATAGCTCAATGGTACATAACCCATTTCCAATTAACTGAAAGGAATGGAACCGCAGTACTGTGTCGTTCTAAGGCTATAAGAAGTAGAATGTTACCGAGAATCAGTCTGTTGGTGTTCACAGATTATACTTGAACTTATACCTGTTGCCCGGCATATGTAAGACGTTTATTGGCCAACTAATCGTAGCATCTTTTGAATAAGCTAGTCAAGTAGCGACCAGAGGCCTGGAACTCTCGCTTTATGCTACTATAAGAAGAGTAAAGCCTTGAAAAAATTGAATAATGATGTGTCGAGAGATGACCACCTAGTGTAGCTGTTTTACTAAGTTATACCACAATAACATAAGGGCTGTTATGTCACACTGCTTTTGCGTCTGCGAGCATAGAGGGTTAAAAGGTTAAGTCGTATGTAATGGCGGCGACTGCGCCCAACCACACGACCACTAGCCCAGTCAGAATTCGCGGCCCTTCATCAGCTGAAGACTTCACTCGGGTTCATCAGACAAAGATAAATGGCCTTCAAGCTATCGGTGTGTGGGAAAACCAAATTTAGTACTCTTTTCATTGCCCCTAACGGTCTAGATAAGTTACCGGTTCGTGACTACTTTAGAATATTCATCTAAAATGATAAGAAGATTCATCAGTGATAATGTTCAAGCGTCAGCATGTGTAGCTTCCCGTTCGCCAGAGATCAGTCGCAAACAATGCAAACGAGTTTTGGGGAGGATCGAAGTTCCTTCGCCCCCACCGCATGCTGAGATATCACGAAGACAGAACTCATAGGAAAAGGCTTCTTGTTTTACATAGCATAGCGCTGAGTGTATCCCGATCTGGTTGTCTAGTTCGAGGTATTCGGACTTATGATGACAACACTTCCTTCAACACATCTAATTAGACAATCACACGGACCTGGGGCACTAGGAATGCGCTAGAGACCCTTCAGGCTAGGACTTCCAAATCATGTATACAATCATATGGATGGCCAAACTCGCCGTCCAGCTGCGGTATGCTTGGTTGAGTTAGATAGGCTATACGAGAGCGAGTGCGAGGGAGGAGCGAAAGCGAAGCTTTCATATACACAGAACTTAGACTAAAGGAGAAGATAAGCTTTCACGGCTCTTCGAAGCTGCAGAAAATTATTGTAATCCGAACCTTCTTGTAATTCCTCGATCCTAAGCCCAAAATATCTCGATTATAAATCAACTGTATGCCTGGACCCATGGAATAGCTGTGGAGATAATGGTGTAATGTTGGTGTATCTAGTGTGGGCTTCGCTTCAATGAGAGCAGAGACATAAATCCACAACAAGTGTCAGTATCCAGAGTTTGAGGTAATGAGTAGCCCAGGATTTGGATTCATGTGTCTGGTCATATAGTATGTATCGTAATCCAACTGCACTCGGTAATGGGAAATGAGCGCTGTAAGAGATCAAGTACAGGAATGGGATAAGACTGATAATATTGCTCAAAGGGGTCAGAATCACTTTAGTAAACGAATCTCTGCCTATAAAGCCTTATTTTCCGTTCGTCCCTGAAGGCGTAGTATAACCCGGTAATACTCGGGGTTTTAGCATAACAGGTCGTCTAACAAACTACCAGTTTCACAGCGACGCGGCAAACTGATAGGCTGCAAGCAAGTTCAAATGAGTTTACTAGTTTCAATGAATTCAGGATTTGGCCAGGTTGCGCACTATCATGTCGAGCAAACATATTGACCTTCTAAACATCGTGTGTGATATAAATCTGTAACAAGTAGACCTGCATGAGAGTCAACTTCCACCGCGCCTCTCCCATCTTCCCACACTAATTTGGAAGATATTAGTTTCCAGTCTTCATCAACTCTGTGTCAAGCCATTCTCTTCGCTTACAATTTGAGAATAAGCGAGTCTGTAACGTGACATATTATACCTATCATTTTAGATAAGATGCTTCTCGGAAAATCTATACGAAATGCATTGAAATTTCGTGAAGTGGAGGGGTTTCCAAACTTAACAATGACAATTACTGAACTCCTTTTTCTTGGGACCACGGGAACCTCCACCGCCAAGTACATTACCGTAAAAGAACTATTAATACTTCCCGAGTTCCTTGTTTTATATCCTTCTGACAGAAAATCGTCAACGACAGACCAACAGGCGTATGTACAAGGAAGAGTTTGCTGATTGGTCATTCTGAGGCATCTGGTGGCCACATTTCATTCTGCTCAATTTGCATGGTTCCAGAACAGAGGCTTACTCTCGTGACATGAACACATGGTGTGATCTCTTATCTTGCATAAGAGACCCAGATCCTTCAACCTCAGTTCAGTTCAAACAAAAGTACTTTCTGTTATAGTTGGCTTATGATACCAATTCGAGGGATACATAGTAACATACTTGTTATGCTTGATCTTTGGCAACTTTGAATTCAACTTCTCACAAATTTTGTTAGACTTTATCATTTTATGTTCATGGGAACTGGCGTATATGACAGGATAAGTATGAAAAAGCTATGGGAACCGAGTTGCAAAAAAAAGGGTTACTTTTCCCCCTGGCGACGTTTGAAAATATTATACGAAGATTGTCACATATCGCCAATATAAATAACGCAGTGAACGCTTGGAAACGACTGATATTTCGAGTAGTAGAATCGAGTACCTGTTGCGACTCTTGCGAGTTCGTCGTGGAGGCGCAGTATTCCTACCAGCTTCTTGGCCGGGTATTCCTGGCTGTCAAAGCACATCGTTTTTCCAAGTCCTTCTCGTTCCCACTGCTGACCCCACAGCTAACCCTGATTTCCATTTTATAAAGCCAAGACTACTTATCGTCTAGTGCTGCGAAGTTAAGATGGGCAAATTTCCGAGTCATCTGATTTTCTTACCGTACGTTCTCTTAGATGACGAATCCCTCCGCAGAAGTTGTGGGGGGATCGTCTCTATTTTAGAAGTGATTCACACGAACAATATTCGTTTAGCTAAATTCGCCTTCTACCCTTTTCTGATCAAAGATTTCCCTCCTATACACAACTCTTCCGACATGATACCCGGGTTACTGGGTTAAAAGTTGGCTCGGTAGTAGCTTGACTACTGTAAATACATGATAGTTTATGTATTACGGTAGTAGGAATGAATGTATTCGACGAACCAGGTGAAGCTTTGATTTTGAAATATATCTGATGTACAAAGAAAAAGACTTCTCTTAGATGATGGCTTGATAGTACTAAGTATATCGCGTCTCTGAGGTTTTATCATTGAGAGCTCTACTTATCAGGAGCTTGTCGTGATGCAAGCAAAGAATGACGATAGTAGCTACGGCTCTTCGCTTCGGTTTCCAGACGCAGGACTTGTAGATAATCGGTTCTCGGCTAACCGACCAACTTTCATGAGCTGAGCGAGGTATTTGACCACCAGCCTTTGCGACGTGACCATCCGCCACTTTAAGAACACTAAAATATGTGGCCCATCGCATCTTTTGGGCTAGGTAAGTGCTTGGTGAGGGCTTACAGACTTGGCAATTACTCTTCAGAACCATTAGCTTCTTTGCTAGTCAGCACATCATCACTTTTGTGGCTGCTGACTTAATGCTAAGTGGCAATAAAGGGCAGCCGACAGGACGATAAATAACTCCAGAATGAAGCTTAGTAAAATAGAGAGCAAACCAAGACGAGCATGTTCACGATCCTATTGTGTCTCTTCCTGGCGGAATTGGCGGATCAAATGTTTCAGGGGCTCCGAGATGACGAACCTTTTGCGCTTGGCGAGTTGAATATGTTGACTGATAAATTTACATAAGTACCCCAGTCTCTCAGCAGAAATCACAGTCCATCAGATCTTTCGTTTATCTCATCCAGTTGTTCGCCTTGCTAATTGTTCTTCGAAGCGTAGATATTGAAGGTAGTGGTAGCGGAGCTTCCAAAGACGAGAAGGTAAGTTATCGGTTCTGGGTCTTTTTCTCGGTCTCGCATATAATAGGGCAACTAGGGCTGGGGTTGAGTTAAGCCAATCAGGGCTGGAGCGTCACAATGCCGAGACTAAGGTGGCACAATGGCGTCCATGCTCGAACAGGGTTCTAGACTTCATCGAATGTGGACCTAGAGCTAAATGAGGTATAGCAACATGGCAGGTCTGATTGGTTGTTCGGGGGCCCCGGCCCGAAGATTCAGCCATGTAATGTATATATTAACTTGATGTGAGTTGAGAACGCTTCTACTCATACTCATACTCAGTCTTATGACTCGTAGTTAATTACCTCTTCGAAGAACATGTTATATCACGGTTATGATGCAAACTAAAATAAAGGAACCATGGTAGCATTAACGGGGTGGGTAATACAGCATACCGGTGTGGGGTGAGGACCAGCCATAAATAAGACTGACACTAACCCCTGATAGCACAACTTGCATGGATTGAAGTTGTTCTCGGCAGGCAACTAGGTATGACGCTGTGCCCTATTTTGCCCGGGCGTGCCGGCAAAAACCCCTGTTCAGCTCAAGCCACAGTCCTTCCATCCGACACAAGACGCTACGATTCTCCGGCGATATGATAGCGTGACTAGAAGTGGGCATCATGTGCAGGTGAGTGCACTGTCGTGTTACCCCAAAATCTAGTTATGTGTTGTCAAGGCGCTTGTAGAAATTTAAGCTTCTTGTCCCGTCTTGTCGCCTCTAAAAGCCAAAGCTTGTTTGAAGCGGCAACGGAACGGAAGATCTCCTGTTAGCCGTTATTCTTAACTCTAGCTTTAAACAGAATTGTAGATTAACAAGACTTGTATACTGCAAATAGGACGGCGTGTTTCGCTTTACATTAATGACAAGCCTGTAGCGGGCAAGGGGCCTATCTATCCGTGTACTTTGGTACGGGTAGGTAACTCATGTTCATACCAGTAGGATTGGCGGGAGGAGGTAGCGAACGTCCAACGCCACAACTCCGCGGCTGATAGTCAGCTTCGCTAACGCCAGCTTTGCCACAAGAATCCACGTGCAGGAGTTAGTTTATTGTTGGACACATGCAGACGAATATGCGCCAAGATGCGCGGTGAGTAATACACATTCTTGGTTTGCTTTATATGCATCGGTAAAACCTGATACGGATCGTCTTGAATACACTTGAGCTATAGGAGTCTGTAGGACTTGAGTATCTCGTATCACGTTCCATTTTTAAATCGGCCACCTGCAATTAGGAGCAAATTATCACGGAATGCGGATAGCTACCGGAAGATCATAAAATCGTATACGAATGATTTTCGAGATGCCAACGCTGAAGAAAAAGCATATTCTGGCATATTGCCGTTCGTACAACGCGCTCGCTGTCGCACAGCCGGTCTCATTCGGTCAAGCATGCACGCAGAGCTTAGGCGGCAAGTTGTAAATGTGAATAGGAGCGGCAGCATACCACTGGTTCTTTTCCGTTCGCTAGGCCATCAGTACGCTATGAATTTGGGAGAAGTGGAGCGTACTACGTAAGTACGTAGTCTGCTTTCTCAATAGAGCTATTGCTTGAGTCGAACATTGATCTTGCTACTAAAATACCACTTGTATTATAGTCTAGCCATCAAGGGTAAGAGAAATTACCAGCTTCGCACTAAGAACTTGGCAAAATGGATAAAACTTGAGACCAAGAACGGTGATTGATACCAAAATAGATCGAATAATTCTGGTAGTCGTAGCGTTCAATTATCAATTAAGCGGGCGTAGACACGAAACGTGCTATATGAGCATTTGTCCTAAGGATCTACGGACACTTACACATTTCACTTCCTGAAGCATACCTATGCTACATGAGGTAGGTGACAAGGCAAAACACGTGCTTCTAATCGTACCCATTGTATCGGAACACACCCTACCTACTCAGCTGCATCTAGATGCAGGCTTCGCAAGGCTTGGCGAATGGGATGAAGTACTGACAATACTACTGCAGGGTATTTCGGAGTACCAAGCCACTGGGCTCTCCTAGGCAAAGTTTTCTTTCCCTTTTCTCCTGATACCCCTGCCCTACTACCGCGTGTCAGCACAGTCCCATCACGTCAGCGCATTACAAACCTCACCACCAATTTCCAACGTCGGTCATTGTACCTATGAACATCTACTGTATACAACTCTCTCCAGTCTGTCTATAGTTCTATAATATGCAAGTAATTTGTGTGAGTTACACTACAGAATACCGCGTCAACATGTGTCACGAGGGATACACAACGATAAGAAATTAAAAAACGATTCGCTAGCAGGCCCGTATCTCGCATTCTCAAGGGATGCCCAAGTTTCCAGTGCCTCCATCTTTCATCGCAGTAATCCGCCAAGTTCGGGAGCAACGGACGTGAATATAAACAGATACTCGATCCCTCTTCAGGCGTGAGTGCTGACAGTCTCTGACTCTCGTAGCGGAGCAGGCGAACGACCAAGAGCTTTAGCCAAAGCTGGGCACGAAGCCATGAATCTTGGCCGTTCGCGATATTACTACTTGCCAAGATAAGTAGAGCTCAGCCTAGCCGTTAACCACGGACAAAAATAACCTTAATCTGGTATACTGAAAGCACGGGTATGGGCTGTCAGAAGCTACCTTGGGTATCCATGTATGCCGTACATCCATCGAGAGACGGGATTGGTGCTTTTGCCGGATGGCAAGCCTTTTGCCCAGACCCTAGCTTCCAAATATCATCGGCTCCCCCTCCACTGCAGCCACTATCAACACTATTAGCCCACATGCCTAACAACACTGTTCGTGATACAAGATTATGTCAAGGCCGCGGTACGGTCCTTGGCACGCCTTGATGGCGATGTAAGATGAGCTTAGTTGCGAGGAAACCCACCCGCCATGACCAGCATAGAGTAAGATGGGCCTCCGGGGTCTGGGATATCAGAAGTCGAGTTGCCAAGCTCCCTATCGTTAGAACATTATAATAACCTCGTGGCCACGCCGTTTGCTTGATCGACATCCCAACGCTTGTTCCGATCGGTACCTCGTTATCCTTCTCTTATTTCGAAGACGCCATTTACAGGTGCCCTTTGGAAAGGGTTTCACCACTTTTAAGGCTCTAGCTTCGTTTTCCCCTTTTCGTTCACTTGCCTATTCTTGACGCTTCCTTTCATCACAATGGATTCCGACAGCTCTAGCGGCCATGAGAAGTCGCGCATCGACGTCGAGGCCTCCTCGGTCGACGAGTTTACTCCTAAGGAGGCCAGGAGTATCATCGGACGTATCGATCGTCGACTAGTTACTGTCACTGGTATCATGTACTGTATCAGTGTTATGGACCGAACGAATTTGGGAGCTGCATATGTTGCTGGTTTGGGTACAGACCTTCAACTGACCGTTGGGAATCGTTATGTGAGAATTGATACCCTATGATAACTTGTCGATCAAAGTTGGACTAATAAGTGACTTGATAGTCGCTCGTCACTCTCTTGTTCTTTATCACCTATATCCTCTTTCAACCACCTGCAACCGTCCTATGCCGAAAGTTTGGTCCCCGTCCCTTCTTGGCCTTCATCACGATAGCATGGGGTATCGTCTTGATTGGTCTGGGCTTGGTTCACAATTGGGGTGGACTCGCGGCTCTGCGTATCGTTCTCGGTCTTTTTGAAGCTGGCTTTTTCCCCAGTGTCATTTACCTGTTGTCGACATGGTACACTCGATGTAAGCTAAGCTTTCGATATAATGACATGGGGATTCTGGATACTGACAGAATATAGTTGAAATGGGCAAGCGTTATGCCTTCTTCTACGTCATTGGTTGCTTGGCTTCGGCTTTCTCTGGTATCATCGCCTATGGCCTTATCCATCTTGATGGCGCGGGTAACCTGGAAGGTTGGCGATGGATTTTCGTGTTCGAGGGTCTTCTGACTGTTGTCATCGGTTTCGGCGGTTACTGGCTCCTTGTCGACTTCCCAGACTCCGATCGTAAGGTTTGGGGCTTCTTGAATGCGAAGGAGCGTGCCTGGATTGTCCAGCGTGTCAAGGCCGATCGTGGTGACTCTGAGGTCACTAGTTTCAACCTGCGCAAGTTCTTGGGTGGTGCACTGGACTGGAGAATCTGGTGAGTACTATATACAACTGTGGATTTCGTACTGCTGGCTAACGTACCTTCGCCTGTAGGGCCTATGGTGGCATGGGTTTGGGTACTTCGACGATTAACTACTCATTCTCCTTCTTCTTGCCTATTATCCTAAACAAGAACTTGGGTTTTGGCTCTGCCGCATCGCAAATTCTTGTCGCCCCTCCTTATGGTTTTGCTGCCATCTACATGTTCGGTATTAACTACCTTGGAGACAAGTTCAGATACCGTGGACCCGTCATTGCCATCAACATGATCATTTCCCTCATCGGTATCCCCATTCTGGGATGGCACACTAACAACTACGTCCGCTACTTCGGTGCGTTCTTGATCTGCGCTGGTGCCAACGCCAACCTTCCCTCTGCTCTTGCGCTCCAAGGAAACAATATCCGTGGACAGTGGAAGCGTGCTTTTTGCAGCGCGATGTTCGTTGGATTGGCTGGCATTGGTGGAATTGCGGGTTCCCTTGTCTTCAGAGCTCAAGATCAGCCTACTGGCTACAAGCCTGGTCTATACGCCTGTATCGCCGCTGCTCTCCTTGTCTTGGTTCTTACTGCAGCCTGTGACATTTCCTACTACTTGGACAACAAGGCCGCTGATCGTGGTGAGAAGCATTTGGAATGCGACGAGGTAAGAAGACACACCTATCTTCAAACAATGAAACAGATCACTAATACGAGTGCAATAGGATGAGCCTCAACCTAGCTTCCGATACACTCTGTAAACCGCATCATTTCAGGGGTATGCGACCAGATCTCGTCGCTTCTTTTTCACGGATCATGGAATTTGTCCCTCGTTGTATATACTGGCATAGCGACTATTTTGGTCAGCATCTTTATGGATATCCTGGGGTTATAATGGTTATATAGAACTTTACCTTGCACATAAACTTGAATCAAACCAATTGAACTCACTTCGTTTCGTACCCCATTTAAAATGTTATCTTCTTAAGCAATCTCGCAGAAATGAATCAGGATATGCTCAACCTTATTCATCAATCTGGCATACCTCACCCTTGGTTTTGCGCCACCCCGCTAACCTGACAAAGAACGGAAACTCGCCCAGGAATCTTCCATTTAGGCAAAATAGACACTGTCCAATCAGATAATACTCGTCGCGCTTTTACATATGAGTTGACTGTCAAATTGATGATTTGATTCTTCAACCCCCATTACTGACAGTCACTCAGCTCTGTTTAATTTTCATCATGAGTCGTCCTCAGACCTTCTGCGAAACATCACGATGAATGGTGCCGAGGAAACTGCAGTGGAGGAAGAGCAGGCATTCCTTTCACCGTCGGCGAGTCATAGCGATGCCATCTGGTCGCAGGAAAGGAAGGGTCGTAGGGCGACACAATACCTGCGGTTAGGATTAGAGGTTGGAATGGCAATTGTAATAATTGCCCTGTCTGTTTGCCTTATTCGCGAACGATTTGAGGTTAAACGGACTCCAGTCCCAATATGTATAGCATCCCCCATACGACATGGATGTATGGGCGACTAATCATATTGGCAGTTCCTAGGAAGACGTATAAGTTCTTGCCAGATTCGAACTATGTGCGCGACGACATGCTCTTCGACGAACAGGATACGCTGAATACACTGCACAGCTGGTTACCCTTGAGCTCGGGTAGGTCAACTTGAAGACAAAGCTTCAACTCGCGCACAAACTAACACCTCTTCTTTTGTGCCTTTTCAGACGCGAGAGGTTACATCCAAGTTCCCAACCACGCTTCCTACAGCAGTCTCGGCGATCCCTATATAGTGGCGATAGACCGGACATCGGACGGACCCGCGTACATGATGTCCGTCTTCCACCAGCTGCACTGCCTGTCGTATATCGTGGACCACTACCAACGGGGTTATGCCGGCGCCAACTTGACGGAAGAGATCGCTCATCACTCGGCGCACTGCTTCGACTACCTCCGCCAGTCGATCATGTGCGCCGCTGACACCAACCTTGAGGGCGAGACCGAGGCCGGCCCTGGTTGGGGATCGGATCACCAATGTGCAGATTACGATGCTGTGCTAGATTGGGCGAATAAGCATGGTGCTATGAAGTGGAGGACTGGTCTCTTGCCGGGCGTGGCAATTCTCTGATGGGATTTCCCTTTCGACTAAGGAGACGGATACCGGATGTCCTCTAACATACAGGAAGCTGGTTGTGGTCTCGAGATGAACCCAGAACTTCGTGCTCAACAACTGCTACATGGTGTTTCTTCTCAGTCAGTGGCAGTGATTTGGATGTGAAATCCGACCTCTTTTAGAGAGATACGTCGACGTGTCACTTACGCAATGTATGTGTATGTATACGTACCTAAGACGCGATATATAATCTGGTACTTGCTGGTACTTCCACCTAATGGCAATTGGTCTGCGGTTTGACTGAGCCCTAGCGAACGATCTGAATGTGGCATACGACGACGGACGCGGCTCTCCGATCGGATTAAACTGGTTAGCCGTAGCCTAAGGTACGCGACAGCTTTGGGATGTTTTAATGAGATTGACTGGAAACCGATCATGAATCGGAAATGAAAGACGTCATGGAGAAGATGCGACCTATCATGACGAAGAGATTGGGAAATAAGGACAACAAGAAGTGAACAACAATATCATGATTTGCCGAAGAGACGAGAAAGCTAGGGACTGTACCGACAGCGCCTGAATTGAGACATTTGTGAGTGTGATCATGTTTCGTACGCTTGCTTTCAAATAGGAAAAGATAGGAAGAGTTGGAACTGGGTTTCCAGGTCCGAAAACTCCCCTGCGAGCATCTTGGCGAGGCTAAGAATACACTGTTTAATCGATGCAAGTCAACATATTCGAGACTGTGTCTATTATTTCGAGTAATGTTCATTATGAGCTCTTACGATTTGAGTTAGAGATGCACTAATATCGCCGAAGAGACAATGTACTCAATGATCGAGAACGCACCCTATGCGCTTGAGCTCGTCAGCCAGGGCGCCGATGCGCAATGTGGTACCTAGGTGCCTTGGGAATGTCCACAAGCCCTCTCTAGGGCTTCCAAATCTCACACAGGAGCAGCGAGCCTTATGGTATTGGGTGTCATCGGCAACAAGATGACGAATTATATAATCTAGTAGTAGCAACCTACAGATGGGTAGTGTCTGTCTATTGAACTTACCTTTTTCTTGTATATTCCTCTGCGCCATAGTGATCATCTCCTACCTAGAATCGGGGTGAAATGGTTCGCGAATCCCAAAACAGTTGTGATAGGTTGCCGTATCACATTCGATAGTATCAGTAACGTAAACACTCACACATAGATGGTTATTGTCTATGCCCTCACTGAATATTGTGCCACCGGCTCAGACATATGAGGATTCAGGGGTATGATCGGGATGATCGCGTTTCGATAGAGTGAAAGCTTTCTGGCCTATGGAAACTCAATGATGGTTGGTTAACTCGTCCACGAGCGTATCATGAGAGAACCGTTGAGGACATGGCTGCAGTGAAAATTTTCATCGTTATGGAGTCACGCCTGTATGTCTGTAACGGAAAGCTTAGTCGACTTCCTTATCTGTAGGCAATGGGCATAATCATGGTCGTTATTTGCGAGCTGCCAGTCCATGATCACATCGGCATTGCTGACTTGTCCGGCGTAGTTTCCCTGATGGCGTAAGCACTTGCTCAGTCCTGATAACAGCGCAGGATCTAGGATGTTACAGAATCCAGGTGGTGGTTAGGCATCGATCTCTTCCCATCGCTTCATACACATCAAAGAACAAAGCGGCATATCAAGACGGCTAGATAAAGGCACCTGGTGAGACAAGGTAGCTGGATAGATCCTAAATGTGTTATTGCAACTGAAGGATACCATTAATGGACAGTGACCGAACATGCAAGCAAATCAGAGATGGGGCTTCCATGCGGATGCACGACGCATCGGGAATACGCATCGGGACTTCGCCGTATGATAAATCCAACTACCGGGTGTGGCTTTGGACCCTTGCCCGTATGGATTCGCTTGCTGGTTTGTATGTGTTAGCTTTAGAGTGCACCTGAACACTTGAGTCGAAACCTGGAATGGATGCCACGACAGACGATCTCCTCAGCCGAGAGCGCTGGTTAGGTGTTTACATATTCTGTGTGAATGTACTTGAGCGGCCGGTGGGTTCGACGAATGACATCTACAAGAATCCATCTGCCCATTAGGAAGGTATGTGGCACACACTAACTTGATGTGAGCTCATAGGAGGAGCTGCCGCGCCATTTCTGCGACATTCTCCTTGTTCCGCAATATGGGCCTCTGGATCAACGGCCCTTATCAGGAGTCCTACGGCGACTCCAGACATCCCTCGGAAGCTTTGTGCTCGTACAAGGGGTTGTGATTGCTTCAAGTAGCCGGCATATTCTTATGGTGTGATTGAATAAGAAGATGATTAATTATCAAGTATTCGAACGTTCACCTGATGGAAACGAGACACGGAGTAAAAGATGGAGCGTGGAGGATTATTGAACTGACTGGTGAGACGAGTGTTGTATAATTCTAGAAACGCATTGTCGTTGGCACAATGCCGATCGGAGCCATTTGGGGTTACTCCCATTGTATAAATATATACTTAATTACTCAGTCTTAGTACTCCCACCGTCAAGGAATTGCATCATTTTGCAGTTGAGGCAGTTTCTCCATATCTTCTTTGTTGTATTCATCTAACCTGCTTGTTTAGTATGTTCATGATTGATCACGGCATTTGTTAGCGAGAAGAGATAACGCATGCCACGTAGCGCAGGCCCGCAACCCTATGTAGTACACCTCTAGCATAAAATATCATTCAATATAATTCATCGAGGACCAAAGTTTTTGGGACAACAAAGTATACAATGTCTCGATCCCATCAGAAGTTTCTCAATGCAAAGGTCTTGACTCCTCCATGATCGCTTAAATAAGCCGTACACGATTGTCCGACATAGGAATATCGGCTTCCCAATTAGGAAGGGCCGGTCCCGCTACACTTTATAGTGAAAACCAGGAATTTCAAATGACATAGATTAGGCTGGTGCCACCATTTTCACTCCTGGCCTACAGTACAGTACAGCTTGCGCGATTGCAGTAAATACTCCGCAATCCTCCAGGTTCGTACTAGGTAGATCGAGGCCTACTTAAAGTTAATAATTGTCAGCTGAGGATGGGATTAAAACCATCAACACCTCCAGCTCGGCATTTTTTTCCCATTGCCGCGGCCATCCCGAGGGCTAGCCAAAGTCTGCGAAGACACACATATCACCACCTCCACCATTGCCTCGGTTAAATTAGCCTTCTTTAAGCTTTCTTCATTCTGAAAGTCTTTCTTGGCTGAGTGCGGGTCTCATCCGATGAAATATGTCTGCTAAAAATGCGAAGCTACTATGATATAATATACAGCACATATCTACCTTCTTCGCGTAAACAAATGTTCTCAATGAATTTTCTATATAAGTAGTCAGTTAATTGACAGGGTCACCACGAGGCTCATGCAAAGAACTAATCCTGCCATGTTTCGAATGCGTGAGCTGGCTATTTTGAGGCGGTAGTGATCGTGTCCACTGGTTTATCACTGCCTCTTCAGACCTGGTAACTGCTAGAGCGATCAGCTTGCTTACCTATTACGACTAGCTTCGCATATAAATAGCGTCATTGTGTATGTAATTTGCCCTACAGTCATGATAGTCCGTCTCACGTATGGTAATCCAGTCTGATTGGTTGGTTTTTCAATGAGCCACTGTATCGGGGAATTAGAGTTATGCTAGTGTTCCACTTTCTTACATATTTGTCAACGCTCGAGATGCCCAAAGACGTATCCTTGGAGCCTCTCAAGTCAATGTTTGGTATTCTCAGTCTTTGTGTCAACTCAGCGAAGCTCGCAATGACCGTCTATCAGATATCTTGAGGGTGCAATAATATTTGCTTTGACTCTCTATGCCTCCAATCAACAAGTGATAAACCCCGCGATTTCGCTCGTGGGTAACATCTTGATACTACTGTAGCATCGTACAAGTCGTAGTACCTTATCACCAGGGTTGGGAATTAAGTATTAAGTATTAAGTATTAAGTAAGTAATACTTAAGTATGACGTTATAAGTAAGTATAAGTACGCAAAAAAAATACTTAAGTATTACTTACTTAATACTTAAAAAATCTAAGTATATTTAAGTACTTAAATCAGTACTTAAAGCAAAAGGTTAATCCGTATTTGGTAATATATACGGGTATCCGGCTTGGCAAGGTGGAGCACTAGCCAGGGAAATTTTTGCTTAAAGGTTAAAATCCCCACTTTATCTCCACTTTTAGCTCCATTTTTAAATACTTAAGTATTTTTTAAGTAAATAAGTATAAGTAAGTATTTTTAAAAAATTTTTAAGTATATTTAAGTATAGATTTCAAATACTTAAGTATTACTTAAGTATACTTAATACTTAGAATACTTACTTAATTCCCAACCCTGCTTATCACGCGTTGGCGTGCCCGTCCTTGGCAGAGTCAGTTCGTAAATAAGCTTACTCTCACATACTACGTATGGCGAACCCGTGTTTCTGACGTTCAGGAGCACGTACATTTGCAATTATGATTGTATAATGTGCATAAGTCTACGCCTAGTTCCCGATGAGGGATTCTGTAGTGTATATAATCCTTGCATTAGTGTACATTCAACGTATTCTGTGCTGCACACGAATTTGCATAACCATTTTCAGCAGTTCATCCTCCACTTATGACAGTTTCTGCGATGAGGATGAGCAATGCCTCTTTCAAATTGGCAACGCTAATAACCCATGTCCAGAAGAATGTCCGAAATAATCGTACCCCACGGAGGCGACCTCAATCGTAAGAAATGCCGGACGCCTTAAATACCTCGCCGCCCAGTCGGTACGGCAGTTCGATGTTCCCCAGTCTTTGGTTTCTTTCGACGTGACGGTTACTTTCTTTTTAGATTCCGATTTCGATTTCCGATTCCATAGCCGACCATTTTCAGTAGTCGATCGCAGGCGAAAGGCTCATTCATTCACAATGGCGGCAACAGCAACAAAACAAGAACGCATTTTTCCTAATCAACAGTTTTCTACTTCGGCCGTTACACTAGCGGAACCTGAGCCTTTAGAAGAAGTCGTCGAGCCGCCGAAGCCAAGTAACGACGTAACATGGTTCCGCCGACAGTTCGACCACGCCTGCATTACTCCCGCCGTTTTAGAATGGAAATATAAAGGTCAGGGCACGCCCGAGGATCCATATGTGGTCGATTTTCTTCCCGACGACAAACGCAATCCTTTCTTATTTCCAGCATGGTACAAATGGTCGATTACCGTTTTCAAAGCCATAGCCGTTTTGGCTGTCGCATTCGTTTCAACCGCCTACTCTTCAGCTGTGGGTGAGATTGTCGACGAATTCCATATCACCTCACCCGAACTTGCTATCTCGGGTATCTCTCTTTTCGTTTTGGGTTTCGCCGTCGGGTATGTCTCATCTTCCGCTGTCTACAGGATATGTTGGCTGATATGAGAATGTGTAGTCCTGTATTTTGGGCGCCTTTAGGTGAGATGTACGGCCGACAAATCACCTTTTTCATCTCAGTAAGTTGAGCTCGCGTGAGAGATGGCGGCTGAAACGGTTTCTGCCATGGCTATTATGAACGTACAATGACGGCGCACTAACTTATGACTAGTATGCCGCTCTGACAGCTTTGAACGCTGGTACCGCTGCGGCCACAAATGTTACTACCCTGGCTGTTTTGCGATTCTTTGCGGGAGCTTTTGGTAGCTCGCCTTTGACCAACTCTGGTGGCGTTATTGCGGATATGTTCGACGCCAAGGATAGAGGTTTTGCAGGCGCCCTTTTCGCCATGGCGCCTTTCTTGGGACCGGCTATTGGGCCTATCGCTGGCGGTTTCCTCGGTCAAGCAGCGGGATGGCGATGGGTAGAGGGTCTCATGGCGGCATTCACTGGTACCGTTTGGATCGCTGTGGCTTTATACGTCCCGGAAACATACGCGCCAGTCCTACTGCGCAAGCGAGCCATCGCTCTCTCGAAAATTACCGGCCACAGCTATATGTCCAAACTCGAAGTCGGCCGCCCCAAGAAAACGGCTACCCAGCAGTTCACGATCGCCCTTGTGCGGCCATGGGTCCTCCTCTTCCGCGAACCTATCGTTACTTTATTGTCTTTATACTTGGCCGTTATCTACGGAACTCTATATCTGATGTTCGCAGCCTTCCCCATTATCTTTGACGAGCTGCGCAATTGGTCGCAGGGAATTAGCGGTTTGGCATTTCTGGGTATTGCTGTTGGCACAGTCTTCTCCGTGGGTTGCTTCTTCTTCGATCAAAACCGATACCGAAAGATTTGCGAAGCCAACGGCGGCGCCCCTGTTCCCGAAGCCCGGCTTCCTCTTGCGCTCATTGGTAGCGTGCTACTCCCTATCGGACTTTTCGTATTTGCTTGGACCAATGGTCCCGAAATCCACTGGATCGTTCCTATTATCGCCTCGGGTGTTTTTGGCGCGGGTTTAGTCGCCGTGTTCCTCAGCTCGCAGAACTATCTTATTGATTCTTGTAAGCAGCGTTCAATCTTTCTTTCCATCGAATCATCACTAACTGTTTCTTGCCAGACACGATCTTCGCAGCCTCGGTGATCGCCGGTAGCTCAATCTTGCGTTCTCTATTTGGCGCAGCCTTCCCTCTTTTCACTACTCCTTTATATAACTCTCTGGGCATCCACTGGGGAAGTTCAGTACCCGCTTTCCTCTCCCTCGTCTTCCTTCCATTCCCTTTCCTGTTTATGAAATACGGTGCCAGAATTCGGGCCAAGTGCAAGTATGCTGCTGAGGCCACCGAGACTATGGCCAAGCTCAGAGCTCAAATGGCCGCGGCTAAGGGTGCCGCGGATGCCAAGAAAACACCAGAGAAGAAAGAACAAGTCTAAGGGAACGTTCTGCAACATGACTATCAAGTCGTCTCAATTAAAACAGGAAATTTCATTTTACGTTGGCATAGCGGTCTTTTGCATCACGACATGACAAGGCAGTCATTGATTCCTTACAGTATATAGGGCCGTGGTATGTATGTATATATGTCTATAGACGGATAGGGCGGTTATCATAACGAAACTCGCGCATTGCTTTTTTGGGTTATCGGTTTTTAGGGGAATGCGTGGGGAAAATCAAGTTTTCAAAACCAAACGTTGACTTGTTTCCAACCGCTTCTTCTGCACGTTCATTTCAAGGTGTTATATACTCTTGCCATCGTATCAATTTAGTCACACATTCCTTTCTTCCGCGCGAAGTAATGACGAAGACCTTTCGAACCATCATTTTAAAGCTTGCCCCTACCACGCTGTTGTATCTATTCCGGGCGCGGCAAGGCTTCTCATCGATTTAGCGCCACCCTGACTTCAAAGTTTCCAAAAACGTTGTCAAAGTGGGCCCGCATCGAGATTTCCATCTATAAATACCGCCAGACGACTAGTTTTAACGTGGAAACCGTTTAGCATTGATACCCTGGCTTCAGGAGAGTTGATAAAAGATCTACTTCATGAAATAGCAATAGACTAATACACTGCTTTTAAATCTGTACCCTACCCTGATATTGCACATGAGAGTATACTGCCCCTATTCAATATGAAACATAAGATATATCTTTCTTTGTCCTATACTGTCACAGCACTCCCCTATGTTGACAAGCCAGTCGCGGCCTATTATTAGGTAGCCCCTGACCCGCTGAATCTAGTCTTATAGTAGTGAGACCTCTGGGATTCATTTCCTCGTGTCATTGCGCGTTGCTTTTCTGCGGAAGCTTTATAATTATTAGCATCTGGGCGTCATTGATGGTATATAACCGCAGCCAAAGAATCGCAAGGCACAACACCTTTTCGGCGAGGCTGTATATAGGAAACCTCCATCGCTATAGCTTATTATACAATTCTATGGGTTTCTCGATCGTAATGTAAGTTTCTGCTCATATCATATTTGATATAAGGGGGTTGGTAGTAAGAAGTTCCACTGGGGCAGATTTCGCGGACAACTTAGCCACCTGCACCTACACATTCAGTTCACTGCTTAGGTAGTTTTTGATGAATTTTCTGTTGATTTTCTACGGAACTTAATCAAGTGACTTAGGTTCTATTTAATGAACTAGTTCCCCATTCAGTTTACAAGTATCTACTAGTCTTAGGTGGGTAATAGCTAGATTACCTCCCTAGCTACGGCTCAGCGGTAGACGAGTTACCTGGGATTCTTCAATGCATATGTCACATTGTAAGTCAAAAAGATGCATGAACCAACAGATACATCTCGTTTTGAGTTTCAGAACCAGTGCTTTGCCTACTATGACAAGGCTTAGCAGAAGCCTCCTGAACGGTTACATTATGATTAGTGAGACTTATGATAACAAACATCCACAACAAAATAAGTCGCTTGATTGATATTCACATCTTATCTTATGATGAGCATATAGTCGGCCATGAGCTGACGTAGAATACATAAACAATATTTCCCTTAGGCGGGCTATCCAAGGATCTCTCTGCTCACTTCAACTTGATACTATAGATGAGCACAGTAACTAAGCACATGCACTGTCACGAGGCATAGGCACAGTATAAATATATTGCTACATATAGCTAGGTAGCGTCTACGAAGGTATTTAGAGTTCTTCGCGCAACAACAAATGTCTATTGCCTACCCTAAGTACGGAGTTCCTGACATGCACAATGTTCTACGTGTGGTTAGCTAGGCCATGTTATGATAGGCAAAGCTCAGACTATCTCTGACGCTTGTGGCAGCGCAGGATCATGGGAATTTAATGAGAGCTAGTAATTCCGGATTATACTATCGCACAGGATCAAGATGCAGTGGGGGTGGTTCGTTAACATTGATAAATTAGGACATTATCTACGTGGAATATGTATGTTCAGTGATAACAAAGTCTCACTTACAGCAACAAAGAGGAGAAGACGGGCGACTAGAGAGATACTTCCAGCGGTTAGAAACAGCCACAATAATGCGAATTCCCCAGTAGCACCGTTATTATTATGTTTGGCTTACTGTCTTGGAATAAAGCTACGGGCGTTCTCAAGCTTCAGGCATGATTTTTGACTACTAATCTATATATATTTTAACATGACAGAGCGTGTCAAATAACCTGACGATAAAGACCGACTTTAATAACCTGCAAGGCAAGCTAAATAAAGCACTTATAACTCTATGTAGAGATTAGGTAAGTAACACTTGTTGCTATATAATAAGTTGTTAAATGCCTTTGTTATATAATTACATATATTCAAGTGTTACTCTGCGCATTGTACTTGTTAGTAGGAAAGGTACCTAGGTACAACTACACGCGTTACCGCGTCTACCTAACTTGCCAAAATATATGTTCAAAAAGCCATAAGAACTTAACCCGTTAAGTATAAATACAAATTATTACTGAAGAATGGGCTTAACAATAGATGTACTTTGTATAGAGCTGTCACTGTACGATACCTATGTACGAAAAGGGAGGCATA
Source organism: Xylaria sp. Z34 (assembly GCA_037356055.1). NCBI lineage: Eukaryota > Fungi > Ascomycota > Sordariomycetes > Xylariales > Xylariaceae > Xylaria > Xylaria sp. Z34. Next base: position 143,978 of record JBAWJW010000030.1, on the reverse strand, counting down.
CGTGAATAAGCCCCTGTTTTCTCATTGGCTAAGCTAGCAGCGTGTTACTCGCGCTGATATGTACATATATGTATCATGGCATTACTTGGCAAGCTTCATATACATCTGACATTCGACCGGACGCTTGCTGGACATTCATTCCTATAATTTCTACTATGCGACATTGAAACAGTTTCGATTTGACGCCTGCCATATGACAGGGAAAAAGGGTGTTGCTAAGTAAGTGAGGGAGAAGGAAGAGGGGGAAAGAGGAAAGCTTACATTATTAGGAATTCGCTAGCCGACACTGACTCAAGTATTGATATAGTGGTCATTGGGATTGGTTAGGAGAGCCATATTATCTTATTTGTGTAGTTTTGGAAGCAGAGCGGACGAAATGCCATCCCCAGTATAGGAGCCAGACGAATAAAAGATAAAGATAGTAAATTGAGATGGCTCTGTAGCTCGAACCCCATTTCTCAGTCTATACTAGTGCTAAGCGTTCGAGTTCGAACAAAAAGGAGACTATGATTCGTTTGAAGTTTGTACCTAGTATACCAACTTTGCGAATGTAGCGTAGGAGCAAGAATAACTTAGATGTATACAAGGGGCTGCAAGGTACTGGATCGAAGCAAATCTTCTAGGGATATCAATTGACCGATTGCATTTTATTCTTACTAAAACGTTAATTCTGACACACTTAAAGTTGGAGAGCCGAGACTGCAAACATGACTGTGTTGTCGAGTCGATCCACCCTCCAGCCCGCGTTGTCAGATTTACGCGAGTCTTTAGTAGGAAAATATTGTAACAATAAGTGTCCTTCGACAAAAGCGTTCCGGAATCATGGTCACGCCGGTGAGACGGTGCTGAAATAGACCGGGACCCATTGGGTCCGTCTGCAGCACGCGCTCTACAATGTCGACGCAGGCTTTCTCACCTAGAGCCTGAACCTGTAAACTAATTGTATCGGTTATAAAAGATTACATAGATATTATCTTTAAGTTTATTCCTCGCGATACTCACGGCGTTAGCCTGGATAACTATGTGAAGCGGAAGAAGCCGGGTGGTGTGTCAGAGTTTTAAAGGTTTCCGGGCAAACGTGACGTTGAGCATCAGGCACGGACCTGCGGCGGAACCCTCCTCCGGACTCTGTAGATCTCGTCAATGAATACCCGGGCCCCCATAGCTAAGCTTGAGAGTTCCCAGTAATTCAGACCGGGTATTATTCAAGGCCTGGTATGAAGAGCACTGCCAAGAAATATGCGCCCTGTCCACGATCGTCCAGCTCCAATTCGCTATCGGAATCTCTGACTATACGTGTAGATATTCGGATGCTTACTACACGAACCCCAATTATGCTGGCACTAGATCGGTTATGCTCGATTGTAGTCACGATAAGTCGAACGAGCCGCGTCAGAATGGGGTTCGATATACCCAACGTTGGCGATCCCCATCAATTTTTCCAACCCCCAATGCGGGGAAAGAGACCGGAAAAGTAATCTGTGATAACCTTATCTCATGCAAAGACGCAGAGAATGGGTCAATTCGGAAGGTGGGCGGATTCCAAATCCACGGCAAACACCCACATTCGGTTACAGGGGAGAGAGAGGGTGACTGCTGTTACCTTCCCTGACGATTTCGAGCGGGAGAGGTTGTGATTGGGACTATGCGCACCAAGCACTCTCCACATTATGTGTCAACAGCAAATCTTCACGGGAGAAAATTGTCGGTTCTTCACTTACCATTAAGCGGACTCGATACAATATATCTTATCGCCAGGCCTTGTCAAAGTTAGTGAGGGTCGCGATAATGATGATGCAATAGCTACTGCTTATTCTCAATTAGTACTACCCAGCTTGGCATCACACCTCTGCCGTGTCGAAGAGTGCATAACGAGTTATCGCCGAGATTTAAACATGGCGCTTAAGTACCGTTTGCGAGGGACGCGAAGTTTTATCAAACTTCGTCGGCCGTTCTGAAGGAGAACTAACTGGCCAGTTGGACCAATTCAACGTCAATGTCAGGACCGCTCCCTCCAGATGAGAGTCGCGCAACAGCGCTGGAGGCGTTATTATGGACCGAATTCTCAGTAGCTACCGTCTTCATCGTCCTCCGCTTGACGACCCGACACCAGATGCGCAGTCTTGGCCTCGACGATGTCTTGATGGCTGGTTCATGGGTACGCTGGCGTTTTAACATCTCATTAGCTCCGTCGTTAGTATTTCGAACGCTCTAGTACTAACACGCTTTAGTTGTTTTTTCTTGCAACTGCGATAGCTGGTGAGTTCTGAACTACGATGCTTCGACCTGACCCTCGGCGCCCCTGGAGACGAAACCCAGGCAGTGCGCCTGAGCCCCCTTTTTTATTCCCAATAGACTCGATAGCTGACGATACCGGCAGTCCAATTTGCAGCTCAAGCGAGCGGCGGCATGAGACACCAGGTGTACCTCACAGCACAAGAGCTATCCTTTCAGCTGGAGATAACCTATGTCGTCTTAGTTATTAGCATCGTGTGCACGGCGTTGGGCAAGATTGCCATTGGGGCTACAATTCTCCGCATCGTCAGCTCCGCGTCGTCGAGTGAAAGATGGGTGGTATGGGCCGTCATTGGGGTGACAACTGTCAGCTCCGTTATCGACATTTTCATCAGCCTCTTCCAGTGTGGCCGTGATCCCCGTGCGATATGGGACTCTGCGTTGCACGCGACCACCACGTGCCTCGATGCAGAGGCGCTCAATCGATACACAACCTTCACAGCCGTCTGGCAGGCGTTCTCCGACTTTACCTTCTCTATTTTACCCATTTTCATCGTTTGGAGATTGCGCATGCCGACACAGCGTAAACTCATCCTGACCTTCGGCCTCGGGCTCACACTTCTTACGGCCGGGGCCGCCGCAGCTAAGAGTTCCTATATAGCGAGGCCGTCAATAGATCAGACCTGGGCCTTGTTCGACGTATACGCTTGGCTGAGTACCGAGGCCTTATTGATCATCATGTGTGGTTCTATACCTTCTATATACCCGATGTGGTCCCATATGTTTCAGCGGCGACGCGAAAGTTACCCCTCGTACGAATCTAGCTACCGGAGGTACAAGTTGTCTCATCCAGAGTCGTCTAAGAATTCCCATCGTTGGTGGCAGTATAGTCGATCGTCTCCAGAGCCCGGTACCAGAGATGTTGAAATCGCGATGCTGACCGGAACTCCACCGCAACCTCAAGCCGTTGCAGCAGCCGTGTTGAGAAGATCAACTTCTAGCAATGATGATTTTTGTCATGGAAAGATCCATGTGGTGAAAGAGGTCGAGTTATCCAGCGCTGCTCGCGGTCCAAATGACCGGAGTTATAGTTTGTCGAACTAAAGGCTATCGGCGTCGTGATCATAACTATGGGTGCGTATGGTCTATTAGCTATGAAAGGTTTCATGTTCAAATATTAATATGATAAGTCGCTATCAGCTTGGATAACCCCTCTCTTACTGCCGGTAGAATATGAATAATTTTATAATGTGAATATAAATTACGAGCTTAACGATAATCCATCTTATCGGTTGGTATGATCTGAATGCTAGGTTAAATGCCATTTTGAACTAACAGATTGAAGTAGTTCTCATTATTTAGCTAGTCATACGATTAAATACTTTTTCTTCCATTCAACAGTTAATCTAGTAGTGTACAACTTTCTTTGGGGACGTTGAGCTGACAAATTAGTTCTGTGATATATCTTCCTTTTTTGGGGAGACTTTCTCGGTCACCCGCCGTCATGTTTGTTACATGTAAGCATTGGGGGGGGAAATAGGGGTATTACTTTGCTCTCATTATTGTTGCCCTAGTTAGACTCTGCGGGGTTGGAGTTGTGAGTTAGAATCAATTACCACAGGGCCTGCCACAGGGTTCGACTTATATCCAAAACCCATATTACTGACATATGATAGTACTGGCACTCCTGTTCGCTTTTGATTGTCTTCAACCGCACTTTTAAGACCACGTTTACGACAAGGTGGTTGGGCTGCTTCATCGTTTTGCCTTTCGTTACGATGTCTGCAGTTATTTGTCCTGTTATTCCCTTCACATCTTGTCTTTCTATGCTAGTTTGTTGAGAAATAGCATACTGTCATCTTACCACTCGTATCAAAACTATTCGTCTCTTCGAGAAGATTTGCGATCAGCATTAGCGCCGGTTGTAACTTTACGTCATCAACTTTACTAGATTAGTAGATGCTTAGTATTCAGTAATAGTTTTTCTCGGAATTATTTATATTGCGTATACCGACAAACCCTGTATAATGCGATTCGAGATGGCTTTGTTCAATCCTACGGGATTTAGTAGGATGGGACTTGGTTGATCACTTTTGCGCGTGGTGAACATTGAACGGATAGCTTCAGATAGCTCAGCACTGCTAGTCTTATCTATGCAGCATTTATCAACCCAGATGAAATCGAAGCCGCGCTCAGCAGGTAAGGCTTCCGCTTTCTGTGTCTTTGCGAAACCCGTTTTAGCTCGAATTGTTGATACTGTTTGCGATGCCGTCTGGGACCATCATCTGCGGCCGAAAGCCTGGATATTCTGAAACTTCACTTCCTCCCTGCCCCAAGTATGAGACAAGATCGCATATTTCGGTGCGAATTCTTCAGAAATTTCTACTAATTCTGGTGCATTAGGTTTATTGGTATGAAGCAGCCGCATGTTGACATTTCATGCGAGTCAGCTATTTTATTAATTTCAGATTTAGTGGTGAAATGGAAGGAGAAAAAAGGACTGAATCTTATAGCCTCGCTCTAAAAAGTATATGTTAATGGATATGATTGACAAAGTCACCCGCGAGGTCGTTCAAATAGATTGTTAGCACATGCGATGTTCAACAATTCATATGGGCGGAGGCCTCCGATTCTGCCTTTCATTTGTCTACTTAATGTCAATATAAGCGAATCAATAAGCTTGGGGCTTGATCGTTAATGGTTGCATCACGCCCAGTCTCACCAAATATGCCTCGCAAAGCCGAGGTGACCAGTATGGCTGGGGTGCTAGTGAATATGCCCGTGCTGCTGTTGGTCACTCTTTTACCAAATGAATTCAACATTACCAGCCCAACTGCTATTGGTAACTGGTAGGATAAAAGTAGTATTTTTTCTTGAAATAAGAGTACATGTATCTAGGATTGAATTCCTACCAGTCGGCCAGGAGTGCAGAGATTTTCCTACTTAGTTTTCCATTCTTATCCTTACATATCGCTTCCATCCAAAAACAGTAATAGGGATTGTTTAACACCACGCCAATTACCATGTGAATATACATTCTTGTCTTGTCACGCGATGTTTCCTTAACTGCAAGTTATTGATTTACGTTGTTGGATTTATAGCCTATGGGCAGGACGTTTTCCATGGTAGCTAGATGTGGCGTTTGCCACGGCTCCAACTATATAAGTGACTGCAGACGGTCAAGTCTCCGACTTCACAACGTTCTATATTTTGATATTTTCGTGGACTGGTGCTGCAGTTCTGTTCCGTGACATAGCCGATATGAGCTGTTAATACAAAATTTGGATAAAATAGGGTCTACGAAGGAGAGTCAATTTTTGCACATATACAACCACAAGGATAGTTCGGTGTATCGTCCTTAGAACAGTGAAAAGCTTAGAGTATCAGAGAATTATAAGCAGCACAGAAGCTGATTGCCACGTGGCATATTAGTGATGAAGTGTCATCAAAAATTAGGCAACATACCAGAGGACTTCAATAAATGCGTAAGATCCGTGCGATACTTAAGCATTCGAGACTGGGCATCTGTCAGGGAGCTAGTTCACGGCGGTGTAGAACTAGTGGATATGGTGTAGATAGTGACTGAACCCCCCTTGGATTTGGGAGGTTTAGCAATCAATTGATCATTCTATTGAGCCCCAACTACTACCCTCCTAGCTATAAGCAGGTCTTCTACTCACTCCGGACATTTATCTCTCACAGCATCATTGTAGCTAGTGAAGTCTTATCATAGATGTTCGGCTACTATATGGTTGACCAGTTTCACCCTTCCCCAGTTACTTCCCATTCATAAGGCTCAACAATGCGGCCAAGATCCGAGATCTGTTCGTGAGGAGGAACCACAGTAAGAAAACCAGACCAGTAGTAGGAAGCGTGAATGCCAAATAAATCCAGAATTTGCCTGTGATCACATTTTCCCCCTTCCAGTCCAACGTGGGCACTGCAAAAAGTGTCGCGAAAAACGTAGCTGGCAGGAATGCCATAGTTATAATCGTAATTGTCTTCATCGCAGAGCTATCTCGCTTCGCCTGCTCGGAGATCTCTGCTGAATGAGTGGCCAATTCTTGGTTTGCCTTTGCCATGTCTGCATTGACTGCGGCATCTTCATGTGTGAAAAGTGCAAAGACCTTGAGTGGTGACTTGTCAGCGCCTCTCTTATTGAGTGAAACAAAGGGGTAGCTATACCACACTAGAGAGTCTGTCTGCCCTCTTTTTAAGGTACAGGACGTAATTCTCGAAGGCTTTAACACGGCTTGTAAGTAAGCGCGCGGCTGCATCGATGTCTCCACCTCTAATAGCTCCGCCAGTTGAGGTTGAATTCTGGCGTGACTCAGAGTTGCTTAGAATATCTTCCATAACTGCAGAGATCACATTGGCTGTCCGCAGCTTGTTAGATAGGTTGATGTCTACGTCGGCCATCTTCCTTAGCCACAACATAATTTGCTCCATATTGTGCCGCTGGAGTGGGTTCTTTTTCTCATCTGGCCGAAATGCGATATCTTCTTCGAGTTCTCGAACCATACTTAGTTCACGTATATCGAGGTTGGCATCCTGTGCCTCGCAAGTCATTTCGCACATGACGAACGCCAACAACCCCGGAGATCGACTATATGAACAGAAGCTTGCTAAGCGGTCGGCAACAAACCTACCAAAGCCGTCCCAACGGCGCTCAAGTAACACGCCAGCTGTTGATCCCTTTTGTGGATTAAAATTCCACACTAGCATATACATTGATGTCGCCATAATATAGCTTATGAAGGTGGAGTTGTCAATGCGATGGAAGCCATCGTAACTCTTTGCGATGAACCATAACACGCAAGGATCAATGTGTAGTTGCTCAACGATTAGTCGTTTGAGGCTGAGCGCATCGATGGATAGTTTGTGGTCGCTTTTGTCGATAGGAATGGCTATGAGCTGCACTGAAGATGAGCTCGTTTCTACTAACCAACCCTCCAATTCGGTTGATTTAACCTCACGTCGAAGCTCTCCATATTCGGAAATAGCCACAAAATAAAGAGGAATGTCGAGATTAGGGTCTTGTCGACAGATGGAAGATGAGTCAAATAAGGCTGTGGCCCCCTTTGCAAGGACATCCATACTGTCTACAAGCGTAACTGAGAATAGGGTTGTGGATATAGGGGGCAGACAGATGGAAAGCATCACTGATGTTTATTACTAGTCTATTTGCAATACCAGGTTGCAATTGGGCTCGTCCCTGACCGAAAATGCAGTTTCTTAGTCCCCGATAAAGGAGGGAAGATGTGATGTAGTCGGAGTACTATTGGTCAAATAGATTGCCCAACACAAGATCAACAAGAAAGGTAACTCTGATTATGGAGAGGGGTTGCAATCGGGGTTAGGCAGCAGCTCAGGGATCGCAACGAGCATCAACTCCCAGTAGAGCTTACTGAGCAGAAGCCACAACACAAAGGCATCCAAAAATGCGCAAGGGTATACTTCCAATTAAGGAGGTGACACGGCTTGCCTCGTAAGATGGGCTATTTTGTTTTATCAAACGTACGAGCTTTGCCTCGTGAGCGATGCTCTTTCATGTCATCTAGCTTACTGGCGTATCATTTCAAAAAGACCGAAGGGTACGTAACTTGCTAGCGAGGGACAGCGACGCTGAATGCAATCAAGGCAGCTGTTTTCCATCTTGAATAGCTGCATAGAGAGGGGCAATAAGTAGGGGACCACCCCCACTCACTCATGCATCAATGTCCCACGATTTGCCATGGTCTATACTATATGTATTGCATAAGGGGGGAAAGCATAAGTCGGCTTGTCTCTCCCAAGTTGCGTCTGGCTTTCAATGTAACTTATGCCAGAGAGAGACGGATGGGCTAGGAAGAAGAAGGAAAGCGCTATCGAACCCTTTAACCCACCAAGTTCGATATGAAATGTACCTAGTTCAATGTATCGGCAACGTCACTAGATAGCCACAGCCTTGGGCAATAGGGGGTGCGCACTTCATTCCTGCAGGCTCTCTTCAACTTGCCCAATTGACGTTAGGGAAGGTAAGAGCGATGAAGAGTAATTATCAAAGGTTTTCGTGGTGGCGTCTAGCTGATGCAGCTTCCCGACGCAGCCTACATAAGTTTGGCTCTAGGGCGAATACGAGAGTCCGACATGGCATGCTGTGTTCGTTGGAAAAGCGTCTTATATGGCTAGTAAGTGTATGATCAATCCCAATAGTGAAAGTGGTCAGCTTCGCATAAGCTTTTCACTTGGGAGCATATGGGATTGGTTAGGATTGTTAAATTTATAGGACTACGATCGTGAGGGTTTCTAATGTGTCGTACCATTAGCTTTGATGGTCGCACGCACAATATCGTATCTCAGATGGAGGTCTCTCTGTAGGGGTGCTGAAAAGATATAAATGATTATCGCCTCACACATTAACCCATTTGATTCTGAAACATTGTGCAACATCGGAGCGAGATTGGTGATACCTTGACCCTTTTTGCATCCTTATACCCCTCTCTGTTTGGAACAGGAACGCCTGGCTAGAAAGCACCCGACATTCGATATCTACCGTCCTCCGTCTGTCTCTTTGTTTCATCATTAGCGTGGAGCTAACCTTTCTATTCGTGTCCAGCAAAGACAACGGTTGTACTTCAGAAGCTATGAATTGCGATTCTGACATTTACGTTACTAGCCAGGATGATATTCGTAACGGACGGCTGTCCATGTGTACAGACTACGGAGGGAATATTCTCATTAGAAATGCAACTGGTACCCTCAAATTCACTGGCCAGGCACATCCTTTCAGTATAAGTGTTGCAGACTGCCCAGGGCTCCAGGTATTGGAATTCTCTGATACGTTTGTTGTGTCCAATTTATATATCAGCGAGGCGAATGAACTTACAACTGTGTCGCTGCCGAGTCTGTCTACAGGTACTATCGAATTTGACTCGATCGGAGGAGACGACTTGGGCAGCCTTGGCAGTGCACCGTCTTTGGCTATAGTTGGAGCGAAATCTCTCGAAACTTTTGATACGGGGAACTTAACATACGTCTGGGACCTGGTATGGCTCGACGTTGGTCAGTTAGAAGGGCGGAGTTTGGAATCTTTTCACTCTGCCAACATTACGGGTGCCAATTCAATTGAAACCAACTACTGTTTAGACTTGGAAGGGCTAGAGGAAGTCCTAGATCTGGACGTTTCAGCCGCTTCTGGTTGCAGCTTCACACTCTCTAGTATGAAGTCAATGGGGGACCTCACATTGACAAACCTAGGTGATCTCTATCCACTTGGTAGTCTTTTCAACGTCCCCGACTATTATAGCTCCCCACAACCGCATTTGCCATCATTTGCAATCAATGGTTCATTGTCCCTTGATTCCTCGCTAATGCCTGCCGGAGGCGACTCTGAGTATCCAGACGGGATCGTACCTCGAGTTACCACTGTTGGATCAGATTTCAACATTACATCAAACACAAACATCAACCTCACTTTCGGTGCCTTGACGAGTGTGGGGGCAGGACTGTATATATACAACAACACAAACAGTGGATTTAAGTTTGACAAAGTCTCCACTGTTGGCAACATGCTTCTCGCCGACAACGTGAGCACCACCCTACCATAGTTTCCCGCGTTGACAAGGGCAAACAATATACATATGCGTAGGTACATTGACACGTAAGGCATCGGCTATGATAGTAATAAAAGAATGATGCTAACATTTACTCAGATCAGTTGGCCCAAATATCTTCCCAGCCCTTCAATCAGTCCCGAGGACTGTGGTTGTTGAAGCCTGGAATGATGATTTCGACTGTTCAAAATTAGTTCAATATCACAACGAACATATAATCCACACCCTCAGCTGTAACGGAACGAAAAATGGAACAAATAATGGAACAGATTCCTCTTCCAGCGAACCTAATCAGGTCTTATCTGAAGGTGCATGGGGTGGAATTGGTGTAGCCATTGGTGTCGTCGTCATTGGGTTAGTGGGTGGTCTGATCTGGCTCTACGTTCACTTCAAACGCCAACTCCGTAGTCTAGCAAAAACTACGCAGCAGATGCCGAGTATAAAGGATACAACGCAAGGTCATGTAGCGACGCCGCAAACAATCCTAGCAGAGGAAGTAGATAAGGCTAAGATCATCAGAGAGAAACCAGACGATCCTGTAGAATTGCCAGTTAGGCCAGCAGAGTTTTCAGCAAGTCCTTGAGAGGTTATTCGAGCTAAATCTTGTGATAAAGGGCTAGAACGAGATGTTCAAGTCGCTAATGGCATAGGTGACGATAAGACGGTCTGGGCGGGAAGCTCCCACCCGAAATGATGGAGAGTCTATTATGTCTATCATTTCCTTTCCTTGCTGCATTCTGGGAGATGGCAGGAGTGCTTCAGTATCTCATTTGCGATGGTGTGGGAATGCGAACTGATATGATTACGATGGCTATTGTACTTAACTCTGGGTCATCGAGCGGAGCGTGCTTGACGCGCAAGAATGCGTAATATGTAATGATCCTCCTCGCTTACGTGACATTCCGGATTTTAACTAGAATGAAGCTTCGGACTATCGGGTCACAATGAGTTGAGCTTGTATCTTGATGTCTGAATTGTTGGCTAATTCTGCAAACGGTGACAGGGCCTTCACAAAAACATGGCTGGGAAGATGATGTGGCATTAAGAACTATGTTTTACAATAACCAGCAACGTAAGAGATTCTGAGGTAGAGATTCGACAGCTTCGCCAACATAGGCTACTTCTTGGGGCATGTGTGCCTTGCTTTCAATACTATTCTCACTTCTGCAACACGATGCCTAAGAGGCCTTGAAATGTTAAACGAAACCGACAGATAGGCAGATTTATGAGGTTAGGCATGAAACAATATTTCATTTTTTCAAGTTAGGGTAATCATGTTGATATATAGAAGGGCTTACGAGGGGACGAGAGACGAAGATGTCAAAATAGCTCACTGCAGCGCATTATTCATCAAATCAATATTTCAAACGGGCTCCCCTCATCACTGGAAAACCACTTCCATGCCTCCTCGGCAATATTCGTCGGATTGCGCACTTTCTCATCCGGCCCTACGGTACCTGCAACTAAAATCATTCCAACACGCACTCCCGAGCCGCCATACACCAAAGCCAAGCTCTGTACCAAGTTTCGCTGCGCCGCTTTGACCAAGGACTTTTTTTGGGACACAGATAACTTACCAAGGAAAACAACTCCGGGTCTGGCTTGACATGAAGTACTCCGCCGGTGACGACAAAAGTCGGCTTCGCTGAGCGGTCTGCCTTAGCGAGCTCGACGAGCAACGGCATCGCCCATTGCGCAGTTGTATATAGAGCGGAGACAGTAAGCTAACCATTGACTCGGCTGTCAGAGAGAAGTCATCAAGTTCACTCAAGAGATAGGATACGCACTTTGAAATCATATTCAATCTCTCTGACGTCGTGGGTAAGTAATTGTGATTGAATCACGCGGGCCGCGTTATAGTAGACGCATTCCGGCGTGCCGAAAGTAGCTTCGGCATTCCTCAGTGTGCTTATGAGAGCATCGATATCCGCTACATCCACCGCATACGTATTGACTTTGATAGACTGAGGCTCAGCGGCCGCTTCCACCTCGGCTTTCTCGATGTCCAACTGCTCTGCTCTTCTAGCAATTAGTGTCACATGATTGTACCGCTTTAAGGCAAACAAGCACGCAACGGAGCGCCCGATGCCTGGACCAACGCCAACAAGGATAAGGTGCCTGTCTGATGAATTGGTCGACGCCATGGTCACATATATGGCTATCAGGGTTAGATGAGGTCTTTCATGACTGTCTCGGGTAAGGGGGATCTGTGTCTATAACTACGCGGAATCCACCATGAGCAGGGTGACGTTTTAAGTCGGAACCTGAAGAACAGACTCCCTTCTTTACTCAGGTGGCTTTCCCTAGTTTTTGCGGGGGTTGCGTGCAGAATATTGCTGAGCTCAGGCTTGTGTCATATCCAGGGGCCCAATCGACAAGAAGAAAAAGGATTCGGCGAAAGGCAATAATTACTTTATGATGTTGTGCGACCCAAGATGCTGGAGAGTGCATTGTTGCAAGTAAACCCACACCTACCAAATCAGCCACCGGGATATAATGACAACGATCTGACTGGTAGGTTGTTTTGTAGCGGTTTGCCCAGCAACTCATTGGCAATAATAGTCAGTATACATACAAATATTGTCTTATCGGAGTTTTATGTGGGTGATAGCTTGCACGGAACATCTCTGGTCTCCATAGTCTATCTACCTTGCGTTTCAAAGATAACGATTTCATCGTATGCAGAGATACTTCTGCTTCCAAGTATTGCTCTTGCTTGCCACCGACTTCGAGGTACTAGTTCGAAGGCTATATATAATTGTAAGTGTCTGATCAGCAGTCTACCTTTCTCGACAGCGAATAGTCCTGTCAGACTCTCGCGAAGCCTCGCGATACCTACAGCTGCATACCGCCCCCCTAGAGTGACAGAACAAAGAGGGCATTTTGTATATAGATCTCTAGCTTGTAGATGTAGATGTTGGAGCTCCTTGTGCGACAACAAGTATTCAAGACTTACCCCTACGTTGCCTTCAGTATCCAGAGGTCGTGACAAGTCCATAGGTACCTCGGCAATTTATTACCGCATACCGCCTGTGTGGATATTGTTAGGCATTTATCATAATGAATGCGATAGTAACAAGAGAGACAAGCCTTGATGCATGTTGGCCCCGCATCTTACGCTGATACGTTGGTAGCTATTTCGACAGCCAATAGAAGGAAGACCCTACTTATAATGTACTCTCGCCAATGCAACTTCACGCCTACGCTAATCAATTTTAGTCAGGACATAGAAAGCTGCCCTCCATTTAGCCTTGCGAGGAAGCCCTAGCTGATTACGATGGTTACCTAAAGTACGGACTGTGTCGATCGTGCTATTTATTCGATATTATCCTGCATCTTCGCAAATATTCTATTGCTCCCTCCCGCCTTTGTCGGATTTAACTAGGATTGCTTCAGTCATGACGGGCCCATGGGGTTGGGCGACAGCTTGCGCCGCGGTGCTTGGGTCCCTCTTCTTCCTATATCCTCTTGTCTTCAGGATCCAGCGTCGGAACCAAGAACGCCAGTCCAATGGTATCAGGGTCATATCTGACCCGGCAGATGCCAAATTTGAGTAAGACAACACACACCCAGAGGACTATGGCTAAGCTAAGACGGAAAGGATTGTTGCCGTTCACGGCTTAGGCGCCCATCCCGAACACACATGGACCTGTGACTCCCCAGAGGAAGACCCTCAGACGGACGGGATTCACGAACACATACTGACCTGCTGTTCCCCAGAGTGGAGCCCTCGAAGCAAGATCCATCTGCTTCGATGTCTCCTTAAACAAAGCTTCCCCGAAGCGAGAATTCTGAGCTTCGCTTATAATTCTGACTGGCTGATCGATGCCCCAGTTAAGACAGCCCAGCAAATCGGGGAAAGACTGCACGACCAGCTCGTAAGGGCTCGAAACGAACGAAAGCAGGTTAGTTCTCGGCACACCAGTCAATTGCCACTGCTAATATATAAGCCAGCGTCTTCCAATTGTCTTCGTTGGGCATAGTTTTGGTGGGATCGTCATTAAACAGGTGGGCTTATAAACTTCGAACTCCTATAACTAGATGGCTAACCCCGATTTACAGGCCCTTTGCGAGGTAAGCTCACGAGCCTGGAGTACGATAACTATATGACTAACCCTGACTCGCAGGCCCTTTCCGCATCAGAGGAATCTAAGAAGATCGTTCATGATACATCCGGTATTTTATTCCTTGGAACACCGCACCAGGGCTCGCCAATGTCTCGTTTTGGATTCATTGTAGCCTGGGCCACCGGCTTCCTTGGTTCCAGCACTGGTCTACTGTTTACTCTACGACACCACTCCACAGAGCTGACTGACCTGCGTCAGCGATTTCACAATGTTTACAAGAGCCTAGAAGATCCAAAAATCCATTCTATTTGCGAGACAAAGCCTTCATATGTATCCAGATATCTATCCCTTGGCCTTGTAAGCTTACTTCTTTCCTATGGTAGCATCTATGACTAAGTTTTCAAGATTGTCGATCGCGACTCGGCCGAGGGGCCCGCGACGAAGATTATTGATGTAGATACCGACCACTCGGGGCTCAACAAATGTCCTAGACCATCAGGTGAACTATACAATGCCATCATCGACGCAATCGAAGAGATGCGACGTCCTTCTCTCCTCGAACGCGGCGATAAGCAGATCCGTGATAGCTACACTCCAGGAAGATTAAACATTGAACGACTTTCAGGATCTGTATTACCGATGAGCCAGTGCTATATCAATCTTGCTATCGTACAGGCTACTGAATTTGGACAGCCTGGTTTCCGTACTTCGCTGCTGGAGAAACTCAGTATCCAGGAGCCCGACAAAGACCTCCATGTGAGTCTTTCCAACCTGTTCGAACCCCGTACAGTTCGCGATGGAGAAGGAAAACGACGTCCGCAAAGGATCTTGATTCGAGGTCGTCCCGGTGTCGGAAAGACCACACTATGCAAGAAGATTGTTCATGATTTCATCCACCGTCAGCAGTGGAATGATCTTTTCACACGCTTGCTTTGGATACCTTTACGGAAACTGGAAAGTTATCAAGGAGGATACAATCTTATAAACCTCCTTCGTCAAGAGTACTTTCCAGAAGAAAAAAAAGAAGAAACCCCAATTATCAACGAGATATATAAGGAGTTACAGAAGCATGATGCTGGTGGCAGTCTATTCCTTCTAGACGGATTAGATGAAATTCGGCACCATCTGTCGGACGGTAGTAATCTTCATCAACTTGTCAAAACATTACTCAAGCAACACAATGTTATTGTTACATCTCGGCCGTCTGTTCAGCTTTCGGAAGAAGAATTTGGACTCTTCGATCTTGAATTAGAGACGGTTGGATTCTACTCAAACCAAGTCAAGCAGTATGTTCAACAAGTGACAAAAAAAGACGAAACGAAAGAATCGGCGGAAAAATCTCGAAAGATTAATAACTTCATCAGACAACACCCGCTTATAGGAGACCTTGTTCGCATACCCATTCAGCTAGATGCGTTATGTTTTGCTTGGGACGATGTCTCTAGTGAAGAACCACAAACGATGACCGACCTCTACCAAGCTGTCGAGAGAGGACTATGGAAAAAAGACGCTGCTCGATTAGGTGGGGAAAATTCGACGAAGACTTTTCACCGAGGGGAAATCGAGCAGCAGCTTGGAGATGAAATTATTCTTCTTGAGAAGTTAGCTTTCGCCGGGTTATTCCATAATCTCACAGTTTTTGATGCGAAAGCTCTTGATACGTTTTCTGAGGACCTTGCCATGCCAACAGGGAAAAGTATCGACGAAACACTGCGACGTCTGTCGTTTGTTCGATCATCCGACGTTTCTTTGAACAACGCGAGCCGCCATTACTATTTTCTGCACTTGACTCTTCAAGAATACTTTGCGGCACGGTTTTTTGCGCGGTATTTCAAACAAGGAGACGACTGTAGACTGCCAGGTACTAGAGAGAGCCTAGATGCTACTACTTTTCTGTGCCGCCACAAGTACTGGCCGAGATTCGACATAGTCTGGCGGTTTGTGGCTGGACTACTGTCCTCTGACCCTGTTTGTCAAACTCGCTACTTGCATGCCCTTGAATCACAACCCTTGGATTTAATAGGGCCGGCCCACCAGCGACTTCTTATGCGTTGCTGGTTCGAGATACCTACCTCAAACGACTCCCCAAGAAAGCAATTCGAAAATCGATTATCTAAGTGGTTAGAGTTTGAATATGATCTCCAATCACGAGATTTCGCGCGGCGGTTGCGCAGGACCCTCGCTCAGGAAATGGAAGTTCCAACGGATGTTCTTTCCAAACTGTTACGAGAAAGTGGGGTTGGGTTGAAGACTCATTTAATGAGATTGATCAATCCACGGCGTACAGTTTCCACCGAAATTGTGCGGATAGTTGCTTCATGGCTACAAGATCCGCCAAATATGGACTTAGTAGTGCCAGCCCTACGGTTCTTTAAAAACCTCCTGACGACCCTATCAGACGGACACGATCGAATTAATACCCATGACCCAGATTACAACGCCTCGCAAAACGCCGCACCCGCCCTTGAACAACTAGAACTAATAATTCGAGCATTCATAAGCCAGCTTGAAAACTCAAACTACAAGGTCCGAGAAGCTGCTATACACTTTCTTCACGGGCCATCGAACCTACCAAACGTAATACTTCATGCAGTTGTAGATAGACTTAAAGACTTAGACCCCGAAGTCCGGCGGATTGCAGTACAAGTACTTCAGAGGCAATCAAACCTAGGAGAACCAATCGTTCGGGCGGTTGTAAGCAAGCTTGACTATTTAAAATCCAAGGACCGGCAAGCTGTCATAGAAATACTGAAAGGGCAATCGAACCTACAAGACCCACATGCAGCAAAATACCATAGTAGCTGGAGCTCCAACATTCAGAAACCAGCTAAGGAACGACCGAACTTATTACAAGACCTAGAACCTCAAGCACTTGTAGACAGGCTTGAAGACCTGGACCGCAATATTGGTTGGGCTGCTTCCGACGCACTCCAAGCACAATCACACCTAAGCGAACCGATCCTTAAAACAATCGTAGACAAGCTTGAAAACTCAAACTCCGATGTCCGAGATGCTGCTATACATATCCTTATGTGGCGATCAAACTTACAGGAACCGATACTTCAAGCAATTGTAAGCAAGCTCGAAGACTCGGATTGCGACATCCGAATGGCGGCTTTAAACGCTCTTGGGGGACAATCCAACCTGGAAGGACAAGTACTTCAAGCAGTTATAGACAGGCTTGCAGACTCAAGCCCCAATGTTCAAGCCATTACTAGACGGCTTCTTCTCAAACAACCGAATCTGCCAGATTCCATCTTTCCGGCTTTATCTTCGATTTTCAAGCGATGGCCGCTCGACGACGAACGTGAGTCTGGATTCTTGAAGCGATTTCCAAAGCTTACGCTCGCCACCTTTGATTGTCATGACAAATTTAAGGGGCTATTCCTTTTCCTACTACGTCAAAGCTTCAAACATCACTTAGTTTGGTACCACTACGATAATAAACTTCATCTAGTGATCGATGAAGAAGTCATCCAATATGAAGGCGAGGATCCACGCAGCATAATCGAAGAGGTTGTCCCCGATCTACCGGGCGGTAAGCAGTCGCGTTACGAACGAACAGAGGAGCCCTGATAAAGAGAGCCGGCGCGGAAACCCCCATTGATAGTGCTGAATGTGGTTGTACATCAGGAGAAGCCGGTCTCTGTGTATACATGAGAGACCCGGTGCGTTTTCTGCCGGTCCCCGAAGGCTTAAAAGAAGAGATGGACTTTCTATGTATTCAGGACTGTTTCCTCATGACCAGACACTCCTGTTTCCTTAGATATCAATCCAACTCTCATTCTAACTACCAATTAAATTTCCATCTTTGCTTGACAATGGGAGCGGGTAGCTCATCAATCGCATAGGCATAGCAAGCGAAACCTCGAGCTTCCGTACAATATCGAAAGCTACTCTTTCTGTACGATGCCTCGCGGCTAGTCGAATAGAATGTAGCGGTAGATAACTTCGAGAAGGCGAAAGGTAATGATCATATCCTACAATGAAACAAGTTCCGGTTATACTTGCTTTTGATTAACATCAAATATATTTACTCCCTGGTAGGCCAATGTCAGAGGACAAGTGCCCAGAGTGAATAGAAAGTTCTGCTTGCAGCCAGGAGGATAGTTGGTACACGGAATAGCCCCAGGTAGGGAGATGCAACTATCCGTCTACCAGGGCTTGGTCGGCAACATCGTGACACCAATCTGCAAGTCGGTATTTGAGCTGCGGTTCGGGGTTTGAAATAATCTAGCTACCCGTGTTTGCTCGATGCTGCGAAACGGACCTGAATTATCTAGGCAAGTAAATGCGAAGCTATTCGTGTAGTATATATATAGACCTGGGTTCGCCGCGCGAAGAAAGCAGCCTTGTATGCCTCCTTGATGCCCAAGAAGATTATCGCAATATTTGAATACCTTTTCCAAGTCCTAGATACTAGCCCTTGTGACACACTTACTTTTGATTTAGCATTAAATATTCTTGCTACCTCGTAGGCCAAGTAAGTAAAGAGATTATTGTTGAATTTAATATTATCGAGCTCTGTACAAAATACTACCGGTAGGAATAGTATCTATCCATAAAGACAACGTCCCCAGTGACGGCGTCCCGAAGGGACACCTCCTGCTGTTGCACTCCGTCACGACCTCTAGATACTAATGGCAACGTAGGGGTAAGTCTTTGATACTTGCTGTCGCACAAGGGGTACCAGCTACTACATCTACAGGCTGGAGATCTATGTACAAAATTCCTTCTTTGTTCTGTCACTCTACTAACCTTAGGGAAATAATATGCAGTTGTAGGTATTGCGAGGCATCGCGAGAGTTTAACACACCCCCCCAAGCTCAACACCCTTTATTTGTAAGGAGACTGAAGTGAAGCAAACTGTTTTATTGTTGAAACTATCTCGGAGAACATGTCTATGGACATAGTCTATAGACCTAATCTACCTAGCTGTTTTCTTACACTATTCTAGCCCAAACAACGACCTAATATCACAGACATCATAATCAGAAGTTCACCGGTGTCTCCTTTCGATCATTTTAAACCACGAGTTCAAGATAATTAGCAACAAATACAGCTTTATAAAAAACCAACTATAATAATACTGTAGACACACAATCCGTAGCAATATATAAATATAAATAGCTCACCAGGGATTCTTTATTTGAGTTTACACTCAACTAGTGCTAAACACAACTACATAATGTTTAAATGCTGTACATAAAGGCAAGCATGAATATTACTGACTAGGAAAAATAGAACTAGCCAACTGAACATTAGATATAGACATAGTTACAAATCATACAAGCATATAGACAAGGAGGACAGACATAGACGTAGACACAAAATACCTATTCATTTCATTTCATTTCTCCATAGCATCTTCATTCAGCCCAGAATAAACAGCCCAGCATATTTCTTCTAGCTAATGGGGCATCAACCCAAACAAACAAACAAATAACACACCTCATTTTCCCATCCCATCCCATCCCATCCGTTACGTTACGCCTATTGTACCTAGTAATCCGCTCCGCTCCGCTGATTAGAGCAACCCGATCAGAGCAACCCGCTCCAAAAAAGAAAAAATCAACCAAACAAACTCAGAAACATCGAAACAAACAAACCCAAACACACAAGCAGCCAAATATATCACCTCCACACACACCCAACCCCCCTGGATGAATGAATTAATACCCACCAGTATCAATCCCATTAAAACCAGGCGGATCCATAGCCATGAACTCGAGCAAATCGACACCGCCCACATTAACCCCCTGATCCGTCATGGTGACGTTCGAGTTCTCGCCCACGTTCTGGAACAGGCCCGCGCCGGGCGGGAGGTACCACATCTCGTCCGTCGCCCAGTCGGCGCCCGGATCGAAGATATTATTATGGTCCCCCCCTCCCCCTCCCAGGCCCGTCGTGGTGTTGGTGTTGGTGGCGGAGGGATCCAAGACACCACCCGTCGTGCCCTGCTGGTGGTTCACGGCGCCGCCGAAAATGGCCGCCGAGCCGCCAGCCGGGAAGGGAAAGTTGCTCGACATGTCGAATGGCGTCGCTGAGATGTTGCCCGAAGGGGTAGATGTGCGTTCTATGTCGTTCCTTGTTAGCTAAAACCAAGCTACGTAGAATAAGAAAGTGTGAAAGTTATGACGAGGCACAACATACCAGGAACCGAAAGCCCATCCCTAAACTTAATCCCATGCCCCACAAACCCATTCTCGACACCCAAGAGCGCAGCCGCCCCACCATTCGCCAGATCCCCATTAAGAAGGTTGTTAGGTCCCCCCCTCTCGACGTTAGCAGTAGAAGTAGCAGTAGCAGGCGCAAACTTGAACCGATCCCTCAGCCTCGTCGTGAGGGACTCGAGCAGGTCGCCGAACCTCGTGCCGAGGTGGACGTCGTCGACGACGCAGGTGCGCAGCGCGTGCACCGTCCGGTCCAGCAGGCTGATGCTCGTCTCGACGTCCGACTTGGGCGCCCCCAGCGCGAACGTCTTGAGCAGGAACATGGCCCCGCTGATGATGCGGAAGTACGTCCGCACGGGGGCGTGTTTGAGATAGCCGCCTTGGAACAACCCGTCTACGACTGTCCCTAGGAGACTTCTGCATCCCAGGACCACTTCCTTGATATATTCCTGGTCCGCCGCGCCGAAACGGCCTAGGTGCCCGATCGGTAGGTTGCCTAGGTAGTTCTGCGTCTGGGGTGACAGCTCGGCATTCCCGTTCACGCCGCGTGCTCCGTGCGAGCCGTCGTTGCTCGACGAGGCGCCTGTTGCATTGGTCGTGCATCGTTCGACGACGGCCTGTAGTGCAAGTGAGTTGACGTAGATCCGTACGTATTCATATTCAATAGTCAGGATGTAACGGCTGAATGCGGGAAGGCGGAAACGGTCAAATTCGCGCCACCACTCCTTCAAAATCGGCTGGAATTCTTTGAGTAACCTCGTATAAGCTCCGCTCTGTATGATTTCGGTCGTGTGTTTCCGAGACCGGAAGAGCCTCTCATTGCCCAAATGCATGGCATTACTAACGCCCACCCAGCATTGGATGATCTGGTCATCGAGTTCGATATCGGGGACATAATTGAAGGTATTAGAAAGCACGGACGGGTTTGTCCCGGGTGTCGTCCCTTCATTTGTAGTCGGCCGTCGATTCGAGAAGACGGGGTCTGTCTTCCGGATGCTCTCTGGTACCATATTGGTCCAGCCGAGACGACCGGCCAGCTGTGTGAGATAAATCAAAAGTAGACGTTTGATACGCATCGCGCGAAGACGATAGGCTTCATCTTCGTACTCGGGTCGCGTGATGGCGTTGGTGGCCAGTAATTCATCTATGTCATCGAAGACGCCTAGCTCGTAGGCAAGGCCGAGGGCATTACTAAGCAGCATCCAGCACATACGATCGCTCCGCCATGCAGGCTCGAGCCAACTCTCGATTCGTTGGCCGCCCACATTGCCGCCGGGCCGCGCCACTACATCGTCATCCATGGCGTCTGACATGTGAATTTCACGGGACGGCAGCATGAGTTCGTCAATGGCCTCCTCGGGAGGGAAGTGAAGGGCTCGGGGGTGCCATTCGGTTAGGATCATGAGCGACTCGATCGTGCCTAGGGTGCGCAAGCTGCCTTTGCGCAGACCCCGCCATGGAGCGGTGCTGGAAGTCTGAGACTCATCGGCTCCGGATCCGCAGAAGCCGCCGCCAAAAGCCTCCTGGCCCCAGAGACACCTCTCGACCATCCTTCGAAGATACCGCCATAGCTCCTCATGGATGGCATGGGACCGGCAATGGCCTCCCGTAGTACGGATACTGTGGTACCTTGATGCTATGGTGAGTAGGGTCACCGCGAGGATGGGCTCCTCGGTAAGAAGAGTTATGTGTGATCCAGGACTACGGAATGTTGGTGGTGAGACCGGGGTCATGGGTGACAGGTACTCATAGTAGCTGGCGACGACGTGGGTAATCAGCATTCCTCTACGTTGTACGAGATGAACCGGACTCGAGCAAACGGATGACTTACTATACAATGTACTTGATGGCCTCCTCCTTGGTGAACCACCCGGCCCGCACAAACCTGAACCTGGCCCAGGCCTTGAGGGCTTCTTGATAACCGGGTTCTTGTTCGACATTCAGGCGGGCCTCGACCTCGGCGTTTTCATCGACGCTATCACAGGGTAATAGGCGCGGGTCGATGGGATCGGCGGCCTTGGTGGCAGTCCGTATCGGCGGCCGGCTGCCGAACCCGGAGGGCTGGGTATGCGGGGTCTTGCGTCCAGGAGCGGGGGCCAGAGGAGGCTGGATGGCGGTTGGTACAATGGCTGCGTTGGGCGTGGTATCCTGGCGGACCTGTATAGAGTGTGGGCTGCTGGGCCAGTGAGCTCGGGGACCTTGCAAACAGATGATATCACAGGTGAGGTGATGAATGGAGTAGATGGATGGAGGGATGAATTTACCTATCGGTGGCAGCCTTGTACAGAAGATCTAGGGCGTCGTGGGGTCCGTACATGCCCTTGCGCATGACGTTCTGGGCCTCGAGGTTCTCCATCTGGGCATTCGAGTCCTCGGTGGACTCGGCATAGCCGGCGCGGTGCGGGTCATCGGCGACGACGTGGGGGTCGTGGTGACTGCGCCGGAGAGGCTGGCTCTGGCCGGCGGAACCGCCCGGCGTCAAGGGCACGTGGTTGAAGGGCTTCTGGTCTTCGTCGGGAACAACGACGGGCGGTGTATCCTCGAGATAGTGGCGCTTGCGGCCGTTGCGGATGATATACTCGTCCTGGTACTCCTCGGCGTCGTCCTCATTCTTGCGCTTGCGGCGCGTAGCACTGAAGAAGCATTCCTTGCTCTCGCGGCGGCAGCGCATGCAGGGGGGATCATGAGGGTTGTCGACGCTGCCCAGGTCGCAGCGGACCTTGCGTCGCCGGCAAGGGATGCATGCCTGGTAGACACGTTTGTGTTGCGGCTGTGCCGGGCCGGAGCTATGACTCCTGGTGTGGCCGCTGCCGTTGCTGTGATTATTATTCCCGTTTGGACCCGCGCTGCCCACACCGGCACCGGCACCGGGATGGGTGGTGGGTGAGGGGGGCGGGCGAGCGGAGATGGGAGAGGTGATGTTGTTGGTGTTGGTGTTGCTGCTGCTTATGGCGGCGGGGGTCGTCGTCTGATGATGGGCCGACGCCGAGACGGGAGAGGTGGAAGAAGGGGGGAAGGGAACCTGCTGAGCCATGGTTCGCCCGCCGTCATTCATGACTGACCTGGCCCGACCTACCTAGATCTGGACCTGGACCTGATTGATTTGACCGACCGACTGACTGACCCGACAGACTGATGCGCGCAGGCGGCAACGCAGCTCTCGGCTTAAGACGGGTTTTGAGGGCTTTACGAGGATCGAGGGGTGGAGGAGCAGCGCCCTGGGGACTATAACTAGGTTTATATTTGGCAGCCTGCCGCCCACCGTGCCAAGTTCGAAATTGTGGAAACGGTCTAACCCCCAGTCTAGTCCGGTCTGGGTCGAATCGATGGACCAGATAACCGTAGACGAGATGTATGCCTATCCCGGTGCAGCTAGACCGCGGGGCGACGAGATCGCGGGGTTCGACCAGTCAAGATCAATTGAGATCAATCGAATCACGCTTTTCTTTCTTCTTCGTGTCCGCGCTAGTTATTCTAAAAACGACTATTATTAATCTTATCCGTCTTTTACGTTTGGGATGTTGTTGCAGACCGGGTAAGCTGATGGACCTCGGATGAAAGAGAAGTTCATTGAAGACGAGGTGAATTGGAATTAGTTAAGTACCTAATTCTCTACTCTACAGTAAGTAAATTAGACAAACCATCAAGCATTGATTTGTGGCGAAGGCCTTGGTTAAGTACTACGTGTACCACCTGACAGGTACTGCGTCGCGGCAATTTAGGTAATCAGGTACCTTTATGACAATTCTTTTCTGGTCACGCGATGCGTATATATGTGGATATGACATCTGAATATGATATGTCAACTTGCGCACGTACCTAGACACGCGTAGAAAAACAGACAAACTGTGAAGCAATCACACACTGGACACTTGGACAATAAGATTGGATATCATCAAGATCCTCGAAATGGGCAGTCTGCTATATAAAGGCATCAATGGCTTAGAGTCGTGAGAATCATGTGTTGAAGCTGCATAATAAATCGCTCTCAATGTCTGCTGTCTTTGTATGATTAGGGGGGTGTTATTTACACGCATACCCGACACAACATGTAGTTTCCTGAGCCCTCGACAGAACGAGCCTGATGACACCGGGGAGCGAGCCCCTTAACACAAACGCTCCAGTAAGCTCGGGGCCGACTCCCCAAACTCGAACATGATTCCGAACGAAAGCAAGCAAGGCCAAAAAAAAAAAAGAACATGCGCAGCTGCATCCCTTGCATGGCCCCGGGGATGGGCATAGGGCCAATACAATTCCTGTAATTCCGGCACCGGTCGAATCCTACTCGTTGCTGACTTGACAACTCGCTACCTGCAAGGGGTATCTACCGCGCGATGGGGTCGAAAGCGTGGGAAAACGCAAACCGTTACGCCAAAAGTAACCAGAGCCTTCCTGCCTATGATGCCCATGCTCGGCTTCAGGAGCCGCCTCGATCACAAACGCCAATGCAATGCCGTCCCCCAGAGGGGTTGAAAAAATAGAAGATGAAAAACCTGGCCGGCCCGTCCGTCTCCTTGCGATACAGCTATCGGCTCTCGTGGTTTACCCTGGGCTGTCCTACGGCGTCACCATCTTTTGCTCCAACTGGTGATGAATATTATTATTAGCAAATAGGAGATAAGTATCAATGTCGAGTCTGTAGAAAGGTGGTGGCAAAACAGGTGGGACAGAGGAATAGGGGGAGACAGAGCTTCAACCTACGAGGAAATCCCAGATCATCTTGGTCAGTGGCTCCGGCATCGTAAAGAGATCAACAGAGAACTCGCCACGTTCGATATCGTTGTTGGTGACGGTATCGTCGCTCTTATTATCGTGGATCATCTGGATGACATGCAACAGATCATCCTCGCCGAGCTTAAGCAAGGCATCGCCAATCTTCTCGTAGTCGAAGGCGAATTTGCGCTTCTTGCTATCGGCAGCCTTGCGCGCCTTGTTTGCCTTGGCGTCATCATCGTTGCCCACGGGCCCGGTCTCGCGCAGGGCCTGGATCAGGGCTTGCGAAGGGTTCTTGAAGACGACGGTCTGGTCATTCTTGTACTCGGGTGACTGGAAGTTCAAGTCATGGAAGATGGTGATCTTGGCCTTCTCGGTGGTGTACATGTCGATGGACATCTCGAACTCACCCCAGCCCTCGTTTGTGCAAGTGAAAGGTGGTTCGTGGAAGGCTGGCGGTGGAGGTTAGAATCATTGTCATCCGAGAAACCGACTGGACTCACTTTGTTGGGGGTTTTCGAAGGAGGGATGGAGATTGTAGGTGACCTTATTAAAGCAACTTGCAGGATGCTTGTTTCCATCTTGGTCGAGAATATACAGTTTGACGTTCCATTCCTTCATGGGGAATTCCGGCATGGGCGATTCCTTGGGGCTACAGGAATAGCGCGAGCCATGTCAGTATCGCGGACCCGTAGGACACGGGACGGTAGTAAGTAGGCGTACATATTCTTCTGCTCGGTAACGAGACGGACCTTGCGCTATAGCGTCACGTAATTAGCAGGTGGACAGCGCGTTTACGCGAGAGAACTACATAGGACATGGCGCGGGAGAACCCCCATCGAAGAGAGAGGACTCGTAGAACAATGGATGATGCAATGACGCGTGGTAGTGTACAACCCACGATACGCACGACACACGGCTGGCGTGTAGCCTATACCATACATAATATCCATAATATAGAGCATATGGCATGGTACAAGACATACGGCAACATCATGATATAGCACCGTCATCATCGTCACCAACATCAACCAACATAGAAGAGGGAAAGGGAAGGGATAGAGAGCAATAATAACAACACGGCCAGAACTTACTTCGATCTGCATCTTGCCTCGAATGCGCAAGCTGACGCGTTTGACAGGAGAATCGGGTGGATGGAGTGTTCCAGTGGACTCGGATCTGGCTCGACTATTCTCGTCGTGATCGTGATCTCGCTCGCCGTCGTCGTTGTCTTCTTGCTCGTAGTAGTAGTAGACTTGCTTGGAGTCTTCTTCTTCTTCCTGCGCTTGCTCCTGCTCTGGCTCTGGTTCTTGCTCTTGCTCTCCCTCGTCAGAATGCGCAACGCTTGCGGCGACTGGCGCGCCCGGACCACCACCACCCCCGTCATCCCTTGCCACCGGCGGCTGAGACGTCTGCTGAGCCACATCGGCTGTGGCGTCCTGCTGCGGCTGAGCTGCTGCTGCCGCACCTTCGGCGCTCGCGCCGACAAGGATTATCTTGGGCTTGGCCTTCTTGGCCCGCTTGCCCCGCTTGCCAGCTTGGTTACCTTTCTTGCGAGGTGCCATGGTTCGACCTTGGAATTAAATTTCTAATCAGTCAAGATCCAAGGTCAGTCTTGATATTTCTTGATATCGTTCGAATTAAAGTTGGAAGTGCAGCTGTCGAAGCTGTCGAGCGTGGGTCCGTACTTAACGACGAGTAGATTCAACCAAAATTGGTATCTGGTGCTATTGTAAGTTATCTGTAGGTAGGTCGTGATACACAACAACATGCAACTTATTGGTTATGCGATCGATCATGCATCGACTTATTGATTTGGTGGGAGGCAGGAAAGGAGTTGGGGAGGGAGAGAGCAGAGTGATGGTAAAGAGAGAGAGAGAGATAGAGAAAAAAAGAATCTGTCTTCGTGCAGTTTACCGTGCTGTATGTTTACAATACCCAGGTACCTGCCTTGTGTAGTTGTAAGTAAACATGAGTGCGCGTGTCTAAGAATCATGGTCGTGCCCGTATATTTGGATAAACAAAATATATAGATTATGTAGTTACGGTACGGAACGGTACGTGCACGCAACAACGAGGGTAGAATGCGTAGGTTAGAACAGCAGTAAGGCGAAGAACGTCAGTGATGGACGATGGGCAGATGTGTCCTCTAAGCAAGTAACTTATCACCCATGTAAAGGTCTCGGGTGCTGGCATAATATCTACCTACCTAGGCAACCACACAATAGTATTATACAGACACAAAACCCTTCCGAATAAACAGTAACACGAAAACAGCAGGCCCTGCTGAATAACAGAAAGATCAGAAGAAGCAGCACAAGTGGCTCATCCAGTTCGGCCATGTCGTCCCCTAGATAATGAGGAACCACCTCACCGTTAGATCTTAGAAGATTTAATGGTGCAGTCAGCCGCCTATACTCGTGAGCACACAACAGAGAAGATCAAGTCCGGCAAGGTATTCCATAGATAAAATACTCGATCACCACTACCATACCAGTGTAGTCCTATTCACGCAAATACGTAATGGCAAGATCCCGGAATTGGGGTTAGCTAAATAGATGGAACAAATCACATCAGCCTCCCATTTCAATGTCTTCAGATGTAAGGCATAATAATAATACTAATAATGATGCGCTATCAGGTCTGGCTTAAGGTCTTCTACCCATACACCCCTTGCCAATTCAAAAACAGATAAGAGTAGATACCTAGGCAATTATGTAGGAGAATAGGTAAAGGCCCAAAGACAATGGGAGACACCCACCAGTTAACAGCCTTGCTCGCACGCTATGCAATCGTCACAACGCCATCCATCCCAACCCATGTCCCCCCAGATCTCCCATCAACCAACCTGCCAGAACACACATTGGAAAACTCCCAAAACAGGCCCACGGGAGAGGGAGGGGGTTTGGGGGGAAAAAAGAGCGCCCTCCTATTCTCTTCTCATGGCCCAACGTCACTTTCTATTCGTACAGAGCATTCATTATATGATGCCGCCGGGCGGGTCATAGTTGGTACCTCTACCTATCCCGGATCCCAAGCCTGCGCTTCCTGGTGTTTCGGCGTCCGCCTGCGCCGTGTTGGTTTTCCGGAGCATGAACATGGGCTTCTTCCCCTCCTTATCCAGCTGCTTAAACAAGATCAGGGGCTTCTCCTCCAGCCCGAGACAGCGCTCTTGGTCGCCGTACACGATGTAGAGTGCGTACTGGTCCCACGGCGCATTGATCTGGTATTTCTTGAGCGCCGCCGGCAGAACTTTGTAGCAGGGGTCGTCCATGCTCACGCGGAACGACTTGAAGATCTCGACCGACGAGCTCGACCCAGGCGTCTCGGGGACGGGTGTCTGCATGCGGCGCGGCGCTACGGGTTGTTTGTTGTAGCCATGGTCGGGCTCTGCGAATGTGACACGATTCGATGGGGTGGGCTGATTATAGGTGCGGGATCCGAGCGTGGCGCCAGTTAGGGTGGGAGGTGACGTGGGTGACGGTATATTGGGCGAGTAGCTCGGTGAGGTGGCCTGGCCGGAGCCGTTCATGGCGGCCGAGGCGGCTAGGTGGGAAGAGGAGAGGACGGCTCGCTCGGCAGCGCCGGCCGGGTCCAGCGTTTGTTCCACCGAAGGGCGCTCATGGGTGGTCTGTAGATGACTGGGAGAGTTGCTCGTGCCGAGAACGAGTTTCTTCGTCGAATACGTTCGCTTCATGCCGCCAGACGATGACTGAGTCGAGGCCGAAGGGGGTGCGGGGGGTGATATCGTCGACGACTCGTAACCACCATAGCTTTGGTTGTTGGCGGCCACATTGGGTAGCGGTTGCTGGGCGTTCTTGGCCAGGCGTAAGGCCGGCAACATATCTTCACGTAGCCGGCGAAAATCGTCGCTTAACTGGCGCAACTCCCGCTCTACTAAGCTTATCCTCTCGTCCCGCAATCGCAGCTGCTCGACAAGTTGCTTGATATCTTTCAGGGTAGCCGTAGCATATTGGGCTTCGGCATCAGCGGCTGTACTCCGATGGGCACGCGCTTATTAGCCAGGGAAACTGGAAAGTGAAGGGAATCAAGGGGTACATACAGAGAGGAACGTAGTGGTCACCCTCTATGGGGATATCCTGCGCTTTCTTGACATCGTAGACACTCTTGAGGATAGTTAGGCGATGGCCGACGCTGGCCACGCCCATGGCCTTGAGATCATCATGCAGCAGTGCTACAAGAGCCTCGCCAACAATCTCATTCTCTGTGCGGACGAACAGCCTCATATGTTAGACTAGACGGAGAAAAGAGGAGGACATGGACTGCACGCACCAATGAATCCATCCGAATATTGCTGGAGACCGATGGTGGCAATGAAATCGGCACACTCATCGGCGGTCCACTCGGAGATGATGGTCTCGGGCAATCGATCAGCGTTCCTTCTATGGCCGTAGGTGGTCGGGGTGTGCTCGGTCGAGGAGAGGCCTTCAGAATCGGTGGGGGAGATCTCGGAATCAGTGGCCAGGACGGGTGAGCTCGTGTGCAGGCTTCGCTCGTACTCGTCGTCGGCGTCGGACTCGGCGTAGGCTGTGCCTGAGTCGAAGTTCATTTTCGCCTGTGATCAATCCTTAAGACACACGCCGTCTCTCTATTTCTTGCTGTCTCTGTCTCCGTCTCTGCCTGCCTGTCTGTCTATCTGTCTGTCTCTCCCGCTCACACACAGACGCTTTTGTACGCTGGTTCTCCGGCTCTTTCGGTGTTGTTTCCCCAGGACGGTCACGGTGTAGTTCCAGATAGCGCGAGGCCGCGACGACGCAACGATAGGGCAGACGGGGACGCCGTAATATAGAGATACAGTACCTAGTTTAAGGGCGGCTCGCAATAATTTCAAGCAAGGGCTGCAAAGGGGTTCGAGCACGACTCAGTCCCAGAGGTACGGATCGCATTGGCTACAACGCAATGCAAGGGAGACGAGGATGATTGACGGACCGGTGCGTGTGTCGATCGATGCGTGTGGTGGGTGTGCGTGTGTGTGTGTGTGTCCCCAACGTTGACGTTGAGGGCAAGACGACGACGGCGGACGGGGAGTGCAGCAGAGACGACCAGCAAGCAGCCAGCCAGAGAACAGGACGGCGTAACCCAGTCCAATCTATAATCCACCCGCCCACTTGAGCGCCAGTGTCCAAGCCAGTTACGGCACAGTGGGCCTGCCAGGTGGTGTCATAGCGCCCGTTGGAGCCCATTTCTACAGTACTTACGCCATCTAAGCCATCGCCCCCTGACAGCTGCGCGTATCGGTACAGCTTAGTCCGGACATTGATCCCTGTCTTGGCAGGTACGGGTACATGGCTAAGGGAGGGGAGAGCAATCGCTAGCCGCTGTTGAAAGTGAGCGTGGGGAGGAGGGGCTTAGGTACTTAAGGTACTTACATACCTACCTCTGTGTGTATAGCGTATCACCGCATCGCACGGTAGCCTCATTCGAGCCGCGTGCCCACATATACCACTACAGAAGATGATAAACTACACCATCCAATGGAGAGGCAGACGTATCGTCTGCCGTTTTAGTACATACTAACTTAAAGGTGCTATGCTGACGATGTCGAACTCGACAGTGTTTAGCAACCACCATATAACTAAAGCAAGGGAGACAGACAAAAGGGGTTCGGACAGGTTTCACATCCCCTGTTACCCGTTGGCCCGTCTGTAGGCCTTATCGTGGATCAATTGAAACGTCTGACCCTTGGAACCATCGGCAGGGAAAGTGTGGCAGGCAGGTTTGCACGATACAAACAAAAACAAGTCATAGGAACAGTTATGCAAAAGACAATCGTCATAATTGACGGCTATCTTAAGAATCTAGCTACAATTTGATCAGTATACAGTATGTGTGAGACAACTCGTCTGGGAAAGCCCAGATGAGCCGCCTCTCTTGCTCGTCTGATGCCGCCGGTATCGACACACCAAGAGAACCACGGCCAACGGTGGTGGTTCTCTAAGCTTAAGTAGTACACACACGCGAGGCGCACGCCTGACTCTTCATACCATTGGCATACAAAAATTGGTCCTCCGGCTTCCCGTCCCGTTCGACAACGGGGTGAGCCAGGTCAAGAAGCGAACATGTCTTTCAGTCAAGCGAATGGCACCAGGGGAAACCTCCCTAAACTCCTCTGGCAAATCAGGATACCCATCATCCCCGACCTCTTCGGGTTCTCCTCATCAACTCCAGGGCGCCGTGTTTGATCATGTTTCTGTCCCAACCCGTCTTCAAACGCCATGAATGCACGTGAATTCAAGTGTGACCGAGGTCAACAAACGTCACCCGCTACCGAAGCCTCAATTTGGCATCGGCAGCACCTCGGGCAACAACCTCTTCAAGTGACCAGCGAGGCGGCTCGAAGACACCTTCGAGACCATTCGCTTTGCGCCATGCCGCCTCGTTTTCCGGCGTTACGCCCTCGGGAAGCGATTTCAGACCACCGGCAATACCTGTGGAGAATTTCAACTGAAGGATATTCGCCACCTCATCGCAGGCTGCGAGGAGCCGGTCGAGATCATCCTTATTATGCGCGGCGGAGACACAGAATCGAGCACGTGAGCTAATGAGTGGCGTAGCTGGGTAGCCTACGACGACAACGGAAATATTGCGCTTGAGCATCTCGTGGCTGAAGGCGGGGATCTTGGCGGGGTTGTACAGGGTGATAGGGATAATAGGCGAGTCATCATGGCCGTAGACAATCATGCCCAATCGCTTGAGGCCAAGACGAAGGTAACGCGAGTTGAAAGCAATGCGCTGGAGCCGTTCCTCACCCTCACCTGGAACCAGCTCGCCAGTGATAATCTTCAGGGACGCGTAAATCTGCATGAGAACAGCCGGTGTGGGAGACTCTCCGAGCATTGTTGCAGCGTTGCAGCTCCTCAGCTTGTCAATGATGTGTTTGTCAGCAGCGACATAACCTCCATTGGCACCAAATGACTTGGTCAAAGTTCCCATAAGAACATCCACTCGGCTGGGGTCAATTCCGAAGTAGTCGCACACTCCGCGGCCTTGTGGCCCTAGAGCACCGATACTGTGGGCTTCATCGACGTACAGATGGAATTTGTAGGTGTCTTTCAAGTTCAAAATCCCTGGCAAGTCAACCATGGTACCCTCCATGGAATACAGACCTTCGACGGCAACGAGAATTTTCTTCCAGGGACGATGTGTACGAGGTTGGCCCTGGGCGATAGCCTCTCTCAATTTCTTCTCCAGATCCGTCATATCGTTGTGCTTGAATGAGCGAATGACGGCACCAGATAGACGCGCACCGAGACGGATAGAGGCATGGTTGAGTTCATCAGAAATGATCAAGCAGCCCTTGGAAACAAGAGCAGGAAACGAGCTCGCATTTGTCACAAAACCCATCGAGAAGACCATAGCATCGGGCTTGCCGACAAAGGCGGCCACCTCCTTTTCAACCTCATTCACAAGATCCGTTGTACCCGCATCAGCTCGAGAGCTACAGAAGCTCAAGCCATACTTGCGTACACACTCTTCCACGGCATTGGCACATGGTCCTTCAGACTGGGCAAAACCCAGGTAATTGTAGGAACTCATGTTCAACGTCTCTGTAGTGGTGCCTAGGTAGTTGTAGGATTCGTTGAAATTGTCTGAAACACGGTCGAGGAGATTGATATAACGGCCAGGTACTCCGGTACTCGTTCTCGCAAAAACGTCATCGATACGAAGCTTCAAACGTCTGGTGTAAAAGCTATCGAAGTCGTCGTTCAAGGGTGCATAGCCGTTGGAGGCTCTCAATGTTCTGTACAGTGGTTTCTTGCTAAAACGCTTGCCAAAAAAGTCTCTGACATGACCGAGAGCAAGAAGTAACAGGTAGCTGATATAGGTAGTGAGGACATAGTAGTAAGGCGGTTCGTCGATGACGGGCGCAGCCAGGGGCTCCCCGTGATGCATGCTCACATAACGATGACTCGCGTCGAGAAGCGGGCCGAATTGAGCATCACGACGGCGTTGCAGATCGGTCTCAGTTGAATCGGTGGGCTGGAAGATGGTGGTAGATTCATCATTGTTGGGCCCACCGACTGTCGCTGTCGAAAGCGAGATGCTGGGCAGAGAGAGGCCCGTAGCAGTGATGGCGGAGGCCGGATTGTTCACAGCCGGCTGGTCCTTGGTTTTGGGCGATGATGAGAAGAACTGGCTGAGACGGTTGCCCTTGGACTGCGAGGGGCGCCTCTCGGCAATGCGTTCTGGCTGAGCCATGGTACTCGAGCCGCCAAAGGGAATCGGAAAATTGCGAGGCATTTCTCTAGGCGAGGTGATGATGTGATTATTACTAGGTAGGCAAAGCAGGTCTAGTCGAACAACAATGATGGAAATAATATGAAGCTAGCAGTAATGGCCGTGCTCGTAGTATCGTCGAGTTTAGGCAGGCTGTTCGAATTCCGTTAGCGGTCAAACATCTTGACTGACTGACTGAATTCAAGGGGGAACTCGGTGACGCTAGGGTTTTATTATGAGGGACGAGAGGGGTTTCAGGAAGCAAGGCGTAACGGCAGACGGCAGCTGGAGGAGACGTGTCTCATGCGTGGAATGAGACAGGCGGTGCTACGTACTGGGCTGATCCGGTTGGGTTTGAACTCAATTGGCAATCGGCGTCGTTATTGCAGATGGAAGCAGGTCGAGGTCGCTGGGGGCACCCACGCTTCGGCTTGTCTTATTACAATTAAGGGTTTAGCTAGACGTAAGCTGGCTCGCTGTTGTGCAGCGATAGCAAGGGCAAGAGCAGGAAAGGAGCGTGGTAGGGAACAAATGCCCAGGAAATGGAAGAGGTCGAGACCTCGGGAGATGACGACTTGACAAAGCAAGATGCGACGACCAACAAGCACCACCGCGAAAACGTCTCTTTCCCGATAACCAGGTACGAGGACGGAATCGAGGGAAGGATGGCCACGAGGGGGGGTGTGGGCAATTAAAGGCGTAGTTGGTGAAGAGGAAAGAAAGAGGAGAGGGTGGAACGGGAACGGGAGACGGCGTAGGAGAAGGAGATAAAGGACGCTGCTACGGCACGGCACTGTGTGTAGGAGGACCGGGGGAGGATGAGGAATTGGCGCAGGAGAGCGCCAGTGGGCGATCTGCAACAAGCGGGCTCTGCCTCGCCTCGCCTGCGCCAGGGGAGCTATGACATCTAGAGTACACACCCTATGGCTGCGGCCTGTAGGTACCTTGGCTACACTGCTTGGGTGGCGTGTTTTCATGGTATAGTGGATATACTGGGTGCCACTCAGGTACTTACCCACTTATGCCGGCCTTTCGCCGAAGAGTAACCACTTCACCAACCTTATCTGAAGCGAATGTTCATAGTACCTGAAAATGGCCTATGTTCGAGTGGAACGACAGGTATCGTCCACATCGTCCCGGCAAGCCATCCCAAGTACCTGCAATCTTATTCTCACCAAGACGGACCCTTTCAATGTTCCACATATCCTACCTGAATAGATACAGAAATAAGTATGCCCAAATTGACCAAAGACGCAAATCAATGCCCAAGGACCTCATGCAGAAGATATTGATGCGGTGACTGCAACGAATATTCATCGGTGAACGGGTGGATGCATGCTCGGCATACAAGAGACAGAGACCAGGAAATAGTGTCAATTAATACTTCAGTTGGTTTACCTCGCAGTACGGATATACTAACAGCACGTGAACTAACAGCCAACATTGAAGTTATATGCTTACACAATTCTGTGTAACCTAAGGTGTTTTGTTCCCGGCTCTTCCGCGCCGGGTAGCAGATGGCTATCAGATATAAAAGGGTTGGTTCATCAAAAGGGGTCCCGAAATTTTATAGTGGCTCCAGGGTTCCCATTTCCGGCGTAGCGTATCTAAGCTGGGCTCCCTCATCCGCGGATCTCATGATGGGGATTCCAAACCCGAGATCTGTTTTTGTCATCTCGACATCTTAATTACTGTATAACTTTGGACAACCTAACACAAATACAACATCACCCGATGCGATTGGTACGCACTCGCTTCCGAGTCCACTATAGCTATCTCGGGCTGATGTTGTTTGGTTGCAAGACGGGAGACTAAGGAATAAAATGCTACACAACGTGGTAGTATGTGACGCTGCCAATCCGATCCTACATGTTAATCGAGCCATCCATATGTGCATGAGCAGATGCTTGAATAGAAAACCCCTTAGGACGGGACGCAAGTAGGGTGGTATTAGCGGCGCTCAGATGCCAACGTCGTGCCGATAAGCGCTATTGGTTACCAGGCGCCGGCATATCATGGAAGACTTTTTGCTTTGACATCCATGATACGTCACTTCTCACGATGGAAAATGTGCAGTGAGAACTTCCATCTCGTCTATCACTGGTTAAAAAAAATACAAGAAATTGCCGTATAAAATAATATTATGTTCGCGTAAGAATAAAGGTTGCTACTTCACTTTGTAGATGTCATTAGACAAGTTTCACTCATTGGCAGTTCTATCTATACAGGAAGCCTTCCATGTTTGCACGACGAATTGCCGCAAGACCAATTAAACTCCATAGTAGCAACAGACAATACTATTTTTTTTTTTTTTCAATTCAGACGGTCTTGCCTCGGCTCTGGCTTGGCATGACAATGAAATTCCGTTTCTTTCTTTCGTATCTAAGCAGTACACAAACCACCAACACCCTGGCTACATATACGCCAAAGTACTCCAAATCAGGATCGGAAATCCGTCAATTGCGATAGCAGAGGCCGTAGTAGTGTTGTG
This sequence comes from Xylaria sp. Z34, assembly GCA_037356055.1. Classification (NCBI taxonomy): domain Eukaryota; kingdom Fungi; phylum Ascomycota; class Sordariomycetes; order Xylariales; family Xylariaceae; genus Xylaria; species Xylaria sp. Z34. Next base: position 108,466 of record JBAWJW010000030.1, on the reverse strand, counting down.
ACTAGACTAAGTGGTGCTTGGACAAGTGCTTGGATAATAGGCTGACCGACTGCATGCGAGGTCCGCCGCCCGCCGACTAAGTCAGCTCGGCCACCATCGGGAGAAACTCTTGCTAGGTAGGGGGATATCAAGATAAAGAGTGAGAACTTACAACAACATTCTTCCGCAGTTCTCGTCGATTTTCTATCCCCAGCTTTTCCAGCTTCTCAAACAAGTTGCCCGAAGGCTTGTAGAGAGCAAAATGACCGTAGACCATAAGACGCCGACGGAGTTATGGCGGCATCCCGACCCACAGTCAACGCCGATGTTTGCCTTTCTCAACCACGTGAAGACCAAGTATCAGCTCACCATTGACGACTACCCGGGTCTGTACAAATGGTCAACCGAAAACCCATCTGATTTCTGGGGCGAAGTCTGGCAATTCTGCGGCATACGGGCGTCCGAGCCTTACTCACAGGTAAATAACAAATTGAATAGTAGTCAACGGGACATCACCATCTTACGTCCGGGACTCACTCACTAACACCAACAGGTCCTGTCTTCGGATGCAGCGATTTTTCCTCGCCCGGATTTCTTCTCTGGAGCCTTGTTGAATTTCGCCGAGAACCTGCTCTTTCCGGCGAACGCTCATATAGATGAGTCTTCTACGGCAATCATCACGGCCACCGAAGTAGACGGCGAACTTCGCACAGCGACATGGGCCCAGTTACGCGAAGCAGTACGGCAGTGCTCCAATGCGCTGCGAGCGGCCGGTGTAAAGCCCAGAGACGTCGTCGCCGGGTTTGTGTCCAACCACGTCGAGGCACTGGTAGCCATGCTCGCTGCTGCTGCTCTGGGAGCTATATGGACCAGCATCAGCCCGGACAACGGCGTCAGCGCTGTGTTGGATCGACTCGTACAGATCGAGCCAAAGGTGCTTTTTGCCGATAACGGGACGATCTATAACGGCAAGTCGTGGTCCAGCATGGACAAGGTGGCGCAAATCGCCAAGGAGTTGAAGACTCTTGAGCTAGTTGTGTTGATCAAGAATATCCCGGAGACTCAACTGCATCTAGACCCCACAGGCTCCATGGTAGTAGCTGAATATGAGGATTTCTTAAGCAAGTAAGTTCTCGAGTGACGAGAAAGACGCCGCGGACACTAGATATAATGACTGACACCCTCATAGAAGTCCCGCCGACGAACCCCTGACATTTGCCCAGCTTCCACCAGCCCATCCTCTCTATGTGTTGTATTCCTCAGGAACAACCGGTCTCCCAAAGGCCATCGTACACACGGCCCTAGGAACCTTAATTCAGCACAAAAAAGAGCACATGCTTCACTGCTCAATGGGCCCAACCTCGCGGATGCTCTACTACACAACGACCTCATGGATGATGTGGCACTGGAGCGTGTCTGCATTGGCCTGCGGCTCATCACTCATCCTATATTCCGGTTCGCCCTTCAAGCCACACGGGTATCTTTCGGTTCCGCGTCTCCTCTCCTCGCTCGAGGTCACGCACTTCGGTACCTCGGCCACCTATCTCACTACGCTAGAGGCCAATAATGTCTATCCCTCGGCGTCTCTCGACCTTTCTCATCTACAGGCAATCTATTCCACGGCATCACCCCTACCCCCTTCCACTTTCTCCTTCGTTTACAAGGCTTTCCCGTCTCATATCAATCTAGGCTCCATCACGGGCGGCACAGACATCATCTCGCTTTTTGGTGCTCCATGTCCTCTGCTGCCTGTATATGTGGGCGAAATTCAGTGCGCTGGCCTTGGTATGGCTATTGATGTAGTCGATTCCATCAGCGGCGAGCGTACTCCCGGTGAAGATGGCGAGTGTGAGTGATGCCTGATCTCCTATTTATTTATACATAGAATTCTCTCTTTCTCGTATTGTTTCTGGACTTGCCTCGTTTTATCTGCACTCATCAATCTTGATTTTCGCCCTTACTAGCACTCCTACGCAACCTTCGAGGGCAAGGCATGATCAATTAGAGACCAACCTGACCTGAATTGCAGTGGTATGCACCAAGCCCTTCCCATGCCAGCCCTTGACCTTCTGGGGCGCGGACGGCGACAAGAAATACCGGGCCAGCTATTTCGAGCGCTTCGACAACGTCTGGCACCACGGAGACTTTGTCCGTATTGACGTCCGCACGGGCGGCCTAACCATGCTGGGCCGGAGTGACGGCGTCCTAAAACCATCGGGAGTCCGCTTCGGCAGCGCGGAAATCTACAACGTACTGACCAAGTTCTTTGGCGGCGAGGTCGAAGATGCCGTGTGTGTGGGTCGCAGACGAGAGACGGATCGTGACGAGACCGTCTGCCTGTTTGTTGTCATGTGTGAGGGTCGTGAGTTCACTAGCGAACTGCGCTCGAGGATTCAACAGGTATGATCACTCTCTCCACCTTTTAAGTCCAGGAGTTTTCTTGAGAGGATCTCGAAAGTAGAAGTTCTCCTCACACAGTTCTCTAACTCTAAACCCAGACAATCCGAACCGAGTTAAGCCCAAGACACGTGCCAGCCATCGTCGAAGAAGCAGGAGGCGGGATCCCCCGAACAGGCAATGGAAAGAAGTACGTACACCAAATCATCCTTCACTTGAGCATTTCAACTCTACCTCATCCCCCATCGATTCGATGAAGTCTAACACAATATTAGAATCGAGGTTGCAGTGAAGCAGATCCTTTCCGGCATAAACATCAAGACCAACGCGAGCGTAGCGAATCCCGAGTCCTTAGCATGGTTCCAACGGTGGGCCATCGACCATGATTGAAAATGGTATGCGAGCTGATGGAACTTATGCAATTGATCAGTTCATTGCGGAGCGGTTTGTGATTGGCGAAACCACAATCAGGACGGTCTAGAATAGATATCCGCTGGCTATTTGTCATGTATCCTTCTTTCTACAATATAGACCGAGGGAAAATAGAGTGGAATAGAGGTTTATAGTCACCTCGCTTCAACGCGAGTTGTGCAGTAGCTTACATCACCATCGGCTCATGTCTAATAGACATAGTACGCTGGGAAAGGTTACGAATTGGCTGAAGTTCTCTGCGCAATTTCTAACTCAAACTCGCACTGCTCCCTACCTGGGTATTCAACGAATCAATAGCGCATTCTTAGCTACTATTTTATATCCTCCACTTTAGAAGAGCCTATAATACCCTTCACAAGCTGGCGCACCTTGAGAATCTAAATGTGGTAAATATGACTGCATCAGGGCACCAGCATACCTTGAAGACGCATCATCAAAGCTTCTAATATTTCATTCTCACTCCTGCTCGCCTCTTATTCTAACAGAAGCCGTCTAATCCAGCCGAAACAGCGCCTACCTACCTTACCACATGATTTCGCGTAATCTCGCCTTCTCCTTCTCGCCGCCAAAAATGACATCGACGCCCTTTCTTGCCAAGCCCAGAATATCTTCCTTGGCCAGATGAAAATGCTCCTGTATCAGAGCCCATTCATTCGACACGGGGCTGCCGAAGACGCCCACATCATCGGTCTGAAAAAAGGGCATTGCCCCGTTAGCATGTATTGGCGTGTACTCTGTGAGTAGATAGATAATTGCATGACTCGGGATTCTTACGCAAGGTACGACCACCGGACCATCAACGCGCCACCAGTCCCCGAAATGATGGGCGTCGAAGCTGCCGCTGATCATCTTGGCCTGGACGTTACAGCTAAGGCACAACTCGAGCCCGATACCAGGGCGTGCGGCGATCTGTTTCTTCACGCTCTCGGGGACATGAACTACGGCAATCAGGGAGGGTCAGTAACCGCCAGCTCGAGTTACACCTATGAGTCCTACGAAGTTCTCCGGAGGATAACTTCGACTATCTTTACTTCTTCCGCATTTTACACGTAGTGCTGGGATAGGGGATAGGTGACGGCGTGGGTTACTTACTGACGTGACCAAGGCGATCGGGCATCCAGCCCATGATAGTCTCGAGCTCAGCTTCACTAGCACTGCACTCGGCCTCGGCGAAGTGAACGGTGATCTTGATCCTAGCTTCCCGCGCAGCCTCAAAAGCGGGAGTGAAGAGCGAGACGTCTCCCTTGGTCGGGTCACCACAGAGATCAAGGCCGACGACGCCGCGGTCCCTGAAGCGCAGGGCAAGGGCTACGACCTCGTTTGCCTCGGCGAGGGTATTGCGACGGTCTGCTCGAGAATCACGCGTTAATGTGTCCGGCTTGTAATGACGGGTTAGAGATATACCGGGGTGGTTTATTGGTGGCGGAAAACATTAAATCCTCGACAATGTGCTCTCCTTGAGATGCGCGAAAAGTGGAGATAGGAGACACATGATGCTCACCTATGGAGAGGATAAGGCGAACTTGTATGGACTTAAATTTCTGCTGTGCTACGTCCATGGCCGTCAGGACATGCTTTACGTAGGCGATCTTGTCTAAGCTTCCCAAAGCCCTAGGCGTTGTGCGAAGTTCAAGATACACCACTCCATCTGTGGGAGCGGGATAGTTAGCTAGTGAATACCATGGCGAGCAAAATTACGTAGTGGTCTTATGTATACGAGCGCAGTGAGACTGCGAATATAATACAATTGACGAATCATTCAGCTTGAACAGGAATAGGCGCATGAAGATTCACATCGACATCACATACCCTTGGCAAAGTCCTCGATGACCGATACGGTTGAATAATGCAACGAGTCTGCGTCATCGACGAGTCGATAGATATACGACGAGAATAGAGGAAAGAAGCTTATAGAGTCAGCTGGCTTAGTTGTCATCACTAAACTTGCGAGAGGGAACAACAATTCCCTTACGTCTTTAAATCATAGTCGTGTTTCCCAAGTGGCATAACGACCTGAAGACTTCAAGTCAGTTACTGCCTCATTCTAGTGTGATTTGTGAGGGTTGCAGAAGCTTCTGGACACTATTCAAAGTCGAAAGGGGGAGTTTGTCTTCTGATATTTGCTCAAATAAGAGATCAAAAAAAAAAGAAGGCTCCAAAAAATCCTTACTAAAGGGTCCTCTAGGTCCGTCTTGTTGGCTGCCTTCTTCTCGATCCATATTTCGTGCAGACACTGCCTGCTGATACTACCGGAGAGGTGAGCATGTAACTAAGTGTAGAGAGAACATGTCAGCACGCGATGAGTTGGCGAGGCGATGATTCGTTGAACCGCAATATCAAATGGGCTCCAACTGGCTTAATGATGATGGAGTCATATGAGTCAGTCCGCATAATGAATCGCACATATTCATTACCTCGATTTTGGGCATGGACTTAAAGTCCAGGACTTGAATATCACCCATCGTGAAGTGAAGACCGTTAAGTGAGGTTGAGCAATTCTCAGGTTACCTAACAAAAGGACCGATTGTCCAGTTGTGGAAAGTTTCTGGAACAGTTCGATTCGCCGGACGCATAAGAGAGGAGTCCCTGCATTTGCCCAGCCATAATTGGCCCCAAAAATGATCAGCTTTCCGATTTTGATCGTACACTTTGCCGTTGTAGGTAGGTACAGGTAGGTTTCTTCTTATTTTGGTTCCGCCTTTTGTAATGTCGATATTCACTTTATTAAGCTTGGTATAGCTAGTTATACCGATAGCTCGATCCCGGATATTCAACTACCAACAAGCCTTAGTTATAGCTATAAAGATGAAAGTTGAAAACTTAGATCTTACAAGCGGTACTTCTGGATCCCTTCAGGAGTTCTCGTAATGTAACATGTCCTTATATTGACCTAATGGCAATACTCCAACCTGAGAGAAGACTTCCAATAGTGGTATACTTGGAGAAAGGCTAGGTTAGGCTAATGATCGAGGGAGACGCGCATAGACAGCAAACAACTTCTCTGCTGCGTATACTTAGGTAACAACAATACTACACTACGATAACTTGCATGTGGTGTTACAGTATCATACAGTAGAGAACGAATGAGTGAGTGGATGGGGCAGCGGGAATGAGGATGAGAGCAAAAGTCGACAGGATGAGACAGGGGTCTATGGCGAAATTCAAGTTCGCAATGATTGCGGAAATTGAACAGAGCGGGAACGCAAGACGGGATTGGCCAGAGGGGATATGCAAGTCAGGGGAACTATCGACCCCACCAAATTTCATACACTAGCCCCATTCGCCCATGTACGGGGAAACATGTACGCAGCAAGTACCTTACGCCAGTGGGCCGAGCCAGTCCGGGTAGTACAGTTCTTGGGATGACAAGTGCCCATAACTAACTCAACTACTAATTAATTAAGATGATCCTAGCGCAAATGCTTGTGATGCTTCTTATTAATTCGTACAACTCTCGCCATGTAGCTGTGCACAGCACATTCTGCCCACTTACATGAATGTAAACCTGGGATCTTAGAGCAGAGTGCTATCTCTAAGCATCAGGTGGCGTCTAATGCTGCATACTGACCGATGCGCTTCTCAATGTGGGTTGGGGCTCACGAGGAACGTGCTGCATAGTAATTGAGATAGTCTTAGGAAGATTGGCACTCTTGTGGGCCTGATTATAGTAAGTGAGGTAGCTCTGGTCTGGATGTTGGCGCGTTGCATGTGAGCTTGTATTTCTGTCGATTAATAACACAGTCAGGACATTTGGTTCCGTGCATTTTACTTAGTCAATAATTTGGTATACACTACCCAGCAAGTTCGGGATGGATTGAGCCGGTTGTGCAGAACGACAATCCATCTTACAAGTGACTGGCTGGACTAACGTCCCAGCCATCTGAAATCTGCCTTGTCAAATACCTACATACTCATTCTACAGCAACCAAGGCTACGTAGGAATTTTTCCGATGCATGTTTTCTAATCCAATCATACCTGACGGAGATAGTAGTTACGTGTCGATGCCGTGATGCTGTACAGTGTCAAATAACACTTCGGGCACATCACGGCTCACTTCTACAATCCGCAGTTCGACCGTTTACTTTTAGTGGAAGCTTATCGGCTCTATTCCTCTAGCTCGAACAGGTATTTTGCAGTTGTTCGTACTAGCTAGGTGGCTGGGTCCGCTGGCACTTACACTAGCTGCTTGAGGCATGTATATCTGCGTACAATACCTCTCGAAAACCAAACGATTCATTGGTCTTATGATAACCACAACAATGGCGGCGTAGATATATACACTATACACATGGGTTCACGTAATTTGATTCGATGTCTTGACCTATCGACATTAGATACTTACCTTCTTACTAGAGGTATCTACTTAATGGAAGGAAATACTTACATGTGGATGAGAGTAGACGAGCGGGCACTTCGACACGATTTGGTAGTATACCGAGCCCGATTAGGCGTCGCAATCTCCTTGTTTGGCTTAGCTCGCTTTTTTTCCATCCTCTTGTCCCGGCTTTGGAAGGAAGCTGTAGTCAGAGCCGCCATTCGAGCTGGCCAGTCCACCTGGCTGCCAGCCCGATAAATTTCCTTACTTTGGTGATATGACAGCTGGCTGACCCATCTGTAATCACCGACAGCCGTGCAGCGACTGGGAGAAGCAGGAGAAAGAGAGGAAGAAAGAAAGAGGAGCTCCCAGCCCAGCTCCCAGCCCAGTTCGCCCACCATGACCACACCACCATCCCGTCCACTACCTAGATAGTTACCTCCTAACCAGGTAGGAACACAGTGGTCGATGGTACACTACGGCACCCCTGGACTTCCTAGCAGACCTACCTAACTTACCGACCTTAGTGCCTAGGTTGGTAGAGCTTGCATCCCCATTCCATTCATTCTCTCTCTCCAAACCTCCTAATCGCTCGTACCCCCGACCGAGTTCCAACCTCACACCTATTTTCCTCCTCCTATTTCCAATCCCGAGCCTCGGTGTCCCGTCCGCACTCCAGACTCGACTTGGATTCAATTGTCGACGCTATCGCGTCCCCTCATTTTGCCTGTTGTTTTCTTTTTTGCCTGGCCCGTCTGTCTGCCCCTTGGACGCTGCCTCTCGCGCTTCTCCCGCCTCTGCCGCCTCCTCTCACTCATCCGCCCCCGACACACACGTTTGAGATTGGTCCGCCATGGATTCACAACGACCGAACGATGTGTCGCCCGAGGCCATGCAAGCGCGCATTCAGCAAGCGCGACGCGAAGCCGAGACCTTGAAGGACAGGATCAAGCGGAAAAAGGATGAGTTGGCCGACACAACCCGTGAGTCTCATCGGCGACCTGCCGCCTTGTCGTGGTTGCTGTTGCTGTTGCTGTTGCTACCGCACTCGTTTTTGCCGCCGCCCTTCTTCTCATCGCTCATCTATCTCTGCGCCCTGCCGTCCTCTGCGCTGTTGCTAACCCCTTTGTGCTGATGATTAGTTCGCGCTGTGTCCCAGCAGTCACACGAGGCCGTCCCCAGAAACCAGATGATGAAGACAAAGAGGACGCTCAAGGGCCATTTGGCCAAGATCTACGCCATGCACTGGTCTACTGACCGGAGGCATCTTGTTTCCGCCTCACAGGACGGCAAGTTGATCATATGGGACGCCTACACCACAAACAAAGTGCACGCCATACCACTGCGCTCCTCTTGGGTCATGACCTGCGCCTACGCCCCCAGCGGGAACTACGTCGCCTGCGGCGGTCTGGATAACATCTGCTCCATTTACAACCTCAACCAGAATCGAGACGGGCCCACTCGCGTCGCCCGCGAGCTGTCTGGCCATGCGGGCTACCTGTCGTGCTGCCGCTTCATCAACGACCGGAGTATCCTCACCTCCTCGGGTGACATGACCTGCATGAAGTGGGACATTGAGACCGGCACTAAGGTGATGGAGTTCGCTGATCACCTCGGCGATGTCATGAGCATTAGCTTGAACCCTACAAACCAAAATACTTTCATCTCTGGTGCTTGCGACGCGTTTGCCAAGCTATGGGATATTCGTGCCGGCAAGGCTGTCCAAACATTTGCCGGCCATGAATCAGACATCAACGCTATCCAATTCTTCCCCGATGGCCACTCATTCGTCACCGGTTCGGACGACGCGACATGCAGGCTCTTTGACATCCGTGCCGACAGAGAACTCAACCTTTACGGAGTACGTTTACCTGATCCCATAGAAGTCCTTACGCGTCTAAAGCACTGACGATTTGATTTAGTCTGAATCTATTCTGTGCGGTATCACATCCGTGGCTACATCTGTGTCTGGCCGACTTCTGTTTGCGGGTTACGACGACTTTGAATGCAAGGTACGCTTTAATGAGATTTAGCCAAACAGCACGCCTATGTTTACTAATGGATCTTCCAGGTGTGGGATATTACAAGAGGGGAGAAGGTCGGCTCGCTCGTGGGCCACGAAAACCGTGTCAGCTGTCTGGGCGTTAGTAACGACGGTATCAGCTTATGCACTGGTTCTTGGGACTCCGTGGTAAGTCATTATGGCCTCACTGTCCTGTCTTGGTACATGTTTCGTTAATCTTGTTGCAGCTTAAAATCTGGGCCTATTAAGCCAATCATTTAATACGACCTGAGGTATAACGCCTTTTTACAACTACAACCGAGGGGTATTCCAAATCAAAATTCTCCAGATACGCGTTTCGAGCTCTGCTCTAGAGTTGATGTAGACACGACGACGCCACGACGCCCATTTTTTCCTTTGAAACCGACGAACATTATTGTACTCAAACATTTTCTGATCCGGCCCATTGATGCCGTTCGAAAGGAGCGGAAAGATATATTTTCAGGTTATGCCTCGAATCGTCAATACCATAATACCACGTCTTTCCCTGATCTTTTACTCGTTGACTCAGCAGCGAACTGAGGCTTTAAGCGACTATCGAACTGAATATTCTGCTTTAGCGTCCACACCCGCAAGCGCTAGCGCCCTCCTTTGGGATGCGAACCCCTTCCGGCCGAATATACGATTCCCAGGGGTGTGATTGCGCGGCCGCCACTTCTCTCTTCGTGAACTGGATTCCCATTCGGCCCATTGATATACGGATTACGATGTGTACTCGCAACCGAGGAGCATGTCCATGTTATCTGGTCTTTCTGTCGAAAATTTTTGGTTTTTGCGTGTTTGTTTCTTGTTTTTGCCTTTATACACCCCGGTCTCCGCACACGGTAGATGGAGTGAAGGCATTCCTATATTCTTTCCGTCGATACAAAAAGAATATCATAGTGGTTGAGTGGGGGAAAGATAGTTCATGCTCGGCTATCAAGACTTTAGGAGAGGAGGTAGTCACAACTAATGATGTGGCTTTACGATGATAATTGGTAGTACTGCTAGGACCGTTTTCCAGGCGCCTCTTCAGTTTCGCTCATCGCGACAGGCGCAAGGTGTGCTGGATCCTAGCTTGAGGTGGAGGATGAAGAGTAACGGAACTGGCGTCACGGTGGCCCTTTTACTTTACTGCCTGTACCATAGCCATGCCATACGAATGCCAAAAATCATCCTAAAATAACTTGGTCGTTTTGTCTGCTCGTTTGTCTAACGTATGTCAATAAGCTTCACTGGATAATACCACTGGCAAGCAGATGTCAACTGCCTGGCATTCTGTCCTACTGATATAATGATAATATGGATGTCGGCTCCAACTGTTTCCAGGCGGTGTCATGATAGTTCCAAGCCGAACGTTTAAGTTGACGGCTTGGATGACTGGAGGTTCTCACGTCTCCAGGTCGCTCTAGTATGAGCACGTATGGCGCGCAGGACGAGGACAGATACTAGGCTTTGCGGGCTCTGTGTCTTGTCAATATTATTCTCTCTCTTGTGTCCTCCTTCCTGGTGCTTCTTCGGCCCGGGGTAGAGAAGATACTGGATCTAGACGTTGGACTTTTTTCGTGCTGGTCTTCGACTGAGGTGGTTTTACTAGTTAGTCATACTCGCGGTCTATGGGTGTTTGGGGGGAAGCCGGCAAGCCCCCGTTTCTGGGATTCGATTATCGATGGGGTCGGGACAACTTCGATATTCGTCTCGGTTAGTATTCTATTCGTGTTCTAGGCTTTGGAGGGTTGGTCGTTGGTGTTTCGAGGTGTGATCGAAACTGTGAGATATGTAAGGACCTGTGCGTAGAACTAGATTAATACGCGAAAGTGGTTTATGGACTTTTGCGGAATGGTACGTGTCTGTATGCACGGGGTTCCTGAGGGCGGCGCTACATCTCGTAGGTATATAACTTCGTGAGGAAGAGATTTGAGCAGGCAGGAGAGGGAGTAGAATGCTCGTTCATGTTGACCCCTTCCACATATCCTGCTCGGGAAACCTAGCAGCTAAAGAAACCCGGTCTCTCTTCCAACATTAGACGGGCGTTGGGCTATCAAGTGTCTTCTTGCGGAGGCACAGGCGGCGTATTCTACTTCTTGGCCCCGTATTATCTTCATCCGAGCCGTTATTCGGAGGAAAGAAGTGCAAAAGTAGAGGTTGCGAGACCAACGTGGGTGAAAATCGAATTATGCCGCAACAACATAACGATACTTTGATTGGGTAATCAATTTTACTACATTGCCAACTGCATCGCTCTAGAAATAGAAACATAGGCGGTTCCCCCTCCCTGAGTTACCGCGGGTACGGTACGATGTGAAAGTTTGCCAGACAATGTGTGTCACCACGTTGAAACCCTCTTGAACAGTTTGCTTCCGCCTCTCTAAGACACAGAGCGAACTTCTACGAATACCAGACCATGGCACATGGCAATTCAATACGTCCGAGAGATTAGAACAAGAGAGAAGTAGCGTATCTCTCGTGGCGGTTTGCCGTGTTATGCAGCCATCTCGTGATTCTCGAGATTCTATCGTACTTGCATAGACTTAATCTGCCCTCGTGTACATAGTAATAATTCGTACAGTCTACGAATTAAGTAGATTCGTAACCACGTCCCGACCAAATTACCTGTCAAGCTTGTATCCCGACAATAAATCAAGCAATTATCCTCGTACTTACTAGGTAGTTAGAGCTCGTACAGCTGTGTGGGCTCCGTCATGCAAAGTGGGACGATCGTAATTTAGATCTCACACAGACCCCCCCGAACGAACAAACGCAAACTTCCAAGGAAGCTGACGGGCGAGGCTCGTGACTTTGTACCTATTAATAAACTGGAATATGTATGTACGCCACGCGGTTCTCCACGGCTGACTACATACAGCATGCTAAGAGATGCTAATGCTGCGAGAAGCCGTTTCTATTTTTCTTCTCCCGTTGGTCTGTTCTTGCATATTACGGTGGGTAACTCATGATATCCAAACTTCTAGATGGGCGATATTTATATCTGCATATATATCGCACGTTATGTAATACTGTCCTCTTTATGGAGTTACACTTGAAACATATTTTCCGATTCTTTACAATGGTGTCTTCCATTTTCAGTGCACTTATCAGTAATACAAAATTACTTGATACTCTGTCAAGCTTTCTCTTTGTTTGATGAGTATGACTTGTGATCGGAGTCTCTCCACGGGAATGTGTACAACTTGCACACCCGCTTTTGAGACGTACAAGAGCATCCGCGTATAGGTTCGTATGCTGTGAAACTAAACACGGCACAAACTTATGAGCAACACCTATCGGGCCACAAGCATCCCGTCTCGGGGTCCGAACGCACGTGGCAATCAATGGCCACGTGCTGCCTGACACAAACAAATTCGCGGGCAACAAAGTGGTATGCTAGACGGGATGGGGGTGAATCGTTTTCGTATCGACTAATACCCGGTGGTGTAACTGGTCATCTTCAAGGTGGCAGCGCAGCGCCATTGAAGGATCCTTACATACATACATCAACATGACCACGACATGTCAATGAGCAATCAGCAAATGATCCCAAGTTTGTATGGATGTGCGGGGATTCCACTCCGAATGGAAGATTGAAATGCCCAACACACCGGTTGTCACTCTGTCTTGACGTAAGAAACGAAACGCTTGTTTTAGTAAGACAAGGTCGAGACGCTGTATACCACCGGGCGAGGTGCAAGTTGTAGTGTATCAGACCAGCATCTCCCCCAACCACTAGAAAGGTGTCAGTCAACATACAGGATTGTAGAAGAAGCAGGCCCCCATTGCCCTGTTGTTTAGCTGATTGGATTCTCGATGGCCGACGGCTTACAGGCTGGGGACTTCGTCGCGTGGTGGTTTGAAACGAATAATAAATGAGGCCATCCATGTATTCTCTATACTCGACGCCAACCCCAGCAGCCCCTGACGGTCACCGCCACACATCCCTGTCGATAAGGTTACGCTGCCTGGAAATTTGTTAAAATGATGCCTAGCGAGCATGGTAGTAACAATGGCTTATGTTGAAATTACGCATACCATAGAATTCAAAGACCGAAATTCGGTAGCAATTCCACGGGCAGTAGTTCGCGTTGCGTCGTACTGGCTGACTGACTGACACGACACGCGCGGTAGCGGTAATGCACGACAGAACGCCTTGGTTCTAGATGCCGAAGCCCGACACATTCGGTCGGTACCATTGCATCTGGCCCCCCCTGCCTTGAAAGCGGTGTGTGGCGGTACCCGTACGGCGACGGCGGTGGGAAGTGATAAAAATAGCGGTGGTCTGACCGTTTTTATCTAGAAGCACATGTTTATTGTGCCTATCACCACCATCCGTTTGCTGCACATTTCTTCTGTTGCGAATTCTAGGCCACGTACATAACCTCGGCCTGTGTCAAGGTGTGTTAGTTGTTGTTGGGCTGGAGGTGCATTGCAACCCTGCTAACGGGTATACCGATCTGCCTACATATGAACGTAGTAGATAGGTCCTATAGTGGCAAAAAAGACGGACTAATTACGAGAAATAAACGCGGCACAGCTAAGACATTTCACGTGTGTTGTAAGTTGGGTTGGGATGCGGTCAATCATGATTATAATTATGACAATAACGACAATAATAGCTGAGAAGGATAGGTAATCAACCTTACATACGGAAGGAACACGGAACAAGGAATGCAGTACAACATTAAATGCATGCAAATAATACCGGTACGTAGGAATTGCTGAGTGCCGGATGGTAAACGATGTAGATGCTATCCCAACTACTACCGTAGAGCGGTGAGAACCTAAAGCACTGGACGATTCGAAGAGCTGACCCTTCATTAATTATGCCATAATGCTACTCGATTAGGCCTTAGCGTGTCTACGAATGCGGCAAGTGAGCGAATCCCGGTGACTCCGCCGCAAACCGCCCCAGCAGAGGATACCCAATTTGGCTAAGCGGACTCCTGTTTTCGGGCTGGGGGGCTGAGTAAGGCCTTTGTCCGGCGTGTTTTGGCTAATGCTTTCACGGCACTCGTTGTTTCCACAGCGCTCCCTTGGGAATGGGCGAACCCCTAATTTTACGTGCTGCGTCTCCATTTTACGTGATCGTCGTCGATTATTGCCCATCAAAAGATCCATGCTCCACGTGCCTTTTTCTTTTCCCCTTCTTTTTCTCCGAACCTGAAACACCTCGTCTGGCTCGTCTGGCTAGCCCACCCCCGGTCTTCGCCTGACCCCTGACGTCGACCAGCCCCGATTAGGCATTGTTCCAGAAAAACCGTGCCACCAAAGCATTGTGCCGCCAAACAATCCAAACAGGCAAAAAACAATCTGGGACAAGCCCGACTCAATCCGTCGTACTAGTCTGGTCCCCTGGTGGTGCTGTCCGTCGTCACGCCAGGATTCTTCCATCATCCCATTTTATATATTCCTTGCCCACCACGCCCACCGACACCGCCGCTTGCCCTCTCGCTTTTCTGCTTCCACCATGACTTCGACCTCCTTCAACAATAACAACCCCACCCCCGCTCAGGAAGAATTCCAGAATTTTCTCGACAACAACACCGACAAGGGACCGCGCGTACACCCAGAGGACAGGGACCGCCACAACGACAGCGACGACAGCGATCAGGACGAAGAGGACCGGTACCGTGACGCCCAGATTGCCGAAGCCATGCGTGCTCCCGCCATTAGATCAGGCGAGATGAAGCTACCGCCCACCAATTTCGACTCGGGCCATGCCACCGGCGTCAAGGGAGTCATCGCCGACGCCAGGGCCTATGAGCAGGCCCGCCAGGGCAAGTGGCGGAATAAGGTCGGCGCTGTGCGCCGCTCCGTCATGGGCCTATCACTCGGCGATCGCCAGGCGGCTACAAATGCTTCAAGCCCTGCCGATAGCGAGGATGATCGGGACTCGGATGAGGAGGCCTTCCTACGACAGTGGCGCGAGGCA
Source organism: Xylaria sp. Z34 (assembly GCA_037356055.1). NCBI lineage: Eukaryota > Fungi > Ascomycota > Sordariomycetes > Xylariales > Xylariaceae > Xylaria > Xylaria sp. Z34. The sequence continues at coordinate 93,375 of JBAWJW010000030.1, read as the reverse complement.
CGACGGCTTGAGCTGGAGAAGGAGTCTAAGAACGGCGTGCGGAGTCGCCGGACGAGTCCCAGCCCTCGCATGTTTGGTCGCCTCGATACTGTGGATGCGTTGGGCTATCTCGACGCCATCGAAAAGGTCGGCAGGGAGACAGTTGTCGTGGTGTTTGTCTATGACCATGAGGTAAGTTTATACAATTTAGCTGGCATACGCGCCACCCTCTTCCTGCAGCGAATCCATACTGACTTTGACGACAGTGCGAAGTATCGAGTTTGACGGAGTCGGCTTTGCGCCCTCTTGTCACCACCTATCCTCACATTCACTTCGTCAAGGTGCACTACGAGGACATCGAGTTTGATAACGCTGCTGTTCCCACACTTCTCGCGTATCGGAATCAGGGAGACCTCTTTGCCAACTTGACCGGCATCATCGACATGATTCCGGACGACGAGGAATTCGGCACCGATTCATTAAAGACGGTGCTACAGCGCAATGGTGTCTTATGAAGCGGCCGTGCTTAATACGCGGGCCGTCACACACATTGCGCTTTGTTTTTCACCTTAAGTTTCTTACAAACAACCTACCTAGGCTGCGCCAATTCTCACATTTCATGATTTTTTATCTTTTTCATTACTCTTTTTTTAATGGCCGCTCCGATTATATATATCCGGAGCCTGCAAGCAGACCTTGATTGATACCCATAAAATTCGGTTTCGGTAAAAAGGAGCGCGAGAGTTATCGGATGTTGTGATTGAGTATCGAGACAATGAAGGAGAACTTGGATGCTCCCATTGTATCCTCGAATGGTGTCAGACGTTATGAACTAGCCCTCTGGCCCGGCAGGCCTCGGGCAATGTGACGGAAGAACGATTATGTGAGGAGTTGGTCGATGAAACGGGCGTCATAGGATAGATAGATGGGTAAACGAACTGGGCCGCGAAGCCCCTTGCTTCGGGCTGTTCTGGGTTGGGAGTTTGGGCTATGGAAATCATAGATATGATGGTAGAATTCATATTAATCAGCGGATTCGGACTCGTCTATGCTCGACGGCTTTATATTTGACTCCTGTGACATGCAGTAATATTTGTGCAGACGCAATATTCGCATCTGAATAAACGTTCCGCGTTGACTATGGTCCTTCAGCCAAACTATGTACTGGGGGCGATGGAAACTTCTGAAACCCTTTAGATGACTTTCAATCGAATTATACATTGTATGCCTCTCCAACGAGGGAGAAAGGAACCAGCAGGGCAAGGAATAGCCGGACAGAATCAACACGGTCTAAATGGATTGGATGTGCACTAAAGTACCTAGGTATGTAGTAATATTGGCTTGAGGGAGACGGTCCCATAAATCATAGAAACCCGAATTTGAATATTTGGCTGAGTTCTGTACACGTAGGTAGTTAGGGTTGGATACCGGGACTTCAGAATGGTACTCTGTATCTGTATACGCATTATTGGTGGGTGGTTCTGGTCGTTAAACTTAGTTGTACTAGGGGGTCCACCCTTGGAAACCCCCCGCTACGCTTAGGGGGCGTCAAAACCCTTGGACAGGTCAATATTCTGGGACAGGTCAGAGTCGCCCCACCATAGAATTTGCCATACAAAATCTACTTTTTGGTGTCTAAATATAATAACTAGAATCGCAAATAATAACACAACCACAAAAGAAATATTAATCAGATTGATATATTAGGCTTAAAAAGGCTATACTAATCTAGAACTGCAATATGCAGCTAGAATATTAAGCACGAAGCTTTGAATAGAATATACTAAAATTTACACCAAAAAACACACAAACTTCAACAGCAAATAACAAGCCAACCAAAAATCAGAAAAATAAGCAGTTAAGCAGACCTTATAGCCCGTACTCTAAAGTATCTGTATATAAATTTGCAGTAAATACCACCTACTAGATCTGCTAATATTCAAGTATACAATACGTAAATTTTGTGTAGAATATGGCCCGTGCACATAATTACACATATGGTGCACGGGCCACATTATATACAAAATCCACGTATTATATACTTGAATATTAGCAGATCTAGTAAGTAGTATTTACTGCAAATTTATATACAGATACTTTAGAGTACGGGCTATAAGGTCTGCTTAACTGCTTATTTTTTTGATTTTTGGTTGGCTTGTTATTTGCTGTTGAAGTTTGTGTGTTTTTTAGTGTAAATTTTAGTATTTAATACCCTGGCTGCAAATTACGGCTATATTGAATCGAAATTTCTATATAGCTTTATATGGCCTTTCTAAGCCCCTCACCTTAATTCTATTATTGCTGCTTTTGTGGTTGCGTTATTATTTATAGCTGAAGTTGCTGCATTTAGACACTAAAACGTCGATTTTGTATGTAGATTCTGTAGTGGGGCAACTTTCAACTGTCCCAGAATATTGACCTGTCCAAGGGTTTTGACCCCCCCTAAGCGTAGCGGGGGGTTTCCAAGGGTGGACCCCCTAGTAATGTAACGCGTCACTGATATCAAGCAAGATTCGTTCGCACCGTATCAAGCACTTTTGTTCAGATTTGAGCACCTTAGGGTTAAAAAATTTGCGTGGCCTCAGGGAATGGCTTCATTTTGACCATTTCCAACTCGAATTATGTTCTACAAAAGACGCAGTGTTGGATATTTATATACCCCTAAGCTGAAAGCACACATGAAGTACAGCAGACGGACGTGGAAAAGTACAAGGGTACCTACCCGACTGGGCACCCGAGTGGATCCGATAAGGCTCAGCTTGGGCTAAAGGGTCGCCCAGGTGGGCGCTCCGATGCGCGTGAATGGTCGATTTTCCCCACGCTGTCTCACTATCAACCCCGCCATCGTAGCCCATGTATCAATTCACGACTACAAGGTCAGTAACCAGATCAACTCCCTTGCGGTAAATAAAAAGAAGAAAAGAAAAGAAAGGTTGTCTAGTGGTCTCTACGTGCCACTGACCCATTCCTATACAAGCTATTAGTCTATCTGTGCATGTTATTCGAGGCTTGCTCTACCAGATCCTTGTGCTGTATAATTCATGCAGGACTACACTAATAAACTTGAAGCCTTACGGGAGCTACTTGGTCGGTACAATAGCGCCCGTGCCAGATCATCGGGCTTGGGGAATGGTCATTCTTGCTTGCCCTTCGTCTTGCCTGCCTGCCTGCCTTCTTCCTGTAAGCCTGCCTGACGACCACTAATCAAAGCTAAAAGCACAATTCCCCTTCTCCGCTGAACCCCTCCTCCTGCTTATCTATCTGTGCTGGTCTTGGTCACCAGGCAGCCCGCCACTCAACAACTACCTACCACTAATCATCGTGTTTGACGTAAGACACCCTACTTATCTACCCATGTACCTAGGTGGGTAACCTTACCTACCCACCTACATACATACCTCTACCTGCCCTGAACACTTCCTTCCCAGGCCGCGCGGAGGTTGTGCACGATATCTGAGTTTACCTATCTGTATCACTGTCAAATTATCGTTCGTACGCAACGCTCTTCGAACTATTGTCTTGTCTGTCGTTTGTTTCTTGCCTGTGCTATATACGCCAGTGGCATCCGTCCCCGCCGCTGCCGACTCGGACTCGACTCGGACTCACACTTATCAAGTAGCACGAACAGTAGCTGGTGCGGTGCAGTGCAGCGTCTCCCTGAGAGGCGTTCACATCCATACGTAGACGATACCGGGACTATATGTACATACGGCTTCGTTCGTTCTCAGGTAAGTCATGGCCCATTTTACATTTGAACTCTAAAGTCTTGTTGTTGCGGTCTTGGATCTTGCCTTGGGCCTTGCACTTTAATGTTTGGTACCTCGAGGTACATGCCATGCTTTCTCCTCCCCCAGACAGCGGCCCCCTCCATCCTCCATCCCTCCCCTTCACCCCTCCTTCCCACCTAAAACACCAGGCAGCACACCTTGTTCCATCTGCACCATCAGCTATCCAGGTATTCCTTTTCCACAACCAAAACCATAACTGCAACTACCTACCACTGCAACCACCATATTTCTCATATCCGTTTACGCACACAGGTACGATCAGAACCGAGCCTCTGTCCCAACACACATTTGATCCCCATCAACCACGTCACTGCTGTACTTCCTCTGTGAGCCGTGTCTACCGTCTCGTCCCCATCTGCCCTGCATTCCAAATCGCATCCCCCGCCTACTGTGCTTATACCCTGCCCAGCTTGAATTTGAGCAGTGCGTCTATCGGCATTTCTGCGTATCTAGCACGTAGCTTGGACTGATCCCAAATTCGCAACAGCTTATTCACTCGAGAGAACATTCTCGTGTCATATGTGCTGTACCTGTGCCACTTGGCTAACTGTTCCTCACGAATAGAAGTCCAGCTTTCAGCGACATACCTTCGACCTCGACCTCTATCACTGTTCTTGTAACACATCCCAAGCCTAGAGCTCGTCATCCTTCGTTTGCTTAGCCGGACCTGCGGTAAGCTCGAGGTATGACGTGATATGCCTACGGCTTCCTCTTTTGTCACGTTATGGAACAGTCTGGGTCACTCGGTAACCAACTGAGATCTGTTCGACCACCACCACCGCCGCAGTCTTCGTCCTCCACCTCCCCCCAATCTACCCCCCGAATCGCCAACAGCGAGCCAAGTCCCGAGCCTCCTCACACCGAGGAGCTGTCAGACTCTGTACTTTCTCTTCGGTTCCCGAGGCCGGCAGGAAACCGCCAGTTATCGAATTGGATATCTTCCAGCTCGCCCGACATAATGCAACCAGGGAGCGTCCCAGACGTAGATCCCAGCTTGACCGAGCTGGGATACGATATTATCGGAACAGACGGAGAGAGCCAAGCCGAGTCCGTGGCAAGCTCCTTCGACTACCAGAAATCCGAAGACATCCAGAGCCTTGCTGGTACAGACGTCGATACTGATTCATCTGATGACGAGGAAAACACTTTGAATGAGACCACTATATCCGATGCCACCGTTGTCGAGCATATCGAATATGCCGAGCAGGCGATTGCTGCTGAGACGGAAAGTCTAGATATGTTGGACCGAAGCTTAGAGAACCCCACGAGCTTATCTTTATCAAACTTTTCTCCCTTTACGTCTGTATCATACTTAGACCATCTTCGGACTCATGAACCATCTGCAGTCATCCGGGGCCAGCCATCCGCTGGGGAGGATGAATCCCTTATGGAGCAAGAGGCGTTAACAGGACCCTTGACTGTAGAAGAGTCAGCTCACTCGGGCCCTCTTCCGCCCAAGACGCCTCGAGATCGTGGAATCCTTCAAACGATCACGATATATCTTCTTGAAAAGCGACGAGCCTTGGCCGTACTGTCAAGTCTCTTCCTTATATATAGCCTTGCCATGGGTACCAAGTTTTTGTTGTCGAGTACGTCAACACCTAGAGAGCTATCGACGGTCCCAGTGGCGTCAGTCCCCATCATCGTTCCCTCGATTTCCGCCAAAACAACTTATTCCGTCACCACTCCTACACTGACGAGTTCGCAGGCGCCCAATGCCCTGCAGACCGCCAGCTCCTCTAATGGCCTTATGTTCATCCCGTTCGGGAAAGACAACGCCCAGACGAACGTTGCCACGGCTCCCTTGTCGACAGCCATCTGCTCAGCACAGCTATCTGGCCGAGACGAGATCATAATTAAAATTCCCCGGAGCGTCAAGTCTTCCTGGCTAGCAAAGGATGCTATTTTGATTGCGGTGAGCCGTGGTCTTCAAGACATCCCTACCAAGGTGTCTTCTGTCGACGAGGGCTTCCTCATCCAGGTGCCTTTGAAAGAGGCACATGGTGTGCTGGCTGTGACAATTGCGACGACTCACAAGCCTCATATCAACGAGTCCTTCCGTATCAACTTTGGTACCTACCGATTCACAGAAGCACTCGATGCCGGCAAGCAGCTCGTCCGTGAATTCGCACAGAAAGTTGTCGACACCGTAAACGGAACAACGTCATGGGTTGAGGATACCTACATTCCTGCTCTGGATGTCGTGTCAAAGCAAGTCTGCGGCCAAACAGCATCGGTCTCGGAATCGGTCTTACATAGCATCCAAGAGGTGGCAGACACTATTTTCGCCATTCCGAATCGCCTCATGGCCCAGATCCAACATTCTCTCGACACCAAGACGATCCTCCGCCGCGTTAGCCAGTTACAGCTCGAATTAGCACGCGAAACCGATAATGTTCGCGACGAGCTAGGCATGGCGGTGCTGAGGAGCCGGGTCAACTCTCGACTGTTGTGGCTGAAGTTGCAAGGGAAGACCGAGGAGCACGGGCGGTATTTGAGCAAGGTCGAGATATTCCTGAGGGAGGAGCGTGCCCGGATCAAGTCGGCTAGGGCTGAAAGGGCCGCGCGCACCAAGAAGCAGATCCGGGCTTGGCACGAGCGGGACCGCCCCGTCGCATCAAAGGGACAGTTCTGGAGTACTATGGGGGCATGGGCGGGGCTCGGAGTGTAGTAGGCCATTATACCACATTGTTCTGTTAGGTCCGGGTGGGATATGGAAGTTTGGCGTTGGGGGGTTTTTCTCATGTTTTCATTTTCTTCTGCTGTTCCCGTCATCGATGCCCTCATGCCCTCATGCCCTCCCCTACTCAACCCTCTGATACCGTGCCAAGGCGAGTCGATGGCTGGCGGCTACGTACATGTAGTACGGGTGAAGCCGGGGATTTCCGACTTGCTGCCATTTATCGTTGCTTTCTTCGTAGAGAGCATAGAGGCCGAGACAAAGCGGGCATCAGGGGGGTGTGCCGTCTCTTTATCAGCCGCGGTGTCGACATGACAGCACCTAGGAAAAGGCAAGAGACATCTCAGACAATGTATCTAACAAGGTCGCCGGTTGTGGACGTGGCGCACCACACGCTTTAGACGAGGTCAATAGTCATTCTACACGCACACGAGGTCTCTTATCATGTAATATGCATGCATACCTCGATTAGGTACACCGAGCTAATATATCATAACTCTGCTCTCGAGTAAATAATTGTCTGTGTAGCTACCGTTATTTCGTAGAGAATACTTCTAGTTTCCGGCCTGAACCGGCGAATACATTGCTTGACCAATGTGCTATGTCTGCTGCTTCACATTACAGACAAAGGTTTGTTACCATGTGTGGTCTATGCGGAGTATGTACCTAGTTAGTACCGATAAGAGATAAGACTAGCGCGGTAATGGTCATCTGGGGAAACCAGAGCGTGCCGACTGTGGATCCAACCTACAAGCCTCGCCGCCTCGCCGTAACGGCTGCCTACAGTCTGCCTGTTACTGGGTTAGGTATCTACCTAGGTACACAGTAAGGTACTGACTGTGGTGCCTCAGGTTATGTAATTGTCTCGTACAGTCGCAACATCAACCATTGAGAAATAGACGCCGCTCGCCCACCTCATCACTTCATCGAGGCATCGAGGCATCGTACTGCGCCCGCGACTCTTTCCACGCCACATCGCGCGCGAGCTCACAACACACCATACCAAAAACCTGATTGATTGCTCAAGATGGCGACCGCCGCCGAGACGCGGAAAGGTACGTATTATTGGTTGCCGACCCCCTCACTCGGTCAAGCTCTCGAGTCGCCGGCTCGTCTCGTCTCGTCTTTTCTCTCGTACGTCTCGCTAACGCGCGCGCCTCTGCGCCCTTATCTGCACAGGTCTCGACGATGAGGGCACCATCAACGTCGCCTCGAAGAAGGCTGCCAAGGCCAAGCCGGTTGCGTTTCTGAAGATGAAGAGGGCTGTACCGAAGAACACGAAACCGGGCAACTGGAAGGATGGGAATGTTGCCGACGGTATGTTTGCCCACTTGTTGCGATGGACCGCTATTGATCCGTCAATGCAGACGAGAAGAAGGCCAAGCGCAACGCCAGTCCCTCGACCACTCCCGCCGCGCCGTCGCCCAACCCCCAAGTCAACCAGCTCGACGAAGGCTCCTACGAGACATTCATCAACAGTCGCCCGCTCGAGGACGGCCTCAACCTGCAGCAGTGCAAGCTCTGCAAGAAGGGCGTCATCAAGAACGCCGCCAAGGTCCACATCGACAACTGCATGAAGATCAAGAAAGAGAAGGCACAGCGCAAGAAGGAGGCCCGCGAAGCCCGCGAGCGTGCCAAGGAACAGGCCCGCGAGGAGGAAGCGCGCAAGGCCGATGGCGACGGCGACACCAAGATGAACGACGACAGCGATGACGACGACGACGGCGACAAGAAGGCCAACGGCAAGGCCTCGAAGAAGGTCGGCGGCAAGAAGCCCGACGGGGAGCTCAAGGGCAAGAAGCGCAAGGCCGATGGCGCCGCCGGCGACGGGCCCAAGAACAAGAAGAAGAAGGAAGAGCCCAAGCCCAAGGTGCCTAAACCTAAAGGTATTGTACTGGTGTTCTATTGACTATTATCTGTCTGGCTCCATGCTGCCAGTGCTATCTATCTGTACTGACCATGGCTTTTACGCGCAGGCCCTGTCGATGTCGAGAAGCAGTGTGGTGTCCTACTGCCAAACGGACAACCATGTGCCCGTTCCCTGACTTGCAAGAGCCATAGTATGGGCGCCAAGCGAGCCGTGGCAGGCCGCTCTCTCCCTTACGACATGCTGCTCGCCGCCTACCAAAAGAAGAACCAAGCCAAGCAGCAGAGTAAGTCCCCAAAAACTCACACTCGCACGACAGTGGGAGAGTAGCATGACAAGTATACTGACGAGAGCGAACAGAAGCGGCACTGGATGCGAATGCGCCTCTCGAGGAGGACGATGAGGCGAATGGAGGACCGGTGGATTCGGATGAAGAGACGGCAGCGGTCATGAGCGCATTGGCTCGATGGAACCCTCAGCCCGTCCTGTCGCAACCCATCTTCACGCCCATCAGACGAACGTACCAGCTGGCACGGCTCCGCGAACAGTTACAGACGGCCACTAATGGTGGACGAACTAACATCTTCAAGGTAGTGGGGCTTGGTGTGCAGAAACTGGCCAACGTGAATCCGGACGGCATGGACCTAGACGCACCCGGCGAACCGGATGTAACCGCCATGGCGCATAATGCACGGAGATCCTCGAGCTTCGGCATGCAAGCGGCCTCGCGACAGCCATCTGTCAGTAGCCGGGCCTAGTGTAGTGCCTGTCTGCGAGCGGGTGGATACCTACCTACCTACCTATCTATATGGAAGACGGCGTTTGGTTCGGGGAACTTCTTTTCTCTTCTTTTCCCCGGAGTTCCACCAATTGGCGAGGTTTATCATCATCAATCATCATCATTGTATAATGAACGGAAATTGGGCGCGGCGTTTTTCTCAGGCATATACCAATACCGCCACACACTCACACACACACATCACTTATGGGGCTTTTCATCGCATTACGGTTTGGTTTGGCGTTTCCACGACCATGTGGCACGGTTCGGCGTTTGTTTTCTTACTTTCTATTTTATGAGTTATGTACAGATTGATTGGGCTGGGTTGGAAAGATCAGGGGTCTTCGATATAAGACCGCGAACACACACACGCACACACACAGACACACAATGCTGATGCACAAGGATATATATATATATGTGTATATATCAGCTTTCTTTGATTTTATTCAGTATGTATAGCAGCATAGCATGACAGCATGACAGATACGAGTAGATATCTGAATCTGTCACGGGATGGAATTCTGTTAGATACCTGTTGCTTGAGTACTACCTGGACATATTCTAGATCATTAGATCTTAAGTCAATAAATACACAAACAAATATGATACCCAACCAGTTCGAGCTAACGGAGGCGGAGAATTTACATTTGGGTTTATGGAGTTCGGCAAGGCAAGGCACGAACAACAGTACGTACGTTTCATGGTGTCTTATTACCCGAAGAACAGTGGTTAGATAGATAGCTGAGATGCCTTGATAGTGGTATAAGACGTTGTATCATCTAGATTCTGCAGTATCCATTCCCGGGTTTAAATAAAATAAAAAACACTTGGAGGTAACAACCTCCTTACAAACGTAAACATATGTCTTGTCATTTTTTCTACGGTCCACAAGTTAACACAACAGACCAATCAATAGTATATCTAGTTCGTGCCGTATTATTGGCTCTAATTACATGCCTCGACTAAATTATCTTTACTCTAATGCCCAAACACGTATATCTTACAGCAGCGCAATATGCGTGATTGTGTTACTGCCAACACGCACGCATGCCGCCTCCTTTGGCATAAGCAAAGCCTGGCACTTGATACAACAGGTTGCACGCTAAGTCAGCAGCATTAAAAACGTTGAAATAAGTCACAGTAGCCCCAGGCAAGATGGAAAGCTTTACGGTTGTTGGTACAGCTGCCATTTTAATTAAATACGATGAAAATTAAAACGCTTCGCATTTCAAATTTAGTGATAGATGCATATCTTGCAGAGTACGTCTAGACCAATACTAAGGAATTCCTCCCACTTTTATAGAGTTTTGGGGGGTCCTGGTGTTAATCTCTCAAGCTTTACCTTTCCAATCAAGCATCCTCTCGCAGAAGCGCCAGAGAGTGGTTATCGATGGAATCGCTGTCGATGTCATGATTCCGAAGCTCAAACCACGCAAGTCGCATGTTGGAAGATGATCGCTTGAATCCATTGAGCTACGAACATTTTCGTTGATAAATTCACGAAGTTAGATTCGTCCTCTGCTGGAATCTATGGTGGCACATCTTGTTGCTCCTTTGAGCTTGCGTAAAAGATCTGCGGAGAATCTAGGTTTGTTTGACTTGTATCTCAACCATCGAATCTGTGTCTCTCCAAAGACCTACCTACTTAGTAGGTGACAAGATCATAGCGTGTCAAGTTAAATAGGTTAGGTAGATACCAGAAGACTTATTACCACCACAACTTTTATGCCCAACTGTTACACGGGATAGCCCCAGGCAGGGAGATGCAACTACCTGCCTACCAGGGCTTGGTCGGCAATATCGTGACATTAATCTGCAAGTCGGTGTTTAAGCTACATTTCAGGGTTTAGAAATAATCCAGCTACCCGAGTTTGCTAGATGCTACGAAATGGACCTGAATTATTTAAGCAAGTAAATACGAAGCTATTTATGTGTATATAGACCTAGGTTCGCCGCGAAAAGCAGAAGGAAAAAGCAGACTTGTATGCCTCCTTAATGCCCAAGAAGATTATCGCAAAATTGAATACCCTTTCCAAGTCCTAGATGCTAGCCCTTGTGACACCAACCCAACATGACGGAGAAGTAGGAAAAAAACGAACGTCGTGGTAAGATGGTAAATCCTGAGCATCAAACCCGACATTTAGCAATCTCGTTCAAAACCATCCGATGAAAATCTGCCTCAAGCCCGATCTCTGGGTCTTCGCCTCTATATTTCCCACTGTAAGGTTCCTCTCCTTTGACATCTTCCTTCCCGTGCCGATGCTTTGGTACGTCCCGGCGAATTCCCTCAAGGCAGTGAACTACTGCATCCCTATAAATGTCCCCAACTACAGCGCTCAACTCTACCCTTGCAGCCTCAACCACCCGTTGTGCAATATCCTGTACGTTTTTATCCTCTCTGCGGAATGCGTCTACAGGTTCCCAGCGAGCTATTTCAAGTAAAATAATTCCTATACTGTATACGTCATCGGAGCGACGATATCGTCTTTGCTCTTTACTAAAATCAGGGTGTAGATGTAGATCTAAACTGCACCAATTAATTCGCGGGTTTGGCGGGGCTACCCGGATACCTTCTGACGGGTTTGGCAGGACTACCTCCCAGATACCTTCTGAAGGGTTTAGCGCCGGCCTACCAAGTCTAGGTAGCAGGGCATATATATCGCTAGACGCATTTGAATCGATAGACGCATTTAGATTGATAGACGCATTTGGATCGATAGACGCATTTGGATCGATAGACGCATTTGAATCGATAGACGCTTTTGAATCGATAGACGCTTTTGAATCAATAGACGCCTTTAAATCAATCAACACTTTTAAATTATTAAACGCTTTTGAATCGATAGACGATTGATCATCTAGCCTTGAGTACTGGTGACCTATCAGAAAGGGCTCCTCAAAGCGTAGATTTCCTGTAGTCTTATCGTAGAAGAAAACTACGTTGTGGCTCCTCAGATCTCGATGTAGCCATTGGCTGCATTGTAGTTGGTACAAGGCGGCAGCCAGTTGCTTTGCTAGTTGGAATCTGGCACTGAGGCTTGGTGTGAGGTCACGGTTGCTGCTCCTGAACGAATTACCTAGGAGTTCGTGAAGACTAATCGGCTTCTTGCGCCCATCGGCCCAGTCTGGTATTTTAGACACGAAACCAATGATTGGGATGCGCGTGTATCCTATTTCGTCGTAACCTTCGCTGCGGCAATAGCCCAAGCAGTCGAGGACCCGATAGTCGGCTGCATTAGGCTCATTACTAGTCTCGTGGAGAAGCCGGACAAGCATGTTTCTCCTTAGAGTAAGTACCTCCTCTGGAACGTCAAGCCAAACTGGTCTGGATTGGCGCCATTCTACCAAAACATGAAACTTCTGATTATTGTCAGAATCGAGAATGGCGATAACGCTGGGCCAACGAAAACTTTCGGTAGCTCTCTCTGGGATACCTGGGAGATGAAGATTTTCAACTGGTATCTCAGAGTCTGACGGTTGTCTAAATGCAGCCGTTTTATGTTTTGAGGTTGGGATTGCCATTTCGACACAACGGCATTTCACCTTCGCAGTTGCTCGCAAAGCGGGAAATAGTTCTAAATAGGTCATGCCCGTGCTCATGCCGCCGGCCACGACAGGGAGCCCAGTTAATATCTTTAACAAGACTTCAAGTTCTGCTGCAGTTTGATAATTTGGGAGTACGCCGGATGGCAAAGCCTTCTGAACCCGGATTTGTTGAGGGAGTGACAGCACATTCTGTAAGCCATCATTGAGTGTTTTCAAGGTCCTTAGTAGGTCCTCAACCTCTTTATCATCTTTGATCGCCATAAGTAGATGCGCCGAAAATTGTTTAGTCTTGTCCAGTATCTTCTGCACGGCGCTAGATTTGCGATTTGAGTTCTGCGCGTCTCTGTGATCCGCATCAGGGACCAGCCTGTTTTTCTCTACCGATTTATCGAAATCTTGTAGCACGTCCACGATAGATTCCAGGGTGTCTCGAACAAGGATGCCTATTGTTTTGACTTGTAGTATATCATCGAGTTCGGCCATAGCCTTGGACTCGGTGATACCTTCATTTTTGGGGTTGCCAGTCTCCGTGTCTAGAAATCCAAGCACAAGGCCCCAGATCTCGAAACGTACGCGCTCGATCCGCATTAGAACGCTCCATTTGGCACGATCTGAGCCGATATCTATTGCCTCCGCGATTTTTCGATATACCTTGAAGGCATTCGTGAAGAATCCTATCGACGCGCTGACGACATCCATGTCGAAGCTATACGTCTGATTGAGGGCAATGAGGGTTTTTTGGGGGGGATTGAATAAACGTATATTGAGGAGGAATACTCTTGTATGCTCAAAGAAGAAGGTGAGATAAGTGGGAGCTTAACTCCCCAATATTGCTACGCTATATTGCCACGTCACAAAACTATATCCCGTTAAGATCTTCCGTTTTGTAAGTATCTATTAATACCTGATATATAAACATTTGCCGTTGTAGCCAAGATATCACGAGCTGAAGTTTGCTCGGAGAGGAAGACACATTTCAACGTACCACGGCTCCTGGATTGCCAAAATGCCGGCAACTAGCAATAGCATAAGTGATTGGACGCTGGGTTCTAGAACAGGTATACCGAGGGCACTCTTGACTGAATCAGGCACCAATGCAGTCGCTACAGGTGATTGGATACATGAGAGATACTGTTTTTTACAGAGAATGTCCTTCCCCCTATCTTTCCATTGGTCTAATTGATTTAACAAGATAAATCAACCTCTATTGTCTGTGTGGCTCCCCGGAACCCAACATCCACCCGGACCGGATATAGGTAGAATACGAGGAAAAGAAGACCTATCAACCAACGCACGGGCGATGCAAATGCTAACATAAGAACATAGCTAGCTATTAGAGTTCATACCACGAGCACAGGCACACAGGCACGAGGACCAGGCACCATTTGTATCTTATGACGGATTAAGGTTAAGTGACTGCGCGCAGGTTTTAGGATTTACCTGCGCACTATTCAAAAGTGGGACGACAAAAATGACTTGGCGCTATTGCTGCTTTTACTTTGGCTCGTCTCAGTCTACATACAATCGAGAACTTCGGCTGCGGACGTAGGTTATGGTATGTGTCAGTTATGCACAGAAACGGTCAACAGAGCATTTTCACGTTCTGATGGTTGGCTGGTAATTGGACAGCATTTGAAATAGATACTAACCTCTTTGACCTATATGGATATTTACTCCAGACGGCTTCAAGATCTGCGATTAACATGGTATGCCTATCTCAAGTTTTGACTACACCTTTCACCACGGGCAATACCATCGTTACTGCAGCTGAACCTAACATTCCTGATTTCAGTTTTTGAGGGATCCAGCATTGCGAAAACTCAAAGCATAAACAATAACTTACTTAGTTGAGCACAAACACAATAGCTTAATACTACTAAGGCAACGTGCTACAGCTTGAGGTGACCTAGACTAACAATGTCACACATATGGTCTGAGTCATGGAACATGTTTCGAGTTGATCAGTCTCATTTTATGTTGCTATAGTGATGGGGGGAAACGAGTGTAAAACCGCTGACGGTTATGAACACGAAAAGAAACGCCTTCCTAAACCCCCCTACACGCACGCCTTCCTGCTTTCCCGCCGGTTGCTCAAAATTCCAACCAGCTCTCATAGACAGCCTTGCTAGCCTTGTGTCGAATTCACACTATGGTTAATTCTCTGCAGGGTCCTCGGAGGGAGGAGTTGGACCGGACATAGTTCTCATCCCATTAAGGTTCGACTATATCATTCACTATATTAGAGTTGACGGATGCAATTAAGGGTCTATTTCGTCTTACCACAGGTGCATATGCCTCGGAGTAAAGAGCGTAGCGGCTAGCCGTAGTTCCGCCGTCTGAATCTCTAATTTAGCACGGAATCAAGACAATGGAAAGATGTGTGACATACGCTTGGAACAGTACATAGAGCCACTAATTGCCCAGTTGTTGCAGCCCTTGGAGTTGCACGTCTGCGCCATTTTGGAGTTTGTAGGGGTTGGTTGCTAAGAGTCTGGAAGTAGAGATGTTGTATAATTCTAGATTCAAGGCTTGCCTTTGTGAGGATTGAATTTGAAGGTGGTTGATGATGAAAACGGATATGAGGAAACAGCGGAAATGTATTCCCATTATATACTCAGAGAGACTCCGCGTAAACTCCCTGACAGGCCCGACATGTCGGTAATTTTGGTGATGTCGGCGATGTTGGTCATGTCCTAGAAGGCTCGTCACACCTCTAGGCGCCCGTGAGACCTTCATGGCCAGTTTAGCCCAGTTCAATTTTATCCTGTGTTCTACGCCACCAATACTAACAGATCGACTGATTGGCTATGAGAGATCATGCCAGGCCATAGCGTCTAGAGATACCTCTTTCTTCTACAAGTACTAGGGATGAGTATATGGTGTTAGAGCTTCGTAGCCACAAAACTCTTATCTCGGCCTTTCTAGACCAAAAGTTTGTTTTTGTTGGTTGTCACGTGCCCTAGCCCCCTTGTACGCTGTTTTGGATGTAATAGTCGGCATACACCCTCGTATTGACACTGTCTCTATTGTATTGGAATGAAGGTGTTTAGCCTTCGCTTTTTGACACATGTTGGGGGGGCTTGGAGGTTAGAAACTCTGTCAAGTATATAAACTCGAGTCAGCCACCAAGGCTGGAGGCAATCCAAATGGATATTCGTGGACCTTAGGCAGTTATTATAGATTGGTAATCTGAAACTATTTTCAAGCCCTTGATCAGCGCCTTGGTATATTGGTTCCCCTTACCGTCATATACTTCATTCTAATACTAATGATAGATACATCTTAAGGCGCTTAGTGCTACAAATGTCTTTCGTTGGGAAAGTCTCGGATCAGGCCTGGTATGACTAACCGCTCTCTTTTCCGCCCTGGTTCCCTTCGTCCTGTGATTATTGATATATATGATCTCAGATCACTTAGATCGCCAGCATTACCACCCATTCTCTTTTTTTCCCCATGTCTATGTATTGTCCATGATCATTCATGTATCTAGTCACCCCTTTTTATTTCCCTAGCTGTCAACTTCAATACGAGAATCACTCTCTAAGACTACTATCCAAACTTCTATCTCTGCATAGTGGTGACCTACCTAAAGAACACCTCTATAAGACTCTATTGTTGCCTGAAAATGAAGAAGTCCCGACGTACTGTCTTTACCTCTCAGGTGATGTAGAGTAGGTCCGTTACACTTAAAGGGATAGAAGCTGGTACAAATTTATCGGTATGTTGGTGTATGCTAGAATCGCTGGTAATATGCATGTATCTAATATATTAGGAATGTTGGGATTTAACTGCAGTTTGTGTGATGTTGGCAATGTATTTGCATCTAACAAGTTAGGAATGCTGCGACGTAACTGGAGGAAGCCTTGTTAATGCGAAACTAGTGGGTCTAAGTGAGTAACTAACAGGGGAAGTCGGTAGCGAGGTGCTACGTAACTACGACCCGAGATAATACACATATAAGTAGTGTTTACATAGTCAAGCTGATTCCCTTTTGCACAACAGTCTTCAATCAACCCACTCCAACAACATGAAGTGGCCTTGTGCGGTTCAGTCATGTGCTCAGCCGGCTTTGAGGTCGCTCGGGAGACTGTGCGAGCTTTGTCATCGACATTTCTGCGCAAAACATGTGGACTCAGCGCTGCACACTTGTCCTACAAACGAGGTTCGAATGGACGAAACATTACTCGAACAAGACCAGAATGTTCTGACATGGTGTTACAGGATATCATCGCGATATATGAGTCCGGGGACCGAGCTAAGCTCCAAGACCTAAATTCAGTCCGACGAAAGGCGGGCAAAGAGGTGATCTCCAGATTGTTAACAACTATCAATCGCGATGCCCTTCGCGCGCGCGCAGAGACTTTACGCAATGGGGTCAAGTGCACCGTTAATCTTCCACCACCCGATCAGGCATACTTCAACTTCGAGGTCCACGGTGGGTGTAACTACCATGGCTCGATCGTGTTCGACGATGGTAAGACTTGGTTGGCGAGGTTCCGACTGCCGAATCACAATGAGCCTCCCTTGCAGGAGAGGAACTTCGATAGGCGCAGCGAGTTTGCGACATATCGTTTCCTTGCCGAAACTGCAGTTCCAGTCCCTGAGGTGTACGACTGTGCCGATGACGAGGATCCTATGAATCTTGTTGGCGCCGGGTATATTCTGCTTGAAAAGCTAGCCGGGAAGCCATTGGAATGGCACGAGGCAAGCGAGGTGCAGAAGGCAAAGTTCTCTCGTCAACTAGCAGACATCTATGCCAACCTGGAACAACATGCTCTCGATAGGCTCGGACGTCTACAGCTCTCGCCCACGGGTCTACCAGAAGTCGGACCAGCCTTTTTCGACTACGATTCGGATGGAAACTTGATCCCGTTCGGCCCATTCAGTCATTCCAACGAATACTATAAGGCCTTGATTCAACAGAAAATCCAGCTCACCAAGACTGGGCAAGTCGCAACTTCCGCCCCCCTGGATCAATACCTCGTCTGCATGAGTCTCCTCGACTCTCTCCCACCAGATGAGTCGGGCCCCTTCTTCCTCCGTCATGTGGATTCCAGAGACGCGAATTTCTTAGTCGATGACGACTACAACATCACCGGCATCATCGACTGGGAACTGGCCATTTCTACCTCAAAGGGCTCGGCGTTCCAATCGCCTCTCTTGCTGTACAATCTCGGCGAGCTCTACGGCGAAGGCCTCTCGACGCCAAGCGAAGATGAGAAGCGTCTTTCCAAGATCCTGCGAGAGGAGAAAGGAGCGGTGGAACTGTCTGCGCTGGCCGAGAAAAAGCTGCATTTTAGAGTCGAGCAAGTCATCGAGGCCGATCCTTGGGGACGGGAACAATTCGAGAGTCTCTTTGGTGGGTGGTGGAAGGTCGCCGCCGACGGGGTGGAAACATTTGATTGGGATACGTGGTACAAGAAGGCACTCGACATGTATGGCGATGGAGGCTTCAAGAATCAGACTATGTCGTAGGTGATGGAACTGGCAGCGTGCTACGTTTAGATAGCTGCCGCTGTTACGCTTTTATTTAATATAGCTCCTTTCTCTAGCTGATGTTTCTTTCCATACAATTTTCTGCTCATAGTTTGAGCTACCGCTGAGGTCTGTGTATAAATACCTGGTGTTTTCCCATTTCCTTCTCATCTTCCCATTTCCCTCTCACCTCCCCATCCACTTTCTATTTTCTATTCCTAGAAATCCATCCAAGATCAGACAAGGACAGCCATAGTCGACCAGCGCGAAGCCTAGTGCGACATCAGGCCTGAAATATCCCCAATCAATCATCATATCTTGGTGTCATGTCCTCCCCGGAGGCAGCCTTCGCTTAACATTGGCGCAGTCCATTAGCTTAGCCCTGCTAATAAATACTGGAATCACCCAGAAACGCCCATAGAAGGTAGGTGGCTCTGACGACAAATCGTGTCTGAGTATTTATATACCTGGTGTGTGCAGAGGCGAAGATGACCAATATCCTTGTTATGATCCAAGCTTGACCTTGGAGGCAGCCTTTGGCTGACCTCCTAAAGTCTTTATAGGAATACGGCCCCACGTACTTCGCCCCACATGCCAGCACTTACAGCAACACCAAACCTTAGGAAAAGAATTACCTGTTTCGGTCTATCAGGTTACTTGGTAGCGTTGGTTCTGCATTACGAGAGGAGTTTCGTCGATATGAGATCAGGATAGTTATAATCCAAGTTGAACGTCCTAACCATCACGTACGACCATAGGATGTAGAAAACGCGGGGTCCCGTCCGCTCCCCCATAGCTAAGCTACATACCGCCAGATTAGTAGTTGGGTCGGTGACGACCAGCGAATCCCTGGTGTTGTACGTTTTGCTTTTGTACTTTTTGGTCATGGTTTTATGTATATAGTATACACTTTGTATGCGATCCTTTTGAATTAACAGCAATAGAGTAGGAAGCTTGTTTTGTTGTCGGCAGTCAAGCTAAGACTTATATCTAGACTTCTCCTTTCGCCATCGCTATTCTTAGTCCGTGTCTTTGCTACTACTACTACTACTACTTCGAGACTTGGAGAATGCGAATGTGGTCGGTATCGTCCCAGTCAAGCTGGTCTCCGGGGCAGGAAGTTACAGGCAGGGCAGTTCTAGGTAACCAAGTAAGTAATTAATGCCTTCGCTTCTAACTGCTTGCATGCACCTTATTTCTGACCAGGAGGGTAAACGAATTGTTTTTTTTTCTGTGTACCTCTTGGCAAGGTTTGCTAAGCCCAAGTATCGCGTGATAAATAAGTCGCCAGCATTTTGGGCACTTACACAAAAGCTTCTGCAGCTAGTTAATAGGAAGGCATGTTATCTTTTGTTTTCGTTGGGTTGGTATTCCAATTTCCCCAGATAATTGCGACCCTGGACCCTGAAATAGTTAGTACTAAGAGGTAGAGTAGATAAATGAAGTGGGTCAACTGATGACGTCGCTGTATTATATTTCATCCAAGACGAGCCTCGGTTGATGATTCCATGTGCCTATACCCGATGCCATCATCAAATCCCCAGTTACAGACCTAATAAATTCCACGGAACAATACATTACTGTTTCCCCCCTGATACCTAATAGCAGCTATTCATCCATTCTGATCACCCACCCACCCTTCTGCAAACTCGTCTGGTCCAATCCTCCAGAACGTCCAATAACACGCCGACAGCTAGCTAGTCAGGGCGAACAAAGAACAGCAAAGCACACCCTCACAACCCAACTTTGAACCGAATTATCCCGGCAACTCAGGTCCGCCATTCTCCAACCACGTTACGGGAACCAAGAAAAGTTGAATTGGCGCTTCGCAAGACGAGCCACACACAGAAGAGGGAGTTCCAGTTAGATTGAGTCGCATCAAGACGGGTAGCCAAGAACCACACACATTCTGCAGATAGAATAGACGGAAAGACAACTCGATCGCCACAACTCCCCACACGCACCCGTTACTATTTTTGTAATTGGTCACCACGTGTAGTCGGCCCTCTCTCTATAGAGTCAACTAGTATAAGTCGGACCTCAAAACGTTCAATCCCACAATGCCATCACCATCCTCCTCCTCCACAAACGCCAACAGCATCCTCCCGGCTCTCCACCACGCCTCGTCAGGTTCCCTCGGCACCCTAATCTCAACATGCAGTCTGTATCCCCTGTCCCTAGTAATCGCGCGTCTGCAAGTCCAACGACAGCTCCGCCGCCGCCGTCGTCGTCGCGGCGGACCCGCCGGACCCGGACCCGGGCCCGCTCCTCCGGAACCAGGAGCCCAGGCTCGCGATCCTACCGATCGTCCTCCTACAATTCCAGCTCCTACTTCTCCTCGTCGCGAAGATCATCCCTCCTCTCCAGCAGCCGGCACTCCGGAGGAGGAGGCAGAGGCAGCAGCAGCAGCAATAGCTCGCGGCGGTCCTCGACGCGATTCGTCGACACGGCAGCCGCCACCGACGGCCAAGGAGGAGGGGAAGGAGAAGGAGTACGCCGGCATCGTCGACGCATTTTCGCGGATCTGGAGTTCCGATGGCGATGGCGGGCCGAGAGCGTTCTATACTGGCCTAGCTCAAGGTGAGTAGTTACAACAAAAACATATCTTTTTCTCTAAATCCTAGCTTAGACCTGTCGTTGAAACCTCAAGATTTCGTGATATATAAAAGGCTGTTTGTTGCTGACGGTGTTACTAACTAGATGCAACCAAATCTGTCTTGGACTCTTTCCTCTTCTTTCTCTTCTATGAGTGGTTCCGCTCCCTCCGTCTGAGATCCCGGCGTCGGGCAGGCGTAAAGGGTAGAAGGCTAGGCGTGGCCGAGGAGCTGGCGGTCGGCATGGCAGCAGGCGCCTGCTCGCGCAGCTTCACGACACCCATCGCCAACGTCGTGACGCGCAAGCAGACGTCGTCACTGGTCGATCCTACCAGCGCCCCCGGCGTCCGCGAAATCATGCGCCGGATACGGGAGGAGAGGGGCATCGCGGGGTTCTGGTCCGGGTACTCGGCGAGCCTGGTGCTGACGCTGAACCCGAGCCTGACGTTCTTCCTCCAGGAGATCCTGAAGAGCACCTTTGCCGACCAGACGTACGATGACCCGGGGCCGAGGCTGACCTTTCTGTTTGCGGCGACGAGCAAGGCGATTTCGAGCTTCGTCACGTATCCCTTTCAGATCGCCAAGACGAGGCTGCAGGCTGGCATACCCTTGGATTCGGACGAGGAGCAACTAGACTCGAAGCCCGAGGACAATGCTGGGAAGTCGGGGCCGGTCCGCGCCGTACCAGCGTTCGCTCGACGAAGCATATTTGGCACGGTAGCTCGGATCGTTCAGACTGAAGGAATTGGTTCTCTGTATGATGGGGTTGGCGCCGAGTTGCTTAAGGGGTTCTTCAGTCATGGTACAACCATGGTCGCCAAAGACGTGGTGCACAAACTCTTGTTCAAGTTGTATATTTTTGTTCTGGGAGCTTTGACGGAGATTCGGAAGCGGAACCCCCAGGCGATAGCCGTGCGGCGAGAGGCCCTGTTGCGTTTACTTCAGCGTCGTATCGGCGGACACCTGGCCGGCAAGAGGTTGAGTTAAGACGGCCTGGACTACTGAGTGAATAGCGCTGTGAACGCTATCGAGTGTGGGAAGTCCTTTGGAGATGAAGGTCCAGCTGGTGGAATATGTATCATTAATTATCTCCTTTTTGCATAGTCTGGCGCGACGGTGTTAACGGCGGGTTCAAATTTTACATTTTGTAACATATATAATCATGTACATAGACTTAATCTCGGCAGATAAAAGCGCATATAAGGGTTGGGTCGGTGAAGACTTACAGCAACGGAGCTGTACACATGTATCTTATCCAGCGTTTTGAATCCTCATCTAGGTTTAGATGGATTGGCGATATATAAAAAACGGTTGGCGCAAGTCATTACGATCCCCAATCTAGGGCCTCGAGCTGAATTCCATGTAACATCGTTTGCGCTGTTCAACATTGAAATGCGGCAACGCCATTCTTGCGTACTTGGTTGGCGCCACCAGCTGAATAGCCCGTGCCCTCGCTCCTGAGCTCGACCAAGCCTGGCCGTATTTTGTCCTTGTCCTTCTTCTTCCCTTTGTTGCCCTCCTCGTGGCTGCGGCTCCCGCGATCCGTAAGGTCGGTATCGCAGACGTAGCATCTAAGCGCATGGTCCGTGGCGTGTGGATCGTGATGATTTGACTTCATGAATTTGCCGACACAGCTTCCACACAGCACATGTCCGCACGGTTTCGCCAACGTGGCCTTAGACGAGTTCGACAACCCTCTTTTGCACGACGGACATATGCGCACCGTTTTCCCGTCTCTGCTCTGCTTGTCGCCATCCTCGGTAGTGAAATGAACACTGACTAGCGTATGGAGCGAATACGTATGTGGCTTGTCCTCGGGCGAGGCAGGACAAATAGGGCTCGTCTTAGTCTTTTTGACGACCTCGTGGAGAGCTTCGCGGGTATTGCTAGACGGTGTGATGGATGGCACCCAGAAGGAGGGCAGGGTCGGCTGCGCAGCCTTTTCATCATCGATGGCTTTTCGGGCCTTGGCTCGATCGTCGGCGGCAATGCGCCGGACTTCGTCCTCGTCCATTTCGAACTTGCGCTTTCTTTGGCGACCGCCCTCAACGACAGAAGATTCCTCTCCATCGCGCTGCCCCTCAGAAGGTGTGGGTATGGGCGCGGATTTAGACCGCACGTCGAGGCCATTCTGCGTCATCTCAAACTCGCGGACCGCCCTCTCTTGCGCCTCGGCGTCCAGGGTGGCCTGCTGTTCGCGCGCCTCGCGGTCCTCGTGCTCCTTTAGCTTTTCCAGCCGCTTGATTTCCTTCTTCTGCGCCAGGATGTTGCTGAGGGCGCACTCGCGACAGAAGATGTCGCCGTGGGTGCAGGATATGGGGTCGATGGCGGTCTCGAGACAGAGGCGGCAGGCGGAGAAAGGGAGGAAGCTCTCGCGGGTCAGACGGGCGGATGTCGAGGTCCATGACTTGCGCGCCAGATCCCGCTCGTATGAGGTGAAGACGGCGCGGGACGTGTTCCGTTTGCCTGCCGCTTTCTGTTAGCAGGGATTATCGTACATAGACGGGAGTGGTAAGGAAACCTACTGTGAGACATGGTAACGGAGAGTTGAGATGGTAGGGGGAAGAGGAAGAGGTGCCCGGTCGGGCGCTGTTGAGGTAGTTATGATATTGGTGGTTAAATAGTCATGATTTGGGTTGATAGGTAGGCCGTGCTCTAGTAATTGGAGGTGTGGAATGTTGACGATGTTAACAATGTACTAGGTTACATGTATTGTATTGTGGTGGACCAGCCTGTGACGCCGTCACATGCAGCTAAAGGGTATCTGTATAACCGAAACAAACTGCGCAACCCATGTGTAACCCATGTACGTCTTAACGTTACCTGCCAGGAGCAGGGGTATGGGCCAAAGTCTTGGCGAAACAACTTAAGTAACTCTTAACATTTTAAACGCCGAGACGCCCCATCACCGCAATAATCTTGAGGCTATTTACATCTATTAGAGGCTCATCACTTAGACATGTAATCTTTTCATGCAAACTTTATAACTTTACTTACACACTCTCTCTTGTGTATACTATGTCATTCTTTTTTCAATTTAGCAAAATCGTGAGGAAGTGAGAGAGTGTATGCAGCATAGCCGTGAGTTGAGCCGGTGAATGAGTGAGAGAGACCTTGCGCTCCTCCCCAGCAATGCCACCGACATCTTCGACCTCACCTCATAATAAGCTGCTCCCAGAGCAGCCAAGCCCACCCTGGCGTATGACGTCGTCCATGGCCATGGGCCTGACGGCGACACTATCACGCATCTTCATCTACGGCCTCAACTCAGTCGAAGTCACGGGTCTACAGAGATTTCTAGACATCCTCGACAAGCGGAAAGACGTCGAGGCGAGGCAGAGAGGTCTTATTACTGGTACGCCCCCCTAGCCCTCATATTTCGTCTGGAGCTGTGAGTTACGGCAACTGCTAACGTTGAGTCTCTGTCAGTGTGTAATCACATCAGCGTGTATGTTTCCTAGCAGATCATTGATCTACTTACATTTCAGATCTGATGAGTTCGACTAGAATTGACGATCCTCTTATGTGGGGAGTACTACCATTTAAATACGCCTTCAATCCCTCCAACCATCGCTGGGGTCTAGGCGCCCACGACATATGTTTCAAGAACGAGTAAGAAGCCCACCTCCTTCCACTCACTCACTCACTACATAGCTTTCAGCTAATTTCCTTCCCAAGCCTCCTCGGCGCATTCTTTTCCGCCGGCCAGGTCCTACCCACGCACCGACTTCACTACTCACCCCACGGCGGAGTATTCCAGCCCACAATATCACAAGCCATCAGACTACTCTCATCCCAGCCTTTCGTCAGACCTGCTCCCGCGGACAAGTCCCTAGCAAACGAAGTATCTATCCCGGGATTCCCTCCCGTCTACGCACAGAACCGGTATAGCTGGGTCCACGTGTTCCCGGAAGCCTGCGTGCACCAGCACCCGAGCATGTTCATGCGGTACTTCAAATGGGGAGTCTCCCGACTAATCCTAGAGAGCGAGCCCATGCCGGACGTGTTGCCCATCTTCATCGACGGCACACATAAAATCATGGCCGAAGACAGAGTCTGGCCTCGCTTCCTACCTCGCTTCGGCGTCAAGTTCCGCGTCGCCTTCGGCGAGCCCGTGGACGCGGAGAAGATCTTCGGGGATCTACGCGCGCAGTGGCGGGAGTTGGTGAGGCAGCAACAGCAGGAACAGACGGCAGCGGTGCCGCGCGTCCTGGGCGAACTGCCAGACGAGCTCAAGTATGGGAAGAAGGCCGTGGAGCTGAGAATCGAGGTCGCGAGGCGAGTCCGCGAGGAGGTCCTGAAAGTTAGGAGAGGTCTGGGATATCCCGATGAGGAACCCCCTGGATACGAGCTGGCCGAGACGTGGGCGAGGGAACCTGTGAAGGACAAGTTTAAGAGCAATGTCGACGATAGTCTGGTCAACAAGAGGCAATAATGCCAGTCGAATGAATATTCAATAAAGATGGACCAGTGAATGGTGTTATTCTGCGAGAGCTTCGGAAATCGAGAAATGCGCAACTGGCCTTTCTCGAAGAAAATATGCCATTCAAGTAAATTTGCCCGAGACGAGCACAGAGAATGGAAACAGGGAAGAAAAAAAGTGCCTTGCTTATTAGGAAGCCCTTCTGGTCACAACCTGTAAATGCTACATAAAAAAGTCTACGACGACCCTCAGCCGACACCAAAACGCCTCCTCATTTGCCTAGCCCCAATAAAATATGTTATTCCGTGCAAAAGTCGCTCCAGACAAACATAAAGCATCTTTCAAATGATTACCACACAGACCACGCGTCCTAACAAAAGCAGCTTGTACTGGAGATAAGAATAGCCGACGCCATAGCCTCTGGTCCGACGTCCAAAACGCGATGCCGCTGCTTCGGAAAAAAACAGATATCCCTAGGTTTTCGGAGGGTTATAGCTCTAGTATCCCGCATCGTATGTACCTTGAGGGGGCACCGCCTGTGGCGCATAGGATCTGGCCTGCGGGTGCATGGCCGGCTGTTGTTGCTGTTGCATTTGGTGTTGTTGCATAAGCAGGTCAGAGAACCATGGGTGCTGCAATGCATCGTGGGCACTGATGCGATTCTCCGGACGGAGGACAAGCATGCGGCTTAAGAGGTCGATGCCGAGATGGTCAATCTGGGGTAGTATCACGCGAAGGTCCTGGGTTGCGTACATCTGGAAGTTCTGCTTGTACTCGGGGAAGGTTGTGATGCCGGGCCACGTGCGCTCGGTTGGCGTGCCCATGATGCGAAAGATACGGATAATCTGGTCCTCGTTGGTGGTGCCGGGGAATAGAGGCCGACCCGTGTACATCTCAGCCATGATGCAGCCGGCCGACCATATGTCGATGCTGGTGTTGTACGTTCTACTACCCAATAAAACGTCAGGGGCGCGATACCACAGCGTGACGACTTCGTTGGAGAAGGTATTGACAGGAATGCCAAACGCTCGCGCCAGGCCAAAGTCTCCCAGTTTCAGAGACCCCTTCCCATTGATAAGGAGATTCTGGGGTTTTAGATCACGGTGCAGGACGCGGTTCTGGTGGCAGAAGTCGATGCCTTTGAGAAGCTGGAACATGAAGGATTTGATGGTCATGGGCTTTAGTGCGCCTCGTTCGCCGTGAGTGTCCATGTACTTCTTGAGATCGCCGTCCATGAACTCAAAGACAAGCATAAGTTTGTTCTCGGTGTGAATGACATCGTGGAGGGCGACGATGTTCTCGTGCTTCAGCTCCTTCATAAGGGAGATCTCGCGGATAGCAGTAGAAGGGGTGCCCTCTTCCGAGTCGAGATGGATTTCCTTGAGGGCAACGAGTTCGCCAGTCTGCCTGTTGCGACCTTTGAACACCTAACAATGCATGCACACGTTAGAATTACCAGAACATTGTCAGATGCCCTCGATAGGCTTTCATGTGGTAGGAAACATACGGTGGCGTAGGTGCCCTCTCCCAGCTTCTCGAGCTGCTGGAAAGAGCTCGGATGTCGCTTGGCATCCATGGCAGCGAGATATTCTGCTAGCCGTTAAGTTTATAAGGCGTATATTTCAACCAACGATGATAGCAAGGATGCTATTCGCAGTTGAGTGAAACGGTAAGGGGTGAGGCCGAATGTTAGGTCGGTATGGAGAGTTGGACGGCACGCCAAGCGCCCAACGAAACAAGAATGAACAAATAACTTAGTCGCAAAGCGTATTGACCATATACGTCTAAGACTGAGACAAATATGGTCCCTGGAAGCAATAGTAGAGCGTGGTATAGAGTTATCTATAAGAGAATCTGAACTATAGAGATAGACAAGTTGTTTAGCTGAAGAATGTTGTCTCTGGTCTGGTGTGATCTGCGCTTGCACGGGAGGGGCATTTCCAGGCTATTGAGATATGCAAATATTGAAGTGCTGGTAGAGCGCGCATCCGCGTGGACGGAGCATCTGGACTATCTGGACTAGTAGTGGGGTAAGTACCTTCATCTTGTGGGGTTGGTAAACTCAAGGGTAGGTACAACCTGGCCCTCGTTACTCCGCTTCAATGTCTCACAAATCCGGATGTTAGAGCGTTCTAGCAGCCAACTCTTAGCCTGTAGGGATGGCGGAGCTCGGCCTGCGGGATAGCTATATGCCTTTTTAGTACTAGCAGAGCAGCATTATGTATGACACTAATTGCAGGGTACCTACCAATCTGGTGGTGCGGGGTCTGTAGACTCTCCCCCCCAGTAGCCCCTTCTCAGCGCGTCCTCTATGACCTCCTTATTGTCGAACTGTCGTATTATATATCATATGTAGCCACCAGATATCATACGAGTACATGTACATCGATGTCTCATCAACTTCATTTGTAATTCATCGCTTGATGGCGTGTGAGGCATTCCCCTCATGATAACTTCTGCTTTGACCATAACCTTTGTCTGATCCCGCCGAACTACACTACTATATTATAGTCTTTCGTTGAATGTATTCCGTCATCCCAATATCTGTTCCTACTCCAGACTTATCACCATCACGTACTATTACCCAACTAGCCCAGGCAGTCTTCGGCAGCCCTTATATAGGTCGTGAATTGCTGCATGGAGCAGTTCCTTCGTCGTCTGCTCAGTCATGCGACCTCTCCGCGGCGACGACACCTGGGCCACTCGTCAGAGACAACGCGCCGCCAGACTTAACGACCGGGATGCCCATCTGACCACTCCTTCAGCGGCTAGTAACTACGTATCCTTCTGTATCGCCGACGAGGCGTCACTTGACTCCCGTCGGGGCCGGTCCGTGTTGCCAACCCACTCCGGCGACCCGAAGAAGCTTTCCGAGCCGTCCCCAACAGGCGACCAGGATCGCCTAATAGACGACGCAACTCCGTGCTCCCCGCTCTCGAGGGCCTCCCTCTTCTCCCAAAGCTCCGTTTCACTGCTGTCGCAGGCCCAGCCATCATCCCTATCACGCCCCATCACGCCCATTATGCTCGGCTCCTCTTGCGTTAGCTTTACCGGCAGCAGTTCGTCATCAAGAAGAAACTCGTTCGCTAGCTCACTGTCCGATGACGCCGTCGGCTACGACCGGGAGTCTGCCGGCGAGCCTGTCTCTCCCCCTGGCATGCTAGATAGCGGTAGCGCTCCTCAGCTCGTTATGCCCAGTATAAATATGCCAAGCCGTCGCCCCTTCACCGAGACCGGCAAGAGCCTCGGGCGCTTGAAGATCCTCCTGGCTGGCGACTCTGGTATGTGCCTTGATCACCTGCAACTACTGCGCTTCTGACCATCTGTATTTTATAGGCGTCGGTAAAACATCTTTAATGAAAGCGATCGTCCAAACCTGCGACCATATCGTACATGTAGACCCGATATCGCCCGTGAATGAGTCCAGTCAAGCCTCTCCACGACCTGACATCGTGTCTGCGTCATCAAAAAGACAATCACTGTCAACGACTGCCATTTCCGAAGTATATGCCAGCACAAAGCCTTATCCTGAATGGTGGCTTGAGCTAGACACACCTTCTGTATCCCACAAGCGAAAGAGACGGGATGACCATGTGCTTGAACGCAACATCTGCTTTGTAGATACCCCTGGATATAGCGGTCGGTCGTCGGTATGTTGTGCCGTCTATACTGTCCGAACTCTCGCTAACCCATTAAGGTGATGGAAACGATCGTGCCTTGCGTGGACTATGTTGAGTCCCACCTGAGTAAAGTATTGTCGGATGACTTGAGTGAAGCGGATTTGATGAACATGCTGGGAGGCGACGGAGGGTGTCAGGTGGATGTTGTGCTCTACCTTGTCTCACGTAGTAAGTCCTTACACTAGCATCGAGAGAGACAAATATCTAACATCACCAAAGGCCTGAAGCCGGCCGACCTGGAATATATACGCCGCCTCACACCTCTGACGAATGTTATTCCTATTTTGTCCCGAGCCGAACTACTCTCAGAGCAGCAAACCGCAGCATACAAACAGCGAATAGCTACACAGCTCGAAAGTGCTGGCATCCGACCATTTACATTCACACCTGCGACAGCCCAGGACAATAGGGAACCGTCGATACCGTTCATTCCATACACTGTATCCAGTGCGACGGAGTCTGACTACGACACTATGGATGCCAGCCTGCTTATGAGTTCTGATTACTTGCAACCGCTGATACCGACAGATCTGTCCTTCCTTGTAGAGAAGATTTTCAGTGTCGATGGAGCGTCCTGGCTTCGACATTCCGCAGCGAAGAAATACCTACAGTGGCGCGAGTCGACGCCACGCCGACCCCGTGATTTGTACAGACCGCTCGTCCCTCCGGTGCCAGAGTCTTCATCAGCGTTGACCCGGTTGTCTCAAGCACTTACCATTTATCATAGACCGCAGCAAGGCGATACAGCAGCACAGTTTCAGATGGCAGATTGGGCCGCAGAGCTGCAGCGGAGCTCTATAAACGAGAGGCTACGATACGAAGCCCTTTCCCGTGGCGAGCGAGCAGTTTGGCTCACGGAGAAGCTTCATGAGTGTGTGCAAGATGGCACCCTGGTAGCGGCAAGCCAGGGAACGGGGACGAACTGTGGTGAACGGAGAAGAAGAGCAGGACGATATGGGGCTTCCAAAACCCAGCACCACCAAGACCCGCTGGGACTGCTTCAAGTGGCGGCGGACCTGAAAGCGAAGGGGTGGAAAGCCGTAGAAGTGCTCAGCAGTCTGGGCCTAGTTGGCCTAGCGTTCTGGATAAGCAGGCACGGATGGCCTACAAAAGCAGTAGAGCTGATCGACGAGTGGATGGGGTTTTAAGGATTACCTATACTGTTAATGGAGATGTCGGCGGTCTTGTCGCATCCGTGTTCGCTGCACACTCTATAGCTTAATTGATACCATGGCGAACCTTGGGGGAGCCAGTTATCCCGCCAAGTGTATGGAAGAACATGGCGCAGTGAATTCCAAGAGGAGTTGGAGTTGCAGTGTGACATTTACCGCGATTCTGACTCTTTTTTGGTGACTGAAATATCATATCATGTACGATTCGTACGCAGTAACTACTTTAATTGTGTTAGTACGAACTATCCTGACTTGGTTACTACGGTTGCGGTAAAGAAAAGACGAGAAGGGTAATTGTGTACATGGTACTTGATTCATGGGGTATGCCGCTTTTGATTGGGTGGCTCTCCCGGTACAAGACCCCACTGTACTACTGTTTGTCGAAGTACATGCGATACGTGAGTACGTAGTTCCTTATTCTATTTTTGTTTGGTTCGCCATTGATAGTGTTTGATGCCGTCGTGTTTCTCGTCTCTCTTTCTCTCCTCTCCACGCAACCAACCAAACCGACAGCAGTCTCTCGCGCGCATCGCACCACACGGCGACATCGCGTCGAGCTGCGTGGCCAACCCTGAACCCGGTAGGAGGAACTCGGTGTGTTTTGTCAACTCATATCCGGCAATAAGTCCACTCTCGCTCACTCACTCCAAGAGGTTCATTGTCAGCTCCCTGGCAGACAGACGGAATACATCATAACACGGCATACCGGCATACTACACACAGGCCCCAACCAGCATACGAATGACATGGCATCGCTTGCATCGTAGTCATCTTCCAGCATCGCTATAATTGGATTAAATAAATACACATCCGACTGACTCTCGTTACCACCCTCGTACGCCGATCACACGGCTTCCATTCCGCTCGTCTCGCCGAACAACTGACACCCAGGACACAGTGCTCGGCGTACCATAGCATCTCACCTCCCAATGGAAAATACCGAAAAGACTTGGGGCATCACGAAGCCCATATCCTCAGCTCCGCCAACCCCCGCCGAGTCCCATGCTACGGCCCTGCTTCTCGAAGAGCTGAGACGGCAGAACACGTTCGAGACGGCCTCGGAGATCAAGAAAAGGTGCGTGCAAATACAGATACTCTCCTCTTTCCCCTCCAACGTGTCGACGGCCCCCGGCTGATGGTCTCCTGCACCGATAGAGAAAAGGTCGTCAACGATCTACAGCGCATCGCCGACGAGTTTGTCCGCAAGGTGGCCCGCGCCAAGGAGCCACACAATGAAGTCCTTATCCGAGATGCAAGGGGTGAGGTCTTCACCTACGGCAGCTATTGCCTGGGCGTCTACGGCCCTGGCTCCGATATCGACACCCTCGTCACGGCGCCGCGCTATGTCACACGCGACGACTACTTCAAATACTTCCCCAACCTGCTGACCGAGATGGCCCCGCCCGGCGCCATCACGAACATGACCGCCGTCGAGGAGGCCTTCGTGCCCATCATCAAGTTCGAGTACTGGGGCATCAGCATTGATCTGATATTCTCCCGCATCGCCACCCTGACCCAGTTCCCGCCCCACAAGCAGCTGGAGCTGACCAGCAACGAGCATCTGCGCGGCCTCGACGATCGGGAGCTGAGGTCTCTCAACGGAACCCGCGTGACCAAGGAGATCCTCAACCTCGTCCCCGAGCAGAGCACCTTCCGCACCGCCTTACGCGCCATCAAGCTATGGGCCCAGCGTCGTGCCATCTACGCCAACATCATTGGCTTCCCCGGCGGTGTCGTATGGGCCATGATGGTCGCCCGCGTCTGCCAGCTCTACCCGAAAGCTACGAGCGCTACCATCGTTGGCAAGTTTTTCTTAGTTATGAAGGGTTGGCCGTGGCCCATACCTGTACAGCTCAAACACATGGAAGACGGTCCATTGAACGTGCGTGTATGGAATCCAAAGGTTAGTCTATCCCAACCACCGACCTGGCTCCTCTGTGGCCGACTATGTTGACATGTTCCCCTCAGATCTACAAGAGCGACAGCTTCCACTTGATGCCTGTCATCACCCCTGCTTACCCCCAGATGTGTGCCACCTTTAACATCACCAAATCTACTAAAACCATAATACAACGCGAACTAGAACGCGGTGTGGAACTCACAGACAAGATTCTAGGCTCGGAACGCCCATGGAAAGACCTTTTTGTCAAGCACACCTTTTTTACCCAGGATCACAAATATTATCTTGCCGTCATTGCTACGAGCACTACGAAGGAAGCCCACAAGATTTGGTCTGGCTTTGTGGAATCCAAGGTCCGCATTCTAGTTGGTGAACTGGAGCGCCATAGTTCGATTGCCCTAGCTCGTCCCTTTAACAAGGGTTTTGAGCGGCAGCACCTTACGAAGACTGATGAACAAGCAGCAGAGGTCCAAGGCGGCAGTCTGGCTTATGTAACTCAAGATGAGGAAAGCTCGGACGATGCCGCTGTGACAAAAACAGAAAATGGTACCGATGGCAATGCTGACTCGTCAGATCAAAAGGTGACGGCCGAAAACACCACGCAACCGAGAAGGACATATACCACAACTCACTATATTGGCCTGGAGCTTGCCGAAGGTATGTTTTTAACCCGCCTTAGCCCCTAACCTCTGAAAACACTGTTAGCGTTCGCATTTCGATCAAAAATTTTAACCCAAACTTTAACCTTTCTGCCAGGTTCCAAATCACTGGATTTGTCTTATCAAGTGAATGCGTTCAAACAATTGTGTAGCGAGTGGGAGAAGTATTCAGCCGAGTTCAACTCCCTAAGCGTTCAGCATGTGAAGAAGTGAGTCAATCAAAACATAGTGAACGAATGAATAATTGCTTAGCACTTCCAGCATCAATCTACCCGAAGACGTCTTCGAACCAGGCGAGACCAAGCCAGCCCGGCCCCTTAAGAAACCGACCGCGAACGGCACGGCACCGACGGCTCAGAGGAAGCGCAACGCACCAACTGAAGTATGTAGGGCAATGATAATGAATGCGGGATTTATCATCTATCAACCCCCCCAATTAGATAATCAAATATCATCCTAGCACCCCTGAGGAAAACGCTAATCATCCGTATAGGGCCATCCACCACCGGCGAAACGACAACAGTCATCTGCTGCCGCCGCCGGTTGAGACAACGTATGAACCAACTGTATTATCTGGCATTGTCTTCTTCGGGCGATATGAACTTGAGGCATCTAAGTTTATCTTCTCAGCTATGTCGAAAACTAACTTCACAGTGTCGTTTTCGAGGATGAACCTATTGACCCAGCGACTGACTAGTCGCTTTTTCCCAATCTACCAGCCCTGAATAATTACACCCATAATGACGAATGGGTGAGGTGAACGCTGATCAAGCGTTGGAATCGTACTCGCAACAGAAAAGCAGAATGAAATATCTAGGCCACATGGTCTATAATAAGCGACTGGCATACAAGCCAGTCAATAAACAAAGCTCTCCGGGGCTTCGGCTGGGCGGATGGCTGGTATAATTCTTTACAATCAAATCACTCAATCAAATCCTAGTAAGGAGCCAATAGGAAAGGGAGGGGGAGGCGCAAGACATGGGTTCGGTTTGTTATTATGTCTTGGTTTCGGATCGACTTCGACAACACGGAATTTGTTGTTGTACTTTTAAAGTAGTAGACTTGTAGATTGGCTTATATTTTCGGGGCGGGGTTTGTTTTTGAAAGCTCGAGATCTAAGGTATTCGTTTTTCGAGGCCTTCGCCTCGAAGGTGTATCTAGAGGAAAGTAACCCAGATATTAAACAGAAAACACAAAATAAAAATTCTCTTCGGGGGGCTCTCAGCCCCTCGGCCTAATAATAATATCCTTAACAGAGAGGCATGGTGAAAACAACCCTATTCATCACGTTATGGGTTGTAAACTGCAACGTACCATCTACAAATAAACACAATGAGTGTGACAAGAGAAGCAGAGTAGAGCAACCATTCAAGTAAGTAAACGAAAGCGTTACTCACGTTAAGAGAACACGACACATATTTTATCTCATGCAAACTCATCGCTTCTTGCATTCCTTTACTATACAAACAACTCGGATGGCCGCCGCAACAGACTTACACTTCCTGTCCTGTGTCCCCCTTCTGTAGGATAGGATAGGATAGGATAGGTAGATAGGTAAGCCAGGCAGGCAAGGGCATTTCAGACAAAAGATGAAAGTTCCGATCTGAGATGATGATGATGATGATGAGGAGCCCCCCCATGAACTAACTCCCCAAGCAACTTCGCTATCTGTGTCACGCGTTTGCTATGCATACATACATACATACATACATGCCCCTTTTTGGCCTTCTCATTTAACTAACCCCTGATTCCCGTTTCCTTTTCTATGGGAGTTTACGCCGACCTAAACGATGAACGAAGCAAAGAGGGGAAAGGGGAGGGGAGGGGAAAGCTTTGTGAGAGAGAGAGCTTGCTTGCTTGTGTTTGTTTGTTTGTTTGTTTATGCAGTTGTGTGTGTATAATGGACGGCGCCACTCACTCTATGTATGACCCCATGAAAAAGAAAAGAAAAGAAAACGCCTTGATATCCCCTTCCCCTTTCTCCAAACCCCGCCTCCGAAAATCAGAAATGCCAACCAACGTAGAATGTGGAACGCCGGAAGCCGTCTATATTTTTTTCATGTTCGTTCGTGGGGAGCTACTTAAGTGTGTGTTGTTGGGTCGGATCTTGTTACATATCTCTCGTGTGTTGGGATCTCGCATTTTGGAAACCCTTCCATCCCAAGTTAGAGAGTGTCTAGGTTGCCCACTGCTGGCTGATTCATAGTCGGAGTTGATTGGCGCCGGGCCGCTGGAAGTTGAGAGAATAAATAGATGTGAGCCCCGTAACAACAAATGTTCTTACGACCGCATGCGCCTTCGGTGGAGGCTTCGCCGAGTATGGTTTGTGGCGATGTGCTATACAGCGTCTGATAACCCGATCTTGATAGGAAGGGGTTCAAATGAGGTTTGGAGCCACACCCCAGACGACGTCCTTCTTTCCTAATGACCCGCTAGAATGCAATTGGGTATCCGCACGGGGCACTGGGTCATTATGTGTTGTATTGGGATGGAATCGCATGAGGTTCAGATAGATATGATCTATCTAGACCCGACTCCTTCTCCCGCCTTTTCGCTTTGGTGGCGGCGGCGGCTCACTATGAAGATGCCCTAGCAGATCAGTCGCCATCGTATTGGTCCAGTCGAGACAGCGGAAATGGGTCGGCTCCGGGCTCGGCTGGTTCTTCGTTCTGGTACTCATGCGCTTGGCTTCCTCTTTCTTGCCCGTTTCCTTCACTTTGCTCGTCTCCTCTTGTTGCGAGTCAAGATATCGAGCTCTGTTCTCCATGTTCTCTACAATCTTGTCCTTGTAGAGAAGCAATTCCTTCCGCAGCTTGACTTCGTTGAAGCCACGCGGATCGAGCCAATTCAACAAAGAATCCACTTGACTAGCTTCGGAGTAGTATCCCCATTGCCGCGCGTTGAAGACGCTCGTGCGCCCTTCCTCCATCTTCTTCCTTTGGGGTACCGTCATTTTGAATCTGGCCTTATATTCATCCTGGAGTTGCGCGGGAAGATCGATGTAACCCTCGCGCTCCATATCGTCGGGTCCTTGGACCCAAATAGAGCCGTTGGCGTAGCCGGCATAGGCCGTTGAGCTGTTCGGCAAGCCGGCATATGGCATACCATTTCGTTCAAACCAGTAGTACCGATTCCAGAATCGATCCTTACCCAAAACACGAGTTCTTCCGCAATCGGCCTCACGCAAATCGTTGTCGGTGACCGCAATTTCGTCCTCGTACTTCTTGATCTCTTCCTCTTTCTTCTGAATGTCCTTGAGGAGTTTAATGAACCGTTTTGACTGCTTCGGGGCCTTGGCCGCCAATTCTGCCTCTTTCTTGCGCTCCTGTTCCTCGCGCTTCCGTTGGCGTTCCACTGCTCGGTCTCCACCGCGCCGAAGGCTGCGACGAGCCCGACCATCGTCATCGCTCTCATTTCCATCCTCGCTAGGGTCGACGGGTGATTCATAGCCCCCACCCACCTTGGCATCACCATTGCTTTTAGTGACATCCGCGCTATCAGCAGGTGGCGATGGCGGCATATTGTCTGGCAAGAGGGCCCTCCGCTCATCATTGAGGGCTTTGAGGTCCTCCATTCTAGAAGTTCGGTTAGTTCATATAGACGGCATTGACAATTAAGCTGTGAGACATACGCTTGCTTCCGATTACGCTGCAACTCAATCTTTTCTTTTCGATATAGAGTCATGGTAGTAGCGCATTCTTCCATATAGCCGCGAAGGGCCTTAGTTTCCATCGTTAGCATGCAAATGACTTGAAGAGCAGATATGCGAAGATTGAGGTCCAAACTTGAGTACTGATCTTGGACTAGTTCTCGGCTGGGTTCCTCATCCGGTGGTACTAGTTCTGTGAGCAGCTCTTCGCAGACTGCGATCTGTCGCGGGTGTTTCGAGAGTTGATACAGAAGCCCAACCATAATCATCTCCCAGCCGCCGTCTTGAAAATTACGCTTCTTTAGTTCTTCGATCCAATTAAATCCCGCAAGCAATTCGGGTGCACGGTGTTTCACGGTCGATTCGGGCGTCTTCTCCTTCTCAGCCGCTTCGGCCTCAGCCCTTAGTCGTTCTGCTTCTAGCTTCGCGAGGCTACTTCTCGTAGCACGAACAGTTGGTTTTGGTTCAGGTTCAGGTTCGGGCGTTGGCGATGCACTTTCGTGTTCGTCTTCCTCCTCATCCTCGTCCAATTCAGGCAGCTTTACCAGTAGCTCGCCACCATCCGCTTCTGAGCTCACAATTTGCTTTAGGACTGCACAGTGAATCTCGGTGAACAGTTCGCACGGGGTGTCTTTGTTGGTGATTTCTAGAGCCTGTATAAAATCGTCAAAGGTGAAGGAGTCCAGCTTAAATATCTCGCAGTACACGTTTAACGTGTCCCAAGTCTCTAACAATGGCCCGACAGATTTCATTTGAATCTTTTCATTTTGCGCACAATTGTCCACGACGCCTTCCGGCGGATCACGGCACAAAAACTTCAGAGGCGGCCGCACATAATCGTCACGCGGGGGGAGTTGCAAATCCTCAATGGGATATTTTGGCGGAGGAGGTGGAGGCGGAGGCGGTTCAGGCTGTGTAAATGCAACTGGCGGGGCGCTTTGTCGAAAGGGAACTGGGAAGTGGAAAGGATTGTCCCCAGGAACGGGTGGCAATGGTCCATGGTCCTGATCAAGAAATACGTTTGGACCACCCCCAACATGTGCGCCGGGGTGGTTGTGTTGATGAACCCGATGCGCTTTGTGATTTTTCGGCGCGGGCTTGAGCTCAGGCAGCCGGGCTGGACCTACATTATGGAATGCGCCGTTCATGCCATTCACGTCATGGAAACCATTCGAGGGATGGAGAGCGCGCTTCTGCGCTTGTTGTTGCTTGCGCTCCAGTAGCTTATTGTCATATCGAAGGTGGGGGGGCACTCGAGTGTCAATATGATATCGAGCGGCGACATCGTGCTTAACAAGCCAAGGTGCACCGTTCCAGGCTTCCCGTGTGACAGTTTTCTTGATGAAAGACCGCAAAACAGACTTTGTGAATATTTTTCTGTCCCGGAATATGTGTTCACTATCAAGAACAGCTTCCTCATCCGGTCGACCGTCGATGCTGGTGGAATAGCGCGAATAAGGTTGTGTCAACGTCCCGTCAGGCAAAACTTTACTTCCTAGTCGAGCTTTATCCCTGACGATACCTGTCAAACGTTCTCCCGTCACCAGCTGTATCGTCACCGACTCTCCGGGATAATAGTCGGCCTTGAACTCATCGTAAATCATATCAACGAGGGTATCGATTCGTGAGATGGTTTGAAATTGTACCCGCCGAAGGACCGGGCCTTTAAGAGCCTCGGGGAATGCTTGATCGACCTCTTGCGCGCCAGCCAGCTGCCCACCCAATTAGACACTCCTTGAAGTAAGTTTATTCGAGAAAACGTTAAAACTTACCTCGCTTTTGAGGGCCTCGAAGAATGTCAGGCCAGAGTGCCCAGTTATCTGGCAAATGAACCGCGGCTGGGAATACGTTAACAAGAGTCCAAGTTGTATGTGATAACATCTCTCTTTTAGTACAAACCTGGTTATAGAAATCAATTCTGCCCATGCCGGTCATTAGTATAACATGTACAAAGTGCACGGACTAGGAGTGACTAAACCTAACTTACCGGGCTAAATATTCTTCATATGTCGAAAAGACTTCGCCAGTGTGAGGAATATGCCAGACCTAAGACGGCAGATGGGTTAATCGACAGCAGTCTAAAGCGACACAACATGGGAGATATACCTCTGCAGATTCATCGTCAATCTGGGGTGGCTGGAGGAACTGCACCGGCTTCCGTTTAAACAGAACCTATCAATGTAAGTCAAGCGCATTACACGACGGCGTCTCCTTGCTAACTTACCATGATGGCGAAGGACGCGTAGGCGCAAAAATGCTGTGTTAGCTAGGGGAGAGCAGCTGCGAGGCCGAAGTCAGCCTCTTGGCTTGATAAGTTTTTCACATATAAGTGGATTGGCTATATAAGTGAAAATAGGACGAAAAGAGGTTTGTATAGTAAAGGTTGTTTGCGAATGCAAGTGCGGTTGTGGCGCAATTGTAGAGTGGCGAGCTGAGTTGCAGGTAATGCATGAGACAAGATCTATCGAATGGGGGGACCTACGGATGTGAGGCTACGAGATTTATACCCAAAACGCGGTCAGTGGACGTTGACGCGTTGAAGACATGGGATATATTGGGCATGTGATGTGGGACTGAGCTATCCAGAGCTGTAGAAGCGGGCTTGAGGGTGGCCGGGAAGCTCGTGGGTGGAAAAGGTTTGTGAGAAGCCAATGGACTCGGAGGGAGAGGGTAGAGGAGTGCGGCCCGGAGGAGGAGGAAGAAGAGGAGGAGGAGGAGGAGGAGAATGGACCTAGGCGAAGAGAGGAATTATAATAGGTTATGCAGCAGACCCAAGTACATGTAAGTAGCAAGTAGTAGAGAAGGGAACACAATTGTTCCTTAAGTCGCCGGGACCTTGAACGCTGGGGTCCACTTGCAGCAGCCAGGGCCGGGCATGGCGGCGATTTGCCGAGTGGTGAGTGGTCAGCTTGCCTTCCGACGGTGGGCCTGGCCGCTTCTTTGGTTGCTTGTATTATTTAAAGATGGGCCTCAAATCAGTCAATGAAGACTCCTGCCAGGGCCACCGCCGCGTCTGCCCTACCTACCTACCCCATCGTCTTCATTCTGAGCCTCTGGTGAGCCAACTGAGCCTCTTCCATGCACCTTTTTATACTCGTTTGGATCGCCGGCGAGAGCGCAATAAAACAAGCTACCATATGTCCCGGTATCTCTCCGTCTTCGCTTTATATCCCGCTTTATCTGACATCTCTGGTCTTCTGCCCAAACCTAGGTCTCAGAGCTAGAGCTTCCTCGACCTCAACAAGACTTTTCGCTTTGACTTTCCTACATCAACACCAACTCAACCGGCCTCATTATACTTCGATATCATATAGAATCACTCGAGTTACCCCTAGACATGATTTCAATATCCACTCGACCGCGTTAGATTCGAGTGCATAGTTATAGAGTTCCACCTGTGTTTCGAACCTCCTTGCGTGTAAGTCGATATGCGATAGAGTTACGGCCAGTTTAGAAGAACTCGACTTCCCAGCTCTTCAAGCTCATTCGAATTTCTACCTCGAATGTTCCTGAGCTATGGTATTCTATCAACTTCACGTTGCTTTCCATCATTGGGTGTCATGGTACTGTCAACGGCTAATTGGGGGGTTATCGGTGAGACACAAGAGCGGACCCGCCAACCAGCTCAGGGCCGCGCTCGGCCGCCACGACGCGCGCCTAGTACTTTACCAAGCTTTCGCATCTAGGGCATAAGGATCGACAAACAAATTTCTTTACGTACGGTACTTAGATGTATTCAGGATTTGTTTGTAGTATGTGTTATACAGAGCCTGCGACATCCCTTCATCAAATAGGCGTGCCACGACCGACCAGCTAATTGAAGATTGCCTACAACCCCGTGCCGTTCTTCTACAACGGCTCACAGCGCCCATTCATGCATAGCCTAACTAGGTAGGGTTAACGCTTCCGAATTATGGATCTTATATATCGACAGAGCCATATTTGGCTCTTCTGTGGTCACTAGTATCAGCCACAAATCTCCTTCCCGTTCAGCAGCCCTGGAATCAACCCAATTTTCAACAAGCCATCCAGAGGGTGTCGTCAAGTTATTTCTAACTGTCAATACTTTATTAACAATATTCTCAACATGATTACTGGAAGAACTCTCCCTCCATGCGCACACATATATATGTATAGCTCGTATAGGGCCTGTGATCTTAGACTTAGGAGCATTACCCATCATCATCTCTTCACTTTTGATAGTAGTAAGTAGAAGGGTTCTCTTAATAGCGCAACTCAAGGCGTGCACCGCACGGATACATCCGCATGGGGAAAGCAAGACATTTCGGATACTAGAGTCATTGTCTCAAACTTCACGATTGTTGAATATCCTGTGAGACATCTTGGTTGCACAATTCGTCAACACTTATCGACGCAAACACCTCGCTATTAGGTCGTATCCCTCCCTAACGACAATAGTCACCAGAAATCAGTCTATATTTTCTGGGACTACGGGCATTGAAACAGTGACGATAGCTTAAAATCAAGCTTAATCCGTCTACCCAGATATCCCATGATAATAAAAGTCTTCCGGCGAGCGAGTCTACCTGACAAGAAGCTTTCGAAGTGGTGTAGTGGGGCGAAGTGAATTTTGGGGGTGAGACATCTACCGTAAAGGGAAGGCGGTGGGCTGGTTCTCCATTCTAATTGGCTATCTAGGCAAACCTTAGTGCTGAGGTACCTTGGACGAAGACACCGTCAGGTACTGTATAGGTAGGTACACTACCACTATAACCTTCTTAGAACGGTGCCTTTTTATTTCCTTTATTTATTTCTTTTCTATCAACATCAGTCTATCAACAAATGATTCTATGAGTTTAACCTTGGGTTCTTCACATCTATCGTCCGTCACGAAGTGAAATATACGAACATGAACCCCACCCAGCTCACAACGACCCCCAACGCCGAGTACGCGCTCATGAACATGAGAGGCAGGAACTCATAGCGTTTACCAAATACAACCTGGTGCAGTAACGAGCAATACACGATTAACGGAATGCTTACGGCGATGTATATGGTCGTTAGTCTATCAAAGAGAAAGAAACGTGGCCGTTGAGACGCAGGCGCCAGGCGGCCAAAGACCATCAGAAACAGGACAAGCCAGAATATAGTATATACTGTTTTGACGGGGAACTCAGCAGGAGTGAAGAGCAGCGGGAATAGCGACACATGGCCGGATACCGCCAGCGGTCGGAACGCGCTGAGGTGACGTCGGTCTTTGAGAGCGATGAGACTGAAGGGAATGAGAACGAGAAGTATGGCTTTCTCGTGGACATGCCACCCGAATAAGAAAGAGGCGTAACCACACAGCGTCACAGCTCCCACGAAAGCATCCCAGCTCGGATGAGTGAAAAGTCTCAGTAGGGGTATACCTTGGAAGAGAAGTGTCAATGCAAAGCAGAGTCTAGGTGTGATCTCGGGGAGCACCGCGAACGCTGTATCCCCCACGAGACCTCTCGTCACGCTATTAATGGCTTCAGACTTGACGGGAAGACCCAAGCGCGGTGCGACTGGTATCAGTTAGCTAGCAGAACAAAGTTCGAGATTAGGCCTGTCAAGCTCACCAAAAATTAGGATCCGGTCGGCGAAAGAATACAGTGCCCACACGTTCGGCGCCCAGTACGCGTGGCATAAGCCGCGCGAAAACGGGAATAGCCTACTGAGAATCTGAGGAATCTGGCCCTTTAGAGCGAAAGGACCAAAAGCGGTGGCGAAGATGGTTACGATGCCGACACCGAGCTTCACGCAATTAAAGAATTGGATTCTAAAGATAGACTTGGGCGAGAGACAGTATGCCCTGAGAAGGAAGACGAAATAGGCCGGGGCGAGGTAGAGATATATATGCTTCATACACAGGAGAGCAGCGAATGCCAGTCCGCTAGCGAGGAGGGTAGACCTCTGGCGTGCCAAGACCAATGACAACAGCAGAAGGCCATACATGGCACCATTGTATTGGAAGTGGATATGGTCGATGATGAGAAGACCGGGCGACAGAAGGACCGAGAGGGCAGCAGCCTGGGCGGCCCGTTTATTCAGGGTGGGCGAGGACTCGACAAAGCTAGACACGGCGCATCAGTTTGCGTGGCTGGAGCAGAACAAGAATCGCGCGGTGTAGGCATACCGATGGAGAGCGTAGACCAGGACCAACTCGGTTACGATGACGGTGAACCTCTGGAAGTAGATGGTCTGCCAGCTATCGTATTCCAAGTTGTTGACGCGAAGCATAGCTGGGTCGACCAGCTTGGCGACCTGAGAGAGAAGCCATTCGAAGTAGGCAAAGAAGGGCGGGTAGTCGAGGGTCCATTCCGACGTCTTCTCGTAATACCATTGCCATGGAGAGAGGCTGTTGGTGATGGCCAGCCAGTTGCGATGAACTTCGAAATCGGTCGACTTACTACACGGTCCACGGTTAGCGCCGGCGCAAAGGGGATACTTGTATATACACATACTAAGCTGGGAAGAGGAGGATCTTGAAGGCGGTTGCGACGACGGCGCATTGCGCAATGGTAGGGTAGGTCTCGCTCATTGCGCCTGGGTCATCGATCGCATCGCTGACGAGGTGGCCAGGGTGTTCATAGGACGGCGACTATCCCACCATGGATGGCCATTCAGCTACAAATCTAAGTAGGGCGGTATCTGTAATGGGATGTCAGCCTGGATGAATTGGACAAGCAACTTGCAGCTGAAGTGATGCGCCGATAAGATAAGGCATCCGTTGTTCCGTAAACTGGGGACTGTTC
Organism: Xylaria sp. Z34; assembly: GCA_037356055.1. Classification (NCBI taxonomy): domain Eukaryota; kingdom Fungi; phylum Ascomycota; class Sordariomycetes; order Xylariales; family Xylariaceae; genus Xylaria; species Xylaria sp. Z34. The sequence continues at coordinate 50,442 of JBAWJW010000030.1, read as the reverse complement.
CCAGAATAACTAATTATCATTCCCCGCATAAAATAGCTACGTCTAAAGCAATTTTAGGTCACTCTCAGCCAATAGCCATCGCCCATCGTAGCTCAACCATTAGCAACCAAGCCACGCCCTCAGCTGTTTTATTCTACTTTCTGACAGCAAAACCTCTTCAGATGGTGATCCATCGGCGTTGCGCCTGAATGCTAATCGAAGAATTGCACCAATTTGGCCTGCAGCTTCAGCCAGACCCTGTCCAGAACTCGTCCCAGAAAATATACATAAATACTTGATTAATATCTTGATGTATAGGACGAAAATGCAAGACTTGTTATTATTATGGTAGCATTCTTACTACGAGTTGGTGAATGTAGATATTATATCGCCAACTATAGCATATTTAGATCGACACGCCTCAATACTGAACCTGTTGTGTAGACTGTTTATCAAAGTCCAAGGAACATTTTGAAAGGTGCATTAGAAGTGCGTAAGGCAGATAACTATAATGGCAAACAAATACGGGCAATCTAGGGTACCGAGCCAAACCTTAATAGGCCTTTAAGTCTGTCTGTAACGAAGCTGAATAATGCGGGGTTGATGTCGGTTGTAGAACTGTTACAACTGTTTCAGCTGCGAGATGTACCTACCATACTCAAAGCTACCTAGGTATCGTACTTGAAAGCAGAGCTACCAGTTCTTGCCGGTTACCGTATAAAGAATCATTGCACATATCTAGATTGCCTTCTTCTCTTCTCTTCTTCGAGCCAACGCTTGCTGTTAAGACTAGGAGCGCCGGAGCGAGGATCCGTTGCGAGATGGCAGTTAAGCCTATTCCGACCTTGTTGCGGCAGGTCTTTATCAAGCAAGCACTGGATTTGACTCTCGGGAAACCCCACAATTGGACCTGCTTTATTCGTTGCTGCAAAGTGTCCTCTTAGAGCTCCAGCTGAACGCTGAACCACCGAGCAGGGGTCCAATACCAATACCACGATACTTCGTATTCCGATACTTATTATATACTATCTGCTGCTACATAATTTCGACGACACGATGTATTGAACTGACCTGTCCGATTCCCAACACCGTTCAGTCCAACCCAATCTGCCCACTGTCCGGTCTGCGTGGCATCTCTGCAGCTTCTTTTTGTTTGAGGTTGTCTTTTTGGTTGCATTGATTGCCGTTGCACCGCTATCGGTTCAAGATGCGCTTCCCACAGCAATCATCCGTCCTCGCCCTCGGCCTCGGTCTGGTCACCACGGTCACGGCACAAGCCCAATTCCTCGTCAGTGAGATCAGCTTCGGCTATACGGGGAGGTATGTACATCTTTTGTGCCTTGGCTACGTCTTCACTCTCCATGTGTGGTGGTCAAACCACGACCATCCGAACTATCTAGCATTCGGATAGATCAAGGCACATCCCACGCTAACACCTGTGTCTCCCTATAGGATAAACGACCGTGGAGAGGCAAACGTGCCCGGCTTCACCATCCAGGGCAATCCTAATGTCCCCGAGATCCTCTCCAACAAGCTCATCCTCACACCTCCCCACCCCGGCAACACACGCGGCGCCGTTTGGGCCGATGAACCGAACCAGTATCGCGAATGGGTCGCCGATGTCGACTTCCGCGCAAACGGCGGCGAGCGGAGCAGCGGCAATCTCAACATCTGGCTCGCACGCCGCGGTAGCCAGGACATCGGCACCTCCAGCATCTACACCGTCGGCCGTTTCGACGGGCTGGCCCTCGTCGTCGACCAGCACAACGGCGCCGCTGGTATGATCCGGGGCTTCCTGAACGACGGCACCGTCGACTTCAAGTCACATCACAGCGTCGACAGCCTCGCCTTCGGCCACTGCTACCACGTCTACCGCAATCTCGGCCGCCCCTCGCAGATCAAGCTGCGCCAGACCGGTAACGACTTCAAGGTCTTGATCGACGACCGTCTCTGCTTTGAGAGCGACCAGATCACCATCCCCGCCGGCTACCAGTTTGGTATCACCGCCGCGTCTGCCGACAACCCGGATTCCTTCGAGGTTTTCAAGTTGGTGGTCATGACCGGGGACCTCAGCGCAAAGGTGCAAGAGGGGTCACCGTCCCAACAACAGCAGAACAACGGACAGAACCAGGCTCAAGCCCAGACAAGCTACGGCCGGACCCCAAACCAGGTTCGGAATAACGCCCAGTCTGACGACGCATTTGACGACTCGGTCCCCGACGCGTCAGCCGACAGTATCACGAGCTCCAAGGCGCAATTTGCCGACCTCCACAACCGTCTACAGAGCGTGAACCACCACCTATCAACCATCTTCCGGCAGGGCGCGGGCATGAACAACATGGCAGAGAAGCGGCACGAGGAGACGTCGCGGATGATCAACGACCTAAAGCAGTCCCTATCCAAAATAGAAAAGCTCGACAAGCTCGAGTGGATCACGAGTGAGATGACCAAGATGCAGCGCGAGATCCAAAATATCAAGACGGACCTCAACAACCGCATCAGCCAGTCCGAGAACAATCTCAAGCGCTCCATCAGCTCCAACCACGGCACCATGCTCGAGCACGTGGCCACGCAGACCACGCCCCGCCACGGCAAGCTCATATTTGTCATCATCGGCAGTCAGATCGTCCTAGTAGTGGGCTACATATTCTACGAGAGGAAGAAGACACTGCCGAAAAAGTATCTTTAGGATTTTGAAATAAAAGCACTAAACAAAATCAATAAAACAAAAAATCGAGTATGAAAAGCCGGAAGGAAAGAAGGCGTAAAGTGGGGGGAATGTTGGTGCGGGGTTTTACTCATTTGTATAAAAGCGACGATCTGGCATGAAACTCGGTTTATCTTACGGATCACGTTCATCATCATTTTTTAGCGTTTATCGTGTTTACGTTTCCTCTGAAATGCATCTGCTTTGAAGGATAAGATAAGAAGATATAGAGAGAGCCGTTGTTCAAGGCCGACTTTTGGCCGTTTGTTGAGAAGGGCGAAGCTGTCTGTACCTACTTATACCCCAATGGTTAGTCACCCGTCAAACTTGGTTTTTGAATATACAGTTACAAGAAATATCATGAAACTACTACCAAGATTTGATTTAATGCACTCTTTTTGGGTTTTTATCTAGGTAGGTGGGGGGGGTCGTTAAATGGCGATGATGATGATGCTTTATAATACTATTTATTTGTCATGGCTGCAAGAGTTGGTTATTCGGTATTCTTTCATGAGAACTAGGTAGTGCTGTAGGTAGGTAGATAGGTAGGTACATCGACGTTCTCTCCCTGCGACGACAATACGATAAGATCCGAACAAACAAGCAAACCCCTATCTATCTATCGATCTATCTACTTAAATAGAACATCATCGGCCTTAAGCATCACTGACTGACTACCTCTACCTAACTCATTTAACCCCAAGGATCCCCAGAAGTTCCTCCCCCTTGGGCGCCGTGGTCAGATTCTCGAACCCGCCCTCCGTGACGCGGACGCAGTCCTCGATCCGCACGCCGCCCACGTCCCAGTAGCGCTCCAGCACGCCCTGGTCGACGTACCTGCCGTGCTGCTCGCTGCGCAGGAAGTAGGCCTCGACGTACGGACGGCAGAAGTACAGGCCCGGCTCGACGGTGACTACCATGTTTGGCTGGAGCGTGTTTTTGTGCGTCTTTTCTTCTCCTGATGAGGTGGTGGTTGTGGTGGTGGCTTGCTTGATCATGGTGCGTAGAGAGTTTGGGCCGATGGGTCGTCTCTTCCCCCACATGTTTTCGCCCGCGGGACGGAGGAGGTCTTTGCTTAGGACGCTGTTTGGGCGGGTTAGATGGGTCATATATATAAGTACGCATAGCAGACGTTTTTAAGGGTGTCATGAGGGGGCGGCTGGATTAGGTAGGTAGGTAGGTAGTCGATAGAGAGAGAGGTAGGTGAAGTTGTGACTTACTCGTGGACGTCGAGGCCGACGTGGTGGCCGAGACCGTGGGGAAAGAAGGCCGAGCCCGTGCCATTCTTGAAGATTTCGTCGGCCGTACCGTTATGCAGACTTTGGAACAACCAAACCAAGTCAGTAAAAGTAGATGGTCCTTTCTTTCTTTCGCTTTCAAAAAAAAAGACCGAATGAATGAATGAATGAATCGACGAGAACTACGTTTACTTACATGCCGAGTCTAAGCAGTCCCTTGACGGCGACGAGAGTAGCGTGGAGCTGCAGGTCGCGGAACGCCACGCCGGGACGGATGCGCTGGATACACTCTTCCTGCATCTGGTGGACGAGATCGTAGATGGCCCTAGCCTCGGACGAGAAGGTCGAGCCGATGGGGAGGGTACGGGTGACGTCGCTGGCGTAGCACTCCCACTCGGCGCCCGCATCGAGCACGACCAGCTGCCGGCCGGCAAGGGGCGCATTGTTAGCGTCGTAGTGCAGCGTCGAGGCGTTGGGGCCCGACCCGGCGATGATGGGATAGGCCTGCGCGTGAGCGTTCTGCGCCGTGCACGAGCTGAGAAAGGCAGCCTCGAGCTGGCACTCGTTGGACAGGCCGTACATGGATCTAGCCACCTCCCTGTGCGCCTCGGAGGACACGGCGTTGGCCTTGCGGATCATGTCGATCTCGTAGTCGGATTTGATCACTCTGGCCTCGTCCATGACGGGCTGAAGCGACGTCGTGTCGATGTGAAGACGGGGCTTTAGGCTGTCGAACTCGGCGAACTTCGGCAGCTGGGATGCTCGCAAGACGTAGAGAGTCTTGACCTTGGAAAGCCGCGAGCTCAGGTAGTCGCCGAGCAACTTGTTGTATTTCACATCGTGGACGTCGGATTTGGCGAGGCAGGCCTCAGGGGATGGAGTATTTCCAAACCATAGTATAGTCGCCGGCGGAGTATACGGGATCCAGAGCGTCAACTTGTCTGCCTCTATGTCATATGTGACACTACAGCCTGGGAAATTGACTCCGCTCAGATAGTAGAAGCTAGCGTTGTATCTTAGTCCTGCGCGCGAGTGCAATTGTATAGAGTGCGTGTGTTTTGGCTTGTACTCACTACCGACGCTGCCGGAATCGGGGTCCCTGATCCGAATCTTCCCAGTTCACATCCCATTGGCCCGGCAGGAATATGATGCCGTCTTGCGAACCTAGCGCCTTCGCTACCTTTCTTGCATGGAGCTTGGCTAGTAAGGCTGTCAGTTCTCCTCTTCAAATTCGAGTGAGATAACGGAACTCCAGCCAGCCTCCATACAATAAAGTCAACACGGTCAAGTGATAATATTATATGATAAAATCTAGTTACTATGAGATAGATGATGGACCAGACCAATGACTATCGAGATAGTTACTGGTGCTAGAATACCTATACCCAGAGCCTCTAGTAACCCCTATACCACAGAAGCGGATAGTCGGCCAGCCAAAGTGAACGTGGCTGCCGCATGTCCGTAAGCAGGCCTATCGGCTACTTGGCAAGGACAAGCGTCCTTCGTGTGCAGGCAGACGCACATGGAACTCGGAAGATATGAGCTAAGAGCTACCTACCGGGGTATCTCTTGGTGGTAGCCCCGACATTCGAAGTGTCGGGTACCTTGATCTCTATAGATCTGTGGTAGAAACGGTGTATCAGCACTCAGGTAGACGACGATACACTGTTCTTGGAGAGGCTAGCGACAAGCAGCGTGCAGCAGTAGGGTTGGTTCTCTAGTATTGGGCCTGTTGTTGTACATCATCATCATTATCGGATGGGGCCTCGCGAGAACATGGAGGCCTCACTTGAGCCACCCGAGTCCTAAGCGCACGGAAATAACGGGTTCGCGCAGATATATAGACGGTCGACCACCTACAGTGCATCAAACTCATCCTCAAGCACAAGGCTGTGTATGATATTGGTAGCCTCCATTACTACTCGAAATCACTCGGTTCGACGCCCTCGCGATGGCGGCAAGGCTGGATAAATGCTTGATGTGACGCCCCTGCTATTTTATACGTATGATGATATATGTTGGTCGAGAGGGCGGATATGGTCGCTTGTCTTCTTGTTGTTCAGGATGTTGGCGGGGGTTAGAGCTTCAATAATTGGTCGTAACTGACGTGTAAGTAACGAAGTACCTTAGGACCAGGGGGCAGTTGTCTTAGTGGCTGTCCTTACGTGGCTGGGGCCACCTTAACATGCATGCATACATGTACTCCGGGTAATATCTTGCACGTGCGAACTGTTAAGTACCAAGGTTACCTTACCTCCTATGTAGCTGTCACTTCGCAATATGAACCCCTCTCGTGTGATAAAATGCTAGGACTGATTCTCCTGATCCACGTCATTATGTAGCATGCACCCATTTGGAGAGATTCATAAATCGTTGTCACCCTTAAGCTCAAGCATGTAACGTTGATATATTTACGCCTATCCAGTGTTTTACTAGTTGTGTAGAAACCAGTTGCGCCTCTATGCTTTCTCACGTCATGAGTCGTCATGGGTAGTTATTTTACATGGGAATCTCTCGAGAGTCTTGCCTCCTCCCCTCATCGAACATTGTTCTTGTTCCCATCGTTCAAGGTGTCGCAGGCATCTCTGAGCCATGCGGTGGGTATCTCTTTTTTCAGTGTAGTCTCTTCTTTTGGCCGTTATCCCTTTTGTACCGTAAGAAATCAACAGTATCAGTCCATCCCCTGCTGTGGAAACATGCCCTGCCACGATGCACTGGCAAGCATTTGCTCGTAATCCCTTGGTTGCTGCCGCAGTTGTTCTTGCTCCAACTGTATTCCTTGGGGATAAGGTCGATGAGGCGACGGATGAATCTGCTGGGAAGACAACATTGGATCTGCATACATATGTGCCTGGAAGGGGATGCCTGAATCCCCTTGTGACGGCATTAAATACGGTGGGAGGGGGCCAAGTAGCTGGCCCTCTATGCCATCGTAGAACTGAGGTACATAATACGACGAAGGGTCGTGCTGTAGCACATCACCAGGGTTCGCATGATGCAGGTTGGGCGCGTGGACGCCGAAGTCAGCTCGTGGCTGGTTGGGATACGCCAGTGGGTCGTCCGAAGGAAACATCATGGCATCTAGTCGGTGTATCTGCTGAGCCGCCCCTGTTGTGCCATGTTGTAGCTTGGCTTCACTGACGCTTGTTGTTGCTATAGGATCTTGTGGTGTTACAGTCATGTCGGAAGGGGAGAAATTAAAGGCTCCAAGCGATGGGTCAAAATTGGGACTTGGTACATGCTCATTACCGAATGAGCTACTATGTGGAATAGACACCGGCGAACGCTTTTGAATCTTCCCTGAAATGGCTTTTGATAGGCTAGGAACTCTAGACGCGCTCCGAGATGTCGGGGAACTAGCTTTCTGGAGCGAGGGACTGCTCTCGACTTTTAATACCGATCGGGCTCGTTTCTTAGATGGCATAGTTTGCGCCTCGAAGCCCTTTAGGTTAACTGGTAATTGCTCGAAGAGGGTCTAGGATGGTCAGTCATTTGCACATTTTATGCGGGAGTATGACTTACTTCTAAAGCACTCGATATCCGGTCCGCAACCATACTCTTCGCTGCGAGCTCACCAATCATGTCTTTGCCTGCTATCGCATCTGAAAGTATTTCTTTCGACCCTGGCTTGTCCTGGTTTTCCAAAACGAAGAATACTAGGGAAATAATAGCAAAGAATTCGGAGAATAGAGTAAACCAATAGGGACCAACAAGGGGTACCTGTTTCCGCATTTCGGTACCGATGTGCACGATGTTACGAGCAACTGTGATATATGCAGCCCCGCAGGCGTATGCACGTTCACTAACATCCTTGCCAGCACAGAACCTTGGAGAAACATAATGAAGGAAAGGCCTGTAGAGGACCATCTGGACATGGGCGTAGGCAAACCTGAGTAAGTTACGAATTCTAGCGAATGTTAGCACTCCGTCCATCATAAACTGTAGGCAGGATAAGTGATTCGACACTAACGACCACAACTCGCGAGGTTTGGAATCGGGGCTATAAGTTCTTACCGGACAACTTCAACCGGCCCGTCGGGACTCGGCCGCCAAGCAAACGGCAATTGTTCATTCCATTGCTGAAGTTCCTCTTCCATCTCCTTGATTCGAGAGTAGCTGACCATATAGGAGCCGTGCTGAGATTCATCCCCATCTGTTTCTTTGGGATCTATCTTTTTCAGGGGGTAAACATTCTTCACAACCTTACTTAATAAGTCCATCAACTTCACGTGCGCATTGAACGCCTCGATGTAGGACGGAGTACCGGGAGGCGGTGTTGTAATCCCTTCTTTAGTAATGAACTGGTCGTCCACAGCTGTTGGGAGCAACTGATCGATATCGTCGTCGTTCAAGAGTAAGGGAAACCCTAGTAGCGCAGACACATAAGTGTCCATCTGTCGACATATATAGAAGACCCTACGTCTCGTTTCAGACTCTATGGGATCCAGCTTGATATGCGGCAAATGGCGGTGCAGCCCCATTCTGAGCGCAGATCGCAAAGCAATGCCAACAAAGCCATAGCAAGTACTTAAGTTTGAAATAGACTGTAGGAATAATATCATGAAAAGTAGAGCCTGGAGTGAAATGAGGTCCCGACACTCCGTAATATCCTGTAACAAGAATCTAGCTGAGCTATAATAGTTAAGCCTACACACGAACAGTGTCAGTGAAGCAATCAAATGTCAGAGAGGAGGGGTGAAATACGCTTCATCAATAGACGCCTTGTACGGTGGAGAATTCGTCATGCCCTGATCAGCCACATCGTACATACAACCAAGAGCCATAGCTGAGTACGCCAGGGCCAAATTCCTCTTTTCCTCTGTTCCGAATTCCTCACTCGGTTTTTCGTACAATTTGTCCAACATACTGTAAAAAGTAGGTTTGTGAACAATCCGCAGTAGACAAGTCGCGTTGTCCAAAGACTCGGAACAAAGTGCGATTGCTCTCGCCTTGGGTGGTAGATTATGTATGGAGGGATCAGGGGTGGCAGTCCACGGCGACCCCGGAGACGGTCTTGGAGAATCGAGGGTTGCTACACCTGAGGGTCGAGGAGGCCGTGGCATGAAGGGAATCTGATAATCTCTTCCTAATAAGGTCCGGAAATGTTTCTTCATTTGCTTGAAGAAAACAGACCCTGAAGAGGTGCCGTGGAAGTCATAGTCGCCGCTCTCATTAAGATCGAGTTGGCCAGCACCGGTTATCATGGACTGCAGCTGGCCCTCCGAAGTCGACGGTTTAGCCTGATCTTTCTTCTGGAGAGCGGCGGCCTTCTGTCTCGCCTGCTCGCGCATTCGGAATTCCTGCTGGACAGCCGGATCCAGGTTTGGATCATTCAAGTCGACATCAGGCATGAACTTGCGGAGCAACGTCTCGGCCCGCGAGAGCTTGTTCTCTAGCGCCTCGATATACTGCGGTGCTGGGTTCCTCCTTCTGTTCGAGGGCTTGTCGTAGGTACAATCTGGAAGGCTGGTGAGTGATGGGGGCACGGCGAGAAGGGAGGAATGACAAGATCAATACCATAGCTATAGACCTGGCAGTGGGTGCAAGGCTGCTTGCCGTCGCACTTAATTTTCTTGCGACGACATTCATCGCAAGCACGTGTCACACGACGACGCTGCTGCAGAGGGCCCGGGGGGCCTGGGCGAGAAGATGAGTCGGAAGGGGGTTCAGGGTCTTCCTGAGTGTGAGTGGTGTCGCGGGGAGACTGGGTTTCATTGACCCTCACGGTGGACTTGGTGTCATCGTCGTCGGGGGAGTTAGGGCCGGCCGGGCTCGCGACGCGGGACGTGGTCGGAGATCTGGTCGACGACGCTCGATCCGCCGGAAGCTGTGAGGGGTGCGAGGAGGGGGTCATATCCGGCTGAGACGACGAGTGGTCGATGACGCGGGAGCGGGATTGACCGGTGCGACCAGAAGGGGCTCGTGAGACAAACGAGAAGCCTTCCCTGTCAGCGAGAACTCACTACTTGTTACAAGACGAGCGTGCTGGTCGCATTTTGAGCGATGTTGATCTAAGACGAGGGTCGATGGCTTGCGTGATTGTGTGTGGATTCGCGGAGGAGGCGCAGAGTGCGACGGCTGCTTGTGTGTGACAACCTTGGAAGTACGTGCGTGTGTCTGTTTGCCCTTGTGTATGTATACTGGGATTGACTGGGTGTTAGTTCAACGGCTGTGTTCCCAGCAGGTAGTGGTGGTGGTGGTGGTTGTTATTTGCCCAGGACGTTACCTGACAGAGGCGCCTTAAGCTGGGGATGGGGATGGGGAGGACGGGGAGGATACCTGCCCGTCAATGGAGCACATAGGTACTGTACCTACCTAGTGAGCAAGGGGATGCGCGTTGTGGATACCCAAACAGGTACGCACGACTCAGCGGCGTGAGAAGTCGGGCGGACCAATGGGAGACCGGCGGAAAGCGCATTATGGTTGAGCACAGCGACTTGGGGGCGCCAGAAGCACGTCAGGGGGCTAATTGGCTTGTTGGTTGGCTGTTCTTGCAGTGGATTGCTGCATCCTGTAGTGTACCTAAACTACCTATAGGGGGGAACCGGATTTTTTAACAGGGTAGTTCCAGCATGATGCAGCAGTTACAGACCTTTAGCAAAGTAATTCTTTTAACATCCGCCCGGCTAAAACACTTTAGTTCTAACCTTTTAAAAATATACGCTGTTAAATTAAAAACTATGTTATAACTAAATATAATATTATAGCAATATTGCAACAATATTAAAATAAAAAAAAAAAAAATCGTTTAAACTTTAAAAATAAAAATCGCAATCGTAGTTATAAATATAATAACTATTAAACTTAATATTAAAACATAACTATTTTTTTATTATAATATTTTAATATAATACTTATAACATACTACTAAAATTTTAAACAATATAACCTAAAAAAAACTTATATAACAATATATCCTAAAAAAAGGTCCGCATACATAAGTACCTACTACAGTAATCTTATATATAAAGTATACACTCCAGGTGACTAGAAGACATGCAGTAAGTACTACTGCTGTGCTACTTTAGCCGCGCTATTATGTCTATAGAAATCATTAGTGTTTGCTTCTTGCTTAAAACCTCAGGTCTTACACCACCTCTTTTAAGGGGCTTTATTAAAAGTATATCCCAACACATGTAGAATATTTAATCCTATACCCTGCTAATATAAAAAGTTAGTTTTAACTGTAGAAGAATAAATCAGCAGCGATAGGCGTGCTAGTTAGGTCTATGTGTCTTGTGTGTCTGTCTGTCTTTATATAAGTAAGGCTTGGGCAAACGCTGGGCAGCCCTACCTAATTGGTCGGCGTTACCTGAGTGTTCTATAACTCAATCCATCAGACCATTCGCGGCTTGGCTTTCGGGTGTTCTTCTGGCACCCAGTCAAATCAGTGCAAAGGGGAGGAGATATACTGTCTTTCTGGTCTCTTGATTAAAGAAAAAAAAAAAGCCATTGATGCCCAGTTTTAGGTTAGTGGCTGTCTCAGATAGGTATTTAGATACAATCAAGAACTCAACATCCTACTTACAAGATCCAAGCGAGCAAACCGTATCATCTTGTATAAATAATATGATATCCAACCAGGCTCCGTACTATAAGACGGGCTATTGCTTTCTTCAGCAAGACCAATCACGTTTACCTACCTATAAAAAAGAACCCAGTTTTTTAATAAAGTAGTTCTAACATAATATAACAGTTATAAACCTTTAACAAAATAATTTTTTTAACATCTGCCCGGCTAAAACACTTTAATTTTAACTTTTTAAAAATATATACTATTAAATTAAAAATTATATTATAATTAAATATAATATTATAATAATATTATAATAATATTAAAATATAAAAAAAAAAATCGTTTAAACTTTAAAAATAAAAAACATAGTTATAATTATAAATATAATAACTATTAAACTTAATACTAAAACATAACTATTTTTTTATTATAATATTTTAATATAATATTTATAACATACTGTTAAAATTTTAAATAGTATAACCTAAAAAAAACTTATACAACAATATACCCTAAAAAAAGGTCCGTACGCGTAAATATATATGGGTGTTGCTGTATAATATACCCGTCTTTTACTGCATCAATCTGCATAAAGGTACTTTTGCTTAAACCTACTAACCTAATAATATGTGACAATACGTACTGACATAACATTTGTTTTGAGTTTAAACTAGGTAGTTTACTAATAGCAAGCTTGACAAGTTGATTAGGGCAGATAATAGAATAAGCATCTTCAATAAAGGAGATGTTTCCACCCCGAGTTAGATCAAGAGGGGATATCAAAATAAAATAAGCAACTTTAATTACATTCGTGAACGGAATTAAGCGCTATTGATGTTAAGAACACCATTATCATCCCTATGACGGAGCCTCTGTGGACCCAGGACACTCCCATACTGAAGGATAGGGAATTTGATATCTCAAGACCAGAGACGACGGGCTAGGTACGCGCATCAGGTTCATAAATTGCGTGATTGGCCGGTTATTGATCGATATGGAGCGAGCAAGAAGGCTTTCACAGAATCTTCAGTAGAATTCGCAAGGGCAGGAGATTCCCGGAAAACCGGCACGTGAAGCTATGACACTAAAAGGAACAAAATAACCGGGACATGCAAGATGAGCTGCGGGCTGCCTCGTGCCGAGAGATATGCAGCCCAGTCTAAGACGTCTTCGGCGACTCCGGAATGGCCGCTCGGGACCCGGGATTCGGCAAGACATGCATTACATACAACCCCCCAAAGAGTTGCCAACATCGTGGAAAAGATAGCGACTGTGCTTTTTGGTTCTGACCCAAGGCTGATATCATCCTCGTCGGGATATCGGAAATTCTACGGCCCCGCAGTCTTAGCGAGCCAAAGCACGCAACAAATTGAGATGCAGTACCCCGGACGAGGGAGACGTTGTACCCAATTTCTGTCGAGGCTAGATATTATCGGAATTTGCATGGTATTTACATTAAAGCCATCGAAACTCACTACGGGTTTCAATTTATTTTCGACAATTGGTTAAGGATGAGCCAACACACCAAAAGTGAATAATACGTACTGCATGAGATCTCTCGATGAGAGATGATGTGTGCCAGGATACTATCAACAGTCGCCAAGTCTCTAGCAGAGCCCCTTCTTCCACTTAAATCAGTATAATCTGCCGAACTGAAGCCTAGAGGCTGTTGGCCATTACCACCCAACAGCACGTAGGACTCTCGTATACGTAAGTCATCAAACGAATCGCCTCCACAAATATGGATGCATTAGACAGCATTCAGGACTATTGCCTCTTGGCAGAGGGGGTCTCTGAGATTCAAAATTTTTTTGGTCTAGTTATGCTTCGATCGAACAAAAGGAACGAAGGAAGTAGTATGCGTGACAGATAACAAGTTACTTAGGCTATCTCAGTAGGGAAATCCGAAGTCGGATGAAGCTCTAAGTTAATAACCAAGGTGTAGGGGAATAACAAGCGTAGCTAACCAACGCTATCTTTCATGTAGATTAACCCTTGAAAAAGAATTCTACTCACGGCGTTTAAAGGATAAGATGATGTCATCGATTCTGGAAGGTAGAATTGTTGGTCCTATATCAATTTGTGCTATGTAAGATAATGTTATATACAGTGCGTGATACAGTACACGAAACTGTAATGTCCGTTAGAATCTTATCTTATCAGTGATTGTAATACAGAAAATGTATTGTAACTTTTATCATATGTTGAGAGTACCATCTTAACGCCGACGAGATTGTGATTAAGAAGAATTACACCATGCAATACAACACTTCAATAACTCTGGTCTGATTATGTACTCATCTCACCATCCCGTCCATGTCTCTGTATCACGAGACAGCTGACATTCTGTCGGCGCCGCCCTCGACCGGCGGGAACCTGAAGACTCGCATATTCGGGAACGGGCAAAAGAACAAAAAACTCAAGTCTCCTCCGCAACAGATATATGCTCTCGCCTTGGAAACGTGTAAATGGAGCTCCGTGCTCAAGGAGGTCATAGACAGCTCCGAGCTCCTCCGTCATGAGCGCAAGGTAACCTCTTCCCGGTCTCAAACTATAAATAAGTGTAACTTATCATCTAGTTATAGCTCACCCCGATACTTGCCCTATTACTAGCCCACGACTTTCTGCTCTCGCGGAAAGGCATTGCGCTCCCGTCCTCGCACGGGCTGAGGGCCGCTATCGAGCGTCACAAGGCTCGGCTGACAGCAGAGCTGACCAGGGCCCGGCTGCGGAGGAAAGCGGCATCCATCGACGCGCTGCGCCAGCTGATCACCATCGAGTCGCTGGGCGAGGCCGGACAGTATCCGCGCTGGGTGCGAGTGAACGCGTTGAAGACGACGCTCCAGGCCCAGCTGGAGACGACGTTCAAGAACTTCACCCGGGCGGCGAGCGTGAGGGACGTCATCGACGGCTCGACGGCGGGGAACTTATTACTTCACGTGGACGAGCACGTGCCGAACCTATTGGCTCTCTCGCCTACGTTCGAAATCACTAAGACGCCTGCCTACGTCTCGGGCGCTGTCATATTACAGGACAAAGCCTCTTGCTTTCCGGCGTATCTACTAGATCCGCAGCCCGAGCATGGCGACGTCATTGACTCGTGCTCGGCCCCGGGCAACAAAACAACCCACCTTGCAGCGATCGTGAAGTCGCACGCCGTGGCCGAGGGCCAGGAGTGCAGGCAGAAAGTCTACGCGTTCGAGAAAGACCAGCACCGATCGCGCACGCTGGACAAGATGGTGAATCTAGCAGGGGCCCAGGAGATAACGCGAATGAGCCTGGGACGGGATTTCCTCAAAGTCGACCCTAATACACCAATATACGCGAACGTCGGAGCCCTGCTCCTGGACCCGAGTTGCTCGGGCAGCGGAATAGTCGGCAGAGACGCCATGCCGACCATCCATCTCCCCGAGCAACCCAGTGCAACCAAGAAAACGCCGCCCGAGAAGAATCGCAAGCGGAAGCGGGGAAATGATGCCGCAGGGGAAGGTCGAGAACAGATATTAGTCGACGACGACGGTCAGGAAGTAGTAGTCTCCTCCGAAAAGGAGATGAGGGCGCGATTAGAAGCCCTATCATCATTTCAACTGACGCTTCTCCTTCACGCCTTTACATTCCCGGCAGCCCAGAGGGTGACGTACTCGACATGCTCCATCCACGCCGAGGAAAACGAGCAGGTGGTCTTAAAGGCGCTGCAGTCGGAAGTCGCCGTGAGAAGGGGTTGGCGGATCATGAGGCGGGACCAACAAGTCCAGGGCATGCGCGGGTGGCCTGTTCGGGGATCCCTCGAGGCGAGTGACGGCGACGAGGAGATCGCCGACGCATGTATCCGCTCGTATAAAGATGATGGACGAGGCGTCATGGGTTTCTTCGTGGCTGGGTTTGTCAGGGACGCTGGGGTCGACGGGGAGATATCCGCTCTCGGAAGCGATCGTCAAGAGAAGTCGGCATCGAAGGAGACAAACGACCAAGAGTCACTAAACGGGAATGGCCCCTTGAATAATAGCCGAGGAGCTGGAACGGTCAGTCTGGAGTTAGCCCAGAGTGGACATGACACTGACGACGGCGGCGGCTCTGATGGAGAGGAATGGGGCGGCTTTACTGACTGAGTGAAGCAAAACACTAAAGACTAACTTAATGAACAATGTGGCAGGGATTGACCACACCAACGCTTAGATCTTCCTTCCCCTATTAATACGGTAACGTAATTAGCATCGAAGTCAATCTAGCGACCAGATGGCTCGGCTGTTCCCGCCGAACTAGGAAAGCAGAAAATCAAGCCCACGGCTTTAGTTATTTCGTTGAGGCTTCGAAATATGTAGCCGACATCCCTCAAATCAATGCTGATCAAGGCTACGTACAATATCCGAAACCACGGGTTGGGGCCGCCGCTATCATATAAAAATAATCATGTGAGCATATTCAGCTAGCTACCCGTATTCCTTTCTGAACGTGGCAAAGCTCAGCGAGCGAGAGGCGGAAGCTCTCCTATATCTAAACTACTACAATCGCCGCCAGGGCTAATAAAGAGGACTGGAGTTACGTGTTATGGCTTCGCCCTGATAGATTATTGCAATATCATATCTTCCTTCCGAGTCCCAGACTATTGGGTAGCCCTTTTTATAACTGCAGCTACGGTATATCCACCATGCACGTCATGTCTGTTCCTCTATAAAAAGGGGCGGCCTTCACCACATTTTTAGCACCGCCCGGGGCGATGGTGAGGGCCTCACCTTCATATATCAATGCATACACATAAGCAGATTTGCACGTCGTCATCACAATCACTCAGCCAGGTTCGAAGAGATCAGATAATGAAGTGATGAATGTCTCTAGTATTCAGAGCTCATAGATCGATAAAGAAAAAGATATATACAAGATGAATCGAAGAACATTTCCCCTCTACTCAAAAAAAAGCTGAGTAGAGCAGGTTTGAACCGAGCCGAGCCCTATTCCGTCAAGACCGAGCCATTTCGCAGACCCTGATCGCCAACACACTGTATGCACGCTTATCTTGTTTGTTCGGTCGAAAAAAAATAACGATATGTTCGTAGCATCGTGGAAGCGTGAGCAAAAAGCCCCCCGCTTGTCCTACGCTGGGTCACCCCTTAGTTCGAATAGCTGATTGATTGATTTGTGCGCCGTTGTTATATCCACGGGGTGTTTGTCCGAAACTCCCTTTTTATTGCACCTGTCCCATATTGCCCTAAAACGCTTTGTATACAAGAAGATTTAAAAGATTCTCTCCAAGCCAGTATTTAGAACACTTAGCGGCGAGCGGCAAAGCTGCCGAGGTGGCGGGCAGCATGGCCGTGCGATTGCTTGGGAGCACGGCGGTGGACGCCCTGTGTGGGTTCGGAGCCGTGGACGGTGGTGGTCATAGTCACGGTGACGACGTCCCAGATGGTCTTGACGGGATAACCGCCGGCAGCAGGTGAGTCGGGGGCCGTGGTGGGGGCCGGGGCGTCGACAGCAGAGTCGCTGGCGCTGGGGCTCTCAATGAAAGCGCCACCGGTGGCGCTGGTGGTAGCCTCAGCCTCGACGGTAGGAGAGGCGACTTCATGCTCAGCGGCAGAAGTCTCGGCAGGGCTGGAAGCTGCGGATGTAGCGGCGGCAGCGCTGGAGCTAGAAGCTGCGGACGTAGCGGCGGCGTTAGAGCTGGAAGCTCCAGAGACAGCAGGGGGGTTGACGGATCCACCGGTAACACCACCCTTGCCCCAGCCGGTAACGGCATCGCCAACAACGGGAAGAGCGCTGATGATTTGACCGGGCTGCAAGATTGAGCCGTAGGCGGGGTCGGACTTGCACTTGGTGTTGTCAGGGTTCAAGCCGCCGGGGATCTGAGGGCACTTGTCCATTCCGTTGTCACCAGCGTCGCAGGTGTCAATGATGGTCTGCAGAGTGTTCTGGTCCCATCCGGAGATGAAGTCACCGTGCGAGCTGTAACCAGTGGCGTCACCAGACGAGAGGACGAAGGGCTGGCTCTTTCCGTCGGGAGTCCAGTAGTTGTTGAAGAGGGGGGTGTTCCAGTACACCTCGAAGAAGATGTGCGGGGTGTGGATCCAGCCCTCGGGGCAGTTTTGCTTGTAACCGACGTTAGAGGGGAACTTCATGTTGTTGACGTGGTCGTCAAGACCGGCCTTGGGGTTGTAGCATGAAGGGAAGTGGATGTCCTGACGCAGGGGTGAAGCGTAACCGTCGCAAGGGTACAGAGGGAAACCAGCACCAGAGCCCTTGTTGTTAGGGTCAACAATACCGGCAGTGCTTCCGTCAGAGCCGACAGGGTACGAGGGAGGGTTGTAGCTCGATCGCGGGCAGGTCCACTGGACGGGGTTAATGGGGACTCCATTGTCAGGGTCGAGGTTGAGGGCACCGCCAGACTTGGGAGGCGCTCGGGTCTTGGAGTCTCCGCTCAACATCTTCAGGCCGACGGGGAAAGGCTTGATCTCATCATCAGTGGCCTCGAAGAAGTAGTACACGTTCATGTAGAACAGGGGGACCTTCTGGAAGGTGCCATTCTTGGGGTCCTGGAACATGAGGGCAGGAATCCAGTAGTTACTCTTGTCGTTCTTGATCTTGGCGGTCGTGCATGTGGAATCCAACAGCTGGTCTCCCTCGACAGTTGGGCCGAACTTGTCACCTCCCATAATACCGTGGTAGTGAGTGGAGATGGTGCCGGGGTTGACGACGGGATCCATAGGACCCTCTGTCAAGAAGCCATCGCCGTTGAACCGAAGGACGGCAAATGTGCGGGAATCCTTGGCCGAGGCCAGGGCAGCCATTGAGGCCAAAGCAGAAGCGGTAGTAAATCTCATCTTGATTTTCCTGTTGTAGTTGGAAGCTGTTGTCTATTGTGTCAAAAAATGTGCCGAAAGACAGTTGGGTGCTTGAGCAAGCGTAGTGAAGGAGAGTGAGTTCTCTTGTGAAAGCTGATACCGGAGCAGCGTTGGCGAACAGAAAATATTTTGACAGGCCAGGCCAGAGTAGTTAAAGATGGCTGGATACAGACTCGGAGTTCGAGGGCTTGTCAGAGGAGTGGCTCGCCACAATAAAGAATGGACCAAACAACAAAGGGTGTTTGCTGCTTTTTAATGAATGAGGGACTGAGCCGGCAGAGCGGGAAAGACTGAACAGAGAAAGGACTGTATAAGGCACAAGCCTGACACACAACGAAATCTTCACAGGGAGTGAGATGAGGTGGGAGGAGAAAAAAGGGAGGAATTCATGGCTGGGAAGGGTTGCGTAATTATAGACCACACACAGTACAGCGTTTTTTTGACGGGGGTCAGATGGGTGTCGTCGAGAATCGAGAACGCGACCGGGGGATGTAGCCGGACCTACAGCCCACTTTGGCAGCCCACAGGGCCTATCTCTTGACCAAGATTGGATAATGATGACACCCCTGGAATTCGGGGCCGCGCTACGGTATGCTGTACGCTACGCTGGGCGGACCACGCCCAAGACACGCAGATGCAGGGATGGCGGCGGATGGGGGTCTTCCATGATGTGGCAGTGACACAAGGGCGACAGAAAAGTCCCTAGTTTTTTACTTCTTTCACAGTACTGCAATTAAGATTAAGCCTCTTTTGACGTGCTGTACTTACACTACTGTTGGTTCTTATCGGAAAGAAAAAGGTAAGCGAATGGCGGGTCAGAGAATGCGAGACTTGCAGGATGCTGTACTCACTTTGCCATGCACCCGAGATAAAGCGGCTTGATCTATCTCAGCACAAATCAGAAACGATGTTCTCCAAGTGCCAAAAAGCGGAGGATCGTGATGGAAAACACATACAGTAGTATGAATACGAAGTACACAACAAGCAATCCAGTCAGTCCAAAGATACCCACTTCGAGAAAGACGTTTGCGGGAAACAGTACTTACTTGGATGCCTCCATACGGTGGTTCCCAGGGCACTGGTGACGCTAACAATGAACTACATGACTTGCGTGCTGCGCGCCTACAGCGTAGTATAGACGATATGGAGGAGGAATAACTAGGAGGAGGAGAGGGTGGAGGAGTGGCGTAATCTGAGACAAGAAAGCTTGGTAAGTGCGCATCCCGACGAAACAAAACGACGGCAAGCTAGCCAATCGTGCGTGTTCCTGGTTGGGTTGTTTCCCACAAGCAAAGTCCGAGAAGCTGCAAGGTACGCAAGCAAGAAGCTGCACGCAAGGTACCAGCTTGAACCCCACCTAGTGTCCACGCGATGTACCCCTGAGATGATCGTTAGGTCTTTTTTTTGGCCTTCCCTTACACTAACTTCTAGTTTATCCACCTTAGAAAATACTGTATAGTTAGTCGGGATTATTATTAATTATTAATTATTAATTACGAATGACTACAGTTCAATGCAATACCAAGGGACGCATACTGCGATTTATCATATGCCAGGCAAAACGCTTTCATCAAGAACAAACAGCCCTTCCTACTGATGAAGAAGTACACCAGGCGGTGTGAGACATGTACACGCAACAGCTGTAAAAATGATCCACTTGTTCACCACGTAGGCGCTGCTGTATGCCTTTTTATAGGACGAGCTGCCAGCCCTCTCCCAACCACGTCACGTCAGCCTCCTATTTGGGAAGAGAGGCATCAATAAGCCACAGTTAATACTCTGGACAAGACATGAACCCCGCCGCCCCCTTCCTATCCATCCAATCCGCTTAAACCTTCCCCCAATCTCCAGCAGTGCGGTTACAGTACCGTGCAAGCGAGTCGGTCTCGGAATGTGTAGGCATCAGTATTCAATCGTGATCGGGGTGGATTCCGTTCTCCAGCCCTGATTTTTCTCGATTCTTTTGCACTGCCGATCACTGTATAGAAAATGGGGGCGACCGGGCTAGATCAAGCAAACCGTCGACCGTTATGATGTGTACATAGTAGTGTAGATGAGCCCGGCTTCGATCCGATGACATCCCTGCGCAGCACGATACGAAATCGAAAATCTCTTGAGATTTTAGGAATATCTTGCCCCTGAACGGGCAGGATCTGCTAGCTTATCTGGGAAACAACCCGAAACGCGCTACATCCCGCTAATCAACGGCGGTCGGTGGGGCAGGTATACTGCATAGAACCGTCGACCGTTTTTGGTGAGGGGGGTAAAGTACCTGCTTAACCTGGACATCGCAAGATAATCAATCCAGCATCAAAAAAAAAACACCAAAGAGGCCGCTAGCTCTCAACGGCATTAGACAGTCCACTTTAAACCCATGAGGCTCTGTTCGGCCCTTCATCTCACTAACCAGGGCCATTTCATTGACCAATTTAAAGCAAAACATGCTAGAGCTCCGTAGCGTATACTACTGTTTCTCAACCTCATTCAAAAGGGTTCGCGATAATTTAGCTTCATTTCGTCTATACTATGTACTACCTCATCCCCCTATGGTAAGCGTGTGTGTGATATGAGGATGCGATAACCTTGTTTCAATGATCAAGTCTGTTCACTATCTATCTCAACGGATGGAGACCCCGCCTTGAATTTGCAGTGGTACGGAATATACTACCTAGGTATGTGTAAGTATCACGCCGGAACGGACGACAAACCACAAACTTCCTTGATGGCTTCAGACTTTGGAACTTGTCCTACCCTGATTTTCAAACACCCTTCCTGTATTCACATGCTTGCTTCCCTTTTCGTCGCTCCACCGATAGGTTGCGCGCGCGGCTGCAGATGCGGCGTTGGCCTCCAATCAATAAGTTTTCAGCTGCAACACTGCAGACGACGCCAGAGCGTAGGTCTTAGCTAAAGAGGGAGAGAGGCGCTTTGCGCTTGAAAGCCAATGTCTTTCTTTATTGATGCCACATTGCCAATTTGACCCCTCCCCCGATTTTTCGTCTAGGTCTTTTGTCTTATCCGTAACGTAAGTATGCAACATTCAATCAAACAATCTGTTCGCCACCTGAGGCATCATGTCACATACAGTACACATGCATCTAACCGCCCATTCGACCTATCCATCTCTCTATCTACCTGCGCCACGGCGTCACCATCAAAACTCAGCTCCTTGGTTAGTCCTACATGAGGATCCCCCCCAACATATCCAATCGGCTTCTCCATTGTCACCCTCTTTCGGAAGAAAGGGCATACGACCTGGTTGAGACAGGGACGGCATACACACGCAGCTGTGTGGGTATTCCGCTCGTCAGGTTAGATGCAGGTATTTATTGACTTGTGCCGGAAATGCAACGAACCACTTCGAACCCGGTTGGGACTGCATATTCGGCACTACCCGACGGGCCACTCATGCGCCGGAATTGTAAACGCACGAATCAAGCCGGTGCCCCGAATCTTGATCGAGATAGCGATCATCCTAAGAACTTATCTGCTTGCCTCCGTCCGCTTCCGGTCTTGAAACCTGAAATCTGATCAGTAAAAGCCATTCGTCCGGTTGTGCCTACCAAGAGGGTTGCTTTCTTCAAAATTATTATTGACACCAAGAGTCAATTCGAAACGCTGATCATAAATGATATTTTTTAATCGATCAGGTTTTTGATTTAGGGGGACTGCAAATGAATGTAGGACAGCAGGTTAATTTGAAACGTTCCTCAGAATTTCATAGATCTCGTCCCTAACGGGATATGAAGTCCAATTTCAGGACCGCAAATCACCAAACAGGTATTGAATGGCCACTACATTACACTTTGCCGTTCTGGCCAGTCACCTGAAACATTATTACCGCTTCATTGGAGCCAACACATCCATCACGCACGGATCGCTACGGCGGGTAGGAGGACAGCATGCTTGACACATGTTGTGGGAAGACAGCAAGAGTGGCTCGGCCAGTGACGGTACAACCTCCTCTGCCACTTTCTTCTGTGGAGGTGCGGTGGCGAGCGGTTTGATATCACATGTGAATGAAGCAAACATCATAGCCGGGCTAGCCCAGCATTTCCCTCGAACTCATGAGACAAGTAATCTTCTAAGAAACCCAGCTAAGTACTGACACCTTTTAGTCAAGACCGAAATTATAGAAAAGGAAAAGTGTAATTGTACTAGTGGTGTTTGTTTTCTGACCAGTCTCAAGGTGACGGAGCGCGATATGACCTTCATCTAGTTCAGCCTCATAGCTGAAACAAAAGATATCCGTCGTTCTTTGAACTAGTAGGAACCCCTTCATTCGAGAAATGAGCACCTCAGACACCTGACCCCCTATATGAGGACGAGACCTCAGCTGAAGCGCAAGGATAGCCACGACCTTCAAACAAGCCACGACGGAGATTGCAGTTTTTCACTCTAAAAGCTGAGCTCTACAATAATAATGATGAGCTTATTCAGTTCTAGGCTCTCTCAAGACAGCGATTCAGTAGTGCCTACCGCATCAGCTAACTAGATACATTTCTCGTTTAGTGACGTAAGTGTATACGAGATATGACTTTTTACTACTTAGAATCCTTTAGCTTTTCAATTAAGATAGACGATGCCTCATCTGGTACAAATACTCACGAGAAAGATCAAGTGAGCAAAAGCGAGGAAAGCTTTTTGCATACATGGACTTAAATCGCCGCCACGGCTGAAAGAGAGAACGAGACTTGTAATGACCTCCTTGATGCCCCGGTAGATTAATGCGATCCGAACATCCTATCATCTGTCGTGGTTCTTGTTGATTCCGACGACGGGGAGATGCTGGGCTGGTCTCAAACTGGCATGACCTGTTGAAGACGAGTGGAAAGAGAGCAGGCATACGAAGTTATGCCAGTTATGTGTATCATATAATAATATATCGAACCTCAGAAGACAAGACACACAAAATAAACCTTCTATTTTGGCATCGATAACCATCTTCTCAGATTCCTTTACCTAGTCCCCACGACTAAAGTAAACCTCACCACACCTCACCTAAAAATCAAGAAGAAGATCAATAAGCCCATCCGGCTCCTCGAAAAAATCCATAACAACGACCCCCAGCCTCGACCCCTTCATCTCGCCCAGCAGGTCCAGCAAGCGGCCATTCACCCCCCTCGCAGCCGGCGGTCCCAGACTTCCCAGTCCGCCTCCCGAGCCGAGGGCCATGACGTCCGGATACACGGGCGGATCGACTTCGACGTGGGTGCCGGAGGTAAACGTAACAAACAAGTGGTCCAGGTCTCCCGCCGCCGCCTGTCTTAAGTGCGCGCTGACAGCATCGAACTTGGCGTCGATGTTGGCGGGAATGGTGTCGAAGCCGTCGGGATGATAATAGTCCTCGACGAACGCGGAGCCATTCCCAATCGTCTCATTATACACCAGCTCGAACCCCCGCGAATTATCAATCCACTTTCCGGGGGCCATGTGCAGTCCCGGCATGCCCTCCTCGAACTCGGCCGGCAGGGCGTCCAGATCGAACCGTCTGAACAGCACGATCTTGCCCCTCACGTCCCCCAGGGTCGTCAGGACGCCCCTGCCCTGGTGGATATATTGTTTTGCGACGGACGAGGTCAGCACGTCGAACAGCTTCCTCTGCACGCCCGCGTCGCTGGTGACGTTCGGGCCCCGCGTCCCGCTCTCGTACTGCAGGCTGAGCAGCACCATCTCCGTCGGGTGCGCGTCCAGCCATCCGTACAGGGCGAACAGCACGTCCTCGAGCGTCGCCCGGTCCGACAGGTAGGCCGGGCCGTGCCAGAACGCCAGCCGCGCGTCGAGCGGGTCGAGCGCGAACCGGAGGTCGAAGAAGCGGATCCCGGCCTCCAGCGAGGCCACCATGCTCCGCCGCTGGCAGCGGTAGACGCGCGCCGGCCGCGGCGTGGTCCCGTCGCAGCGCGTCGCGGCCGCCAGGCTGTCCTGCGTCGGCTGCGTGTAGTTCCACGTCGCCGCGTCGTGGGTGCCGGGGATGTTCAGGTGCGTGAGCGGCGTGCCGTCGGGCAGGGCCGCCATCCAGCGTGCGTGGCGCGAGTATCCGTGAGTGAACACCTCCGAGAAGGAGGTGGTTGGCGGCGACGAGGCGAAAGCAGACTCGTCCAGGTCGCCGAATACGTCACGACCCTCCCGTAGAATCTTGTCCAGCGCGAACTGAGCCAATGCATTTCCGCCGCCGCCGCCGCCATCGCTCGCGACAACGAGCGCGAGGCGACCGAGAAGAGGCGTGAGTAGCACTCCGATGGAGAAACGCATCTTGTTTTTTTTGGCATTCGGGAACCATCAAGTGAGCATTGAAGCTTCCCCAGTATTTCTCCAAATCAACCACAGTATAGCACTGTGAAGGAGGGGTTCATACGATTTGTCCCTCGCAATCCCGATATAGCAAGCCTCCCAAATTCGAATGCGAGGCATCGAACTTTGTACTGGCACGCCCCGTCATCATGCGTTGTGATTGGATGCTCTGTGCATGTTTATTCATAGTAGACATCCACCGGTTAGAGGTTGCATGTGAGGTTAAATGAGCCTCTACACCGCGCAGGAACCTTCGAAAGCATAATCTTACTTCTGTGCATAATTACACTTATTTAGCAATAGCATGCCACCCGTCTGTGAGTTGACTATGGGTCTGACTATCTGAGTTCTCCCTTCCCCTAGAAATCAGGTTGGTGTTCGTCATACAAAAGCTATCGGCCCAATTCACCTTATTCCTCAGTTGTCAGACCAAGACATAACATAAACGCTATTAAAGCCACACCATCTCGGCCTACTTGCTAGTCTTATATTTCATCGCTGTACACTAGAACAAGCCAAACCAATCCCATTTTTAGGTGTCCTGTGAAGGTATCGGCCAGCACGATGACAAGCGTCGCGCGGACTTGGCTATCTATTTCGGCTTCGTAATATCGAAGAACTCCTTGAGTCCTTGCACAACGACCTCTACGTTCAAGTTCACTAATGGCATCTTGTCGTAGCTCTTCTCCTTCATGATAGCCACCAGCGCCAGGTACTTGTCCACCTCGCGCAGGATGATCGGCCTATCTTCGTTACTTAGCACCATGGAGCTTTCCGCCCAGTTCGATGCCGCTTGATCCTCAAGTCTCTGGCTCCAGGGTGGTCCTTCAAGTCCCTCACGATACTTATCAGAGCGCGACCAGCTACCGTAGACCTCTGTGACGTCGATAATCACGTCAATATAGTCGGAGCAGATCTCGTAGCTCGTCATGTCAGCTGGCGAGCTGTCCGTCGCGATGTAGATCTTGGATGTCACATCAAATAGGTAGGCCTTCTCAAACCGACATGTCCGGCAAAGATTAGTCAACATGGCCTCCAGTATTCCCAGGCGGGGTATTAGCTTTTGTATGACCTTGCTAAACGCCTCAAAGATACTGTGATTGTAAATGCTCGTCAGGTGGAACGTCACCGGCGCGTTCTCAAATCCGTGGTCTGAGAGTTCGTCTTGTATCCGTATAGTGATATCCCTTTGGATATCCAGTTTGTAGTCATCCGATAAGCCATCCACTTTGTGTATGAATACCTCAATCTTAATGAAAGGGTAGCTTCGCTGGAGATTCAATATGGTGACGTTAAGACGGGCCACGGCCTCCATGTAGTCGTCTTGGGCATCGATGACCCATATCAGGGCCCCGATCTCTCCGAACATCGCATCGATGTCGAATGTAGGGTTCTCGAATATGTCGATCTGGCCTGGAAAATCCCAAACCTGGAAGTCCATGAACGAGCTAATAAACCGTCAAGTCAACATGGGTCATCCGTACAACCTCCCTACTTGGCAGGCTTACGGCAATGAATCTTTCTGAATGCGGGCC
The DNA here is from genome assembly GCA_037356055.1 of Xylaria sp. Z34. Lineage (NCBI taxonomy): Eukaryota > Fungi > Ascomycota > Sordariomycetes > Xylariales > Xylariaceae > Xylaria > Xylaria sp. Z34. Next base: position 24,340 of record JBAWJW010000030.1, on the reverse strand, counting down.
GTAGATTCTAGAAAGAGGGTTTCGCTGGGCGGGAGTTTGTGGAATACCACACTCGAGATGGATGATTTGCCACTCCTACTACACATTAGCCAACTTATCTGGACATACTAGAGAGCATGCAAACATACCGCCTCTGGCCCATGAGCAGCAGCCTTGGTTTTCCCTTAGCCGTTCCGTCGGGGGCATTTTCGGGTGCCTTGGCAGCTGCATTCTTCTGTTGCTTTTGTTGGTTCTGTTCAAACAATCGCGTCAGATTCAGTTGAGCTGGAGTAGGGGCACTTCTTCCGGCCTGCGCCGGCTGTTCATCGTCACGCCCAAGGTGGGCATCTCGACCGCCAAGGCGAGAAGTCATAACGCCCGCGAAAATAGATGAGAGTTGAGGATTTGGTAGGTACTTGGGACGCTTGTCTGGGTAGTCGAACGCCCAAAGGCTACAGAGCAATGAGGCTGTTTTAGAGTTCGGACAGTTCTCTGCAACGCATGGCGTCTGTGAATAATGCGGGTGTTGTTCTTCTCCTTCACATATCCAGCATTCCCGGCTCTCTTGTTTCCTTTGTTTGCACCCAGGAGGGTGAGGGATTGGCTAGCTGGCTAACCGCGAGTGATATTGCCGGTTCCACCGGTCAATAAACCCACTATTTGGATAGGTGAGGGTGTCGCTTGTAGAGTGCCACAAGCGACAAGAACGAGATAGCGCGGCTAGCAAGAGCATGAAGCTTGGGTAGTTGAGTGTCGGCTTTCTTTATGGGCGCAGGAATTTCACTAGGGATTCTCGCCGCGGTATGACAATGATTACAGGAAGGGACTAGTACATATTTCGATGCTGATTCCGCTATCGCAAAACTGGGAGGTAATCAAAGAGAGCTGTCTCTGAGCGTCCCGGTTATGAATCAATTTGCGGATACTTAACCCGAGTCGCTATCATGAGGGTTGCATGGTCAGGCCGTGCCAGGATTTTTGTGACAATGGGCGAAGAGGAGCTTGCGGAAACAAGCGGCATGAGACAAGCCAGCGGTGAACGGTCCTTGGTTTCCATGGAAAGGAATGGAGAGGAGGCTTGGAGGATCACGAACGGCCACCCAAACTAGGCGGTGAAATGCGTATGGCATGTACGTATGTGTTGCGAGGCATGACGGAACACGGCGAAGGGGAAGAGTATGAGAGCACGATACGAGAGGTGGTGAATTTCCAACAAGAGAGCCAGCATTCCATGTCCAAAAAAAGTAGTGGAGGTGAAAAAAAAATAAAAAAATAGCAAAAAAATTATCTGATCTCACCTCCATCTTGTGTTATTAATGGACCCCAATGATAGTGAGAGCCAGGACAGGCTTGCCGGGGTGGTCGGGCTGTCGCGTTTGCCGGTCCCCTGCACGGCGCGGCATTAGATGGTCAGTTGGATGGTCAGGATACCTGGCCGCCTTCAGAGGTCTGAGAGCGGTGACCCAGCGGTGCCCGACCTCGTTCTTCAGTGATGGCTTCTGAGTCAGACAGGCTATGATTGACTGGACCGATTGACTATGATTGAGTACCAACCAGCACCGCGGCTGGGCTGACTCACCTTGGTCGTACCACGAAGTGCCAAAAACCACCAAAACCACCAAAACCAAAGCTGCAGCGGCTTCCTACTGGCTACGCGGCACGAATGTGTGACCAGTCAGTCCAATAACGCGGCTATCCGATTTCCTTTGGCCCCGTCTCTGCTCGACGTCGGATAGGATGAGCGTTCCGGGATTCTCGTTTGCACGTGAGTGCAAATCGACGCTGTCTCAGAGACGTTCCGGGGTAGCGAATAGGCGATGACGGCGTTTCCGTTGCCTGGACCCGCCAATGGTGTCTGATAAAACAAGGCGAGGGAATAAGCGGGCGTGACAGTCAGTCCCCAGAGTGCGAGTGCCACAATAAAACCACGCAATTGGCCCTGGTGTAGTCTGTAGGAGACTGAAGATCGTTCTGATCAACAGAGTCGAAAGCTGTGTATAGTTACTTGCTGAAGAGGACCTTGAGCTTCCTTGACATTGGTTGTAATGTGGAGCTTGTAGCTTGTTACTGGTAGACGCGGGAAGCTTGCATCTGACCTCACAGGGTTTCGCCAGCTGTCAGCCTTCTCGGACAACTGCAGATCCCCCACTTCTCTCACCCGTCTGTACACTATGATACGTCATTGTACCTCCCTCCCATGCTCCTCTCATGTACTGGAAATCCAACAACAGATAACAAAGTTGAAGCAGGTGACAATAGCACATGAGCAAGATTCTGCCTATTACCTCAAAGTATTTGGTAAATCAACCCTCAGGCTGGTCTCAAGATAAAGTTGATCGCGGCCCGATGCCGGAAATAGGACCTTCATTGACCGTACTACAGCGACAGCACTGATTTAGACGCAAGCTACTACGACGTTTGTCTTCACAATATGGGGAAGCGAACCGATTGATCTGGGCATTAACGCCATAAGCGTCGTGTAATCTAAACAGGGAAGTGATAATTACTTGACTGTATTATAGGTCCATGCGTTTCAACTGTACAGCAGGATAATCCCTGATATGCTCGCCTAAATCTCAAGCCTTACTTGTACCTAGTTTAGAACTTTGAGTGTGTCGGCAAGCCAACAGCAACCGATATTCATGATAGATCCGCCTCACTGAGTATTGTTCCCTTCTGCCAAGACAATTAGGTACACTATGTTGGTAGACAAGAAGTGATTCTCATCTAGCGATGAGTCTGATCCCTCACTTGTCCGGTGATGGCTTGTTCCCAAACAGCGCAAATCGGAGGCTCTTGCGGCGAGGCGCTGCCTTACGGGGCTTCTGCTCTTCCATCTGACTCGTCCCCTCATCGTCAGGTGGTGTCGGTGGAACTTCCGGAATTGTCGCTATGCGTGTTGTCTCTCCTGAGTTACTTGGCGGTGGAGTTGGCACATTCTCCGAAAGGTCGATCACAGAATGTGACTTGAAGCTACTTAAGGACTGCACAAAACTGAGCTCGAAACTCTAGAACACTTAGATGCACCGGCACTCCCAAGGGCGCTTACCTTGACGCTTTTCATGATCCCTCGACCAGACTTAGACGGCTTTCTAAACACGCCAGGTTTCCGATCGGCATTCTCTCTCGATAGTCCCTCGATCTCTGCTGCGAGCGTCTTGCCACCAATGGCGACATTCTCCTCAGGGGTGGCCTCAAATCGGATGAAACCTCGCGTAGGAGCTACGCCGAGTGTTTCTTGAAGGTGCCGCTGGGTAAGGATGGCGTTTCGCCTGTTCGTTGCCGGCTGGAGCAGGCTCGGTAGAGCAAGTATATTGAGGGTATATGCAGGTTCAAAGGTACTTCCAAACAGCATGCAGATACCGTGCTGAATAGTGACTATGATTGATGAGATTGGCCGTTGATATCGGTTTGATAGATGACAAGCCAGATCTGTGATGAAGGCAAACTCATCGCTTATGATGACGTTCGTTTTGAGTTCGGCGGTGACCATGGCTTCATTGAGGATGCGAGTCCTGGCAGGGTCATCGCCACGGTTTGGTCCGGCGAATTCGGACTCGAAATATGCGCTCTTCTTCCTAATCACGTCCGGATGAAGCTGCGACTTGCGGCGTCCAATAACATCACCGGGAAGAGGACGGTCAATACTGCGCATGACATCATTACCTTCGACGAGCACGGTATCGGAAGACCGTAGTTGGAGAGCTTTTCTTTGAGCAAATGACGGGCCGACCTGTTGTGGTCTGACCAAGGGTGAATCCGGACGACGGGTTCCTGCAGCACCAGTCGAAGAGTTTTTCGCTGAGCCGCGGAGAGGGTTTTCTAGCATGGGAGCCATGGCCGAGGGTTGACAAAACCTGAGCCCGAGAAGGAGGTCTGACACGCCACAATCTCTTTGAGATTGTCGAGGTTCCGGGAGGGTGGATGTACTGAATGATATAGTGATGGTGGGCAGAATCGTGAATGGACTGGTAAGTTGAATTAACAAATGACAACAGTTCTGGGTACCTCTCACGGTCTTTGGGCACTGCAAAGCGCTTGCTGTGGAGGGGTCAGCTTTCTAGAGAGCTGCGTATGTGAAGGCCAGATACCAGCATGTTTTCTCTGAGGTTACCGGCCTTCGTCTTCTTGCATCAACGAGGATGCGTGAGATAAATGACTGGTCACTGTTCCGGAACGAGGAAGTGTCGGTCGAGTGGAAACATGCGGGTTACACAAGGTTTTTCTGTGACACAGGACCTTGATGTTTCGGACGCACGCGTGCAACTGAGCGGTCTTAGCTGCAGCCGAGCCAGGTAGGTAGCTGCCCAGAATTTTGTCTACCTATATAAGATTTGTGTTTGTAGCTGTGCTCATGTCTGTCACAGAAGAAATTAGAAAACCCTTCGTTTGGCCTGCCACCTGCACTATAAAATGAGCGGGAGGATATATATCTGCAGATTAAAAACTCCAAGACAGGCAAACATGCCCCCCTCCACATGATATGACGGCGTGTGAGCTGGTTGCATATAGATTGAAGAGACTGCTGCTGGGGCAAACAACGGATGCAGGAAGTGCGACAGCAATCAACGATAACAAGATCCAACTGGGTGTTTTATCTATGCACCTCGCCTAGAGTCGTCATAGCAGTGAACAGTGAAGGTGCATCGATAGATATGGATGTCGATACTTTCCAATATTGGAGTCGCATTCGCCTGCAACAATCTCAATACTGCAACAACACGATAACCCCGAGAGAAAACTGTAGCGTCAACTCAGCAATTGATTCGACTCGCTCAGGTGAGTCTACTGTTACATAAGGCTAAGCTGCTTCCTTGGCTACCTTGGCTACCTTGGCTACCTACATACATAGTGCCTGGATACCTAGGTAGGTAGGTAAGTTGACATGGCACGAAGACATATTCTTAGGTAATTGTCGCTAATTTCTGAAATTGATGCATAATATGTCTTCCGCGATAAGACATTGTCGCTTGCTGTGCTACACTGAAGAACGCCTACGTCAGATGGTAGCATCGTCGCTTGAACCGCAAGCGAGAGTGGGAAGATAGCTAGCGAGGTTACTCCATCAAACCAGCGCCACACGCCACTGTCCAGGACATGCATTTACTGCGTCAAAGTAGCTATCTTAGCTAAATGCTTCTCTAGCTATGATCATACAACTTATAAAAATATAATAATCTAGTTATGTATGATTATTCGTGTCGTCTGTCTGCAGGATGCCGAACGGGATTGTTTTCATAGCTTGACACGTTAATCTTCATTTTTTTTAGGACGGCTGTGAGGTATCAGCTACGAAACTTCCCTCAGTTCGCAACTGAGCTCGAAAACAGTTCTATGCTTGATACTACACATATGCAAAAATGAATCAGACGCCGGTCGATGACATTATTGAGCTTATTATTAAGGAAGCTAATATCATTTCATTGCCTTATACTCTTGGACACGATCCAATAATAAAAAAAAAAAAAAGTGAAGGATGGACTGTTTGTTCATTTATAGAAGTTCTCTCTGTTAATGTCCTCTATCTGAAAATCTCCCACTGTCAAGACGGCGATAAGACAAATAACCGTATAGTCATAAGACTCGGTGTGATGACGTATCGAAATGCGTTAGACGGACCGTCTGTCACAATTCTGCGTTTCCAGGTCGGTAGTTGTGTATCGGCGAGAGCACCCAGCGGTTGAAGGTCGGTTTTGAGGAACTTGACTGTTCCCCGACCTTTTGAATCAGAAGATGGAGTGTAGGTGGCTTTGAAGCCCAGCCCCCACGTTCTAGGGTATTCGAGCAGGACTGGAACAGAACCTTCGACGTCATCTTGATAGAACAAATAAGTCCGAAAGGTGGCAGAGTACGAGATGTCAAGTGGCTTCTTGACTTCGCTTGGGTCTATGACAAAGGCGGGCCGATCACTGTGCGTGAGGTGAACGTCCTTCTCCTTAGGGTCAAGGTTTGCCTCTATGTACGGATAGTCTGGCCCATCGTACCAGAAGTCATTGTATCGATCTTATCCGTCTTGACCCGAGCCAGCTGCACAATAAAGACTTTGCCTTGTTTATCTGATAGAGAGTCCACCGTCCAAGTGAGAGTGAGTCCTGAACGATAGCCTTTCGCGTCTACCATGCCGAGCTCCCATATATTCTGGACTTCGTCAAACCATGCCCCAATCTTAGTTCCATATTGCTCTAGGACGGTATCCTTGACAATTATTGGATTCGTGAATGGAAATTCTTTGCTGGCCTTGAAAGACCATGGCGGCGTCACGAGCTGGCCTGTGAGGCTCATGAAGACTGAACGAAGCCCTGGCTGGATGGCAGCAGGCACGAAGGCGGATTTCAGTGGATATGTGCTGTACAGTGCCGTCGATACCGTGCCAGATTTAGACTCGTATTTTACACTCGCATAACCGCATAGGTTGCCAGCGGCTTTCCAGACCGGGGAATCGAATCGGTTTCGTGGGACATCGTTGCCATCTATGGTACCTATAAAGTCGTACACAACACCCAAATAGAAAGTCTTAGGGGCGTTTGTCCGTGTACCTTGTCCCTCTTTCTCATCTTGGCTAATCCTAATGCTTTGTGCTGGTAAAGACGTCGAAGGGTTGGCCAGATCCATGGCACGATTAATGTCAGAAAAACGAGAGTATAATGCTATCTTCAGGACTACTGATGGGTTGATGAGTAACAAAGATAGCCTCGAAAGAGTCTGAGAAGGGTAGAATGGTAAATATATAGGAAGACAGAGCCGGTCTATACCAGAGACGCATCGTCTAAGTGGCTCACTAGCCTACTATCAGTTGACTTCTAGATTGGCTGTATCACAGAGTATTATATGATTAGTCTCTAACGTGTCACTGGTAAAGCCGTGCCTGCTCGGCCCTCAGCCAGCCTGTTGTTCGCGCTGAGGCAAACATCCTGGCAAGTTTCTAACGTTATTGCAAGCTGAAATGACCATTAGGCGAATGCCGTACTATTATTTCGTTTCAGCTACAAGCTGGGGCCGACTTGTCGTACGGGTTTGATATCCTGGGACTATCACGTCCACATGGCCTTAAGGACGAAACAAAGAAGATCGCACTTGCAATTGACTCCTGACTAGAAAAATGGGGATAGAAACACTGACTACCTATTAGAGGCGCTAATCAAGGGACTCATTCCCATCGGACGCTGATTGATAATTAGCTATTTCCGACCACATTCAGCCAGCCATTGGTTAATTAGTATCTATGAACTCAGCTGTTTATACACTTCTTTATACAGCACAGCTCATCTCATATAGTCTGATTGACTCTTTCTTGTTCTAGACTACATGAGACGGAAGTAGTTATAGATATAAGAAGTTTAGCGTACAGGGTTTTGGTTGCTTAATAGTCTCACGAAAGGTGCGATCCTCAGCTTCTACAGCTTAGGCCTTCACTAGCGCCGTCACATCTCAGCTCAAAATCAATCATGCTCAAGGAAACAATGAATTCTACCGTAGCCTAAATACTACCAATATAGATCATTTGGCAATCACTGATTCATGGATACGTCCATTCTGATGAAGCCATTTCTTGGTATATGAGATACTCATTTGCCTAGAGAATAGTATGTGAAAAGAGACTAGTCGATGAGTATCAATTTCTACTACCTGGGTACTTTGACGACAACTTTCTTACTATCTCACAACTCGCTCTAGAAGTACTTGTCAGCAGCAGTTTCGTATTATCATTATGCTTGACGCAACGGATACGGGCTGGGCTGTAGTGTTCCGTTACACTGTCCGCTGTTATTGCGGACGTAGTACACATATATAGAATGTTATTTGAATGCTTTGCGATAGTTAGATGGACTCTGGGCTGGTCTCGCGAGGGGATGGAGTAGCGATCAGTTATATGAAGTGAAAAAGTACACTCTCCAGATGCAATTACTAGATGATCTACCTATCTAGGTTATAAATAAAAGGCTCGAACGCCTATATGTCAGGAATCAACTTGGACTTATACACCATCCGACCTATATTTTGTAGGAGCCTCTCAAGGTCCACTTCTCCGTAGACTAATACTTAAACTACTGCATCTCCCAGACCCAGACTCGCGCAACTCCGATAGTTGCAGCGGTTGCAACCGCCCTCCAAGCCAAAGCACCAAAATTGATCTTCAATGGTCAGTAGTGGCTCTAATGATTACCAATATTGACTCACCGATGCTTTGGCCAAATCTTTCAACCAATTGTTCAACTTCTTTAGAGTTTGCCCCAACTTTTTGTTGCTCCCTGATATCTTAATTCGTATTCGAATGTCTTCTAATTTCGTACCAAGGCTATCGTAAAGGAATGAACCAGCAGATGTTCTCCCGACCCTGCCTTTATGTTTAATCAGCTCCTCCTGGAGTAGGAACTCAGTTTCAGGGAATTCTAGACAACCACGAACGATTTCAATAGCTGAATCCTCGGTATTGTAGAAGCGAACAAACTTGGCACCTCCAGTGCTTAAGTTGTTCCATACTTTTGCCCGATTTTCTTCGTTCCTAGCGCCAAATTCTTGTTCGACTTGATCCCACATAGTTGTGGCAACTATGACTTGGGGAAAGTTTTTTGCTCCGACAATTCCCTCGAAAAGTTTAACTCCATCCTCCTCTCCCTTCAGAACCCTCACTTCGTTAATGCCTTGTAAGAAAATAGCTCCATTCAAGGTCTCTCCGTTGTGGTATGAGTTTGCAAGCCATCTCGCTAGATTCACGAAAAGTGTCGGTTCTTCCAGATCCGTGTCATTAAAGCCTGGGGTATCTATCAGGGTGACTGTGCGTCCCCCAACTTTGTCACGCGAAACGTCGACTCGCTGAATATTCTTGGTAGCTTGAAGAGGTTAGATCTTTGCGCGCTTGACTTTTCTTATCTTTGTGCGGCACAACTTACTCGAGGCTGCACCGTCTCCAACCTCTAAATCGGCCCCTGTCGCGCGCTTGATAAAGCTTGTTTTGCCGGCACCTGTTTTCCCGAAAACAGCAATACGAATCGGCTGGTTTGACATGGTTTGAAATAAAGGAAACGCTTAGATTCGGATCGGGATTGCGCAGTTTAGGATAGCCCGGAGGGGTAGAGAGAGTACAGCCGCGCCTGGAGCGGGAACATGTGCGTTAGGGATCTGGCGCAAACTGTATGCAGGTGCCCCTTTTGTCTATGTGTTACGACATTTTGAGCCGCAATTTTACAATGTGAGTTCAACCGTTAGGCCAATGTGGCATCCAAGGGTGACGGGTTAGGCGTTACGGATCAACCCAACGCTACGAACCCAAGAACCAATGCATGCATAGGTGCCTAATAATAAGGCAACACGCTGTTCAAAATAAGGAATAGAGGTGTCGGTAATGTAACGATCCGTCCAATCTTTTGTCGGCGACCTTTTTTTCGATAAGCGCTGTTCGCGCGGGGTCCAGCCTTGCGAACACGTCAGTAGTCATTTCCCTCCTTGCTGCATAGCCACGTCAAGGAACATTAATTATTGGTTAATAGGAAATCTTGATGGACTTGGCAGCTGAACTGTTGAAGATGTTGGCGATATTAAAGATTTTTGAGACCAGATGTCTCCTTATGATCCGCAAAGCCTTGCCTGATGCCAATCACCTCATTCCTCAGTTGTTATATTTTCGGTTACGATTTTCTCACTGTCTGGACTCTATCTCTTATCTCACCACAGAGTCCTATTTACTCTTCTGCCCTACGATGTCCATGAAAAAAGATTCTTCTGGGGATGGCCAACCCGCTGGCGAAGAACGTACCTCGGACGAGCAACCACCTAACAAAATACGAATTCTTATTATGGGCCCCATTGGATCGGGCAAGTCTTCGTTTGTTAAAGCCGCAAAAGAGCCAGGCCACGAAATTAAAATAAGCGACGAGGCGGAATCTTGTACGATCTTTACTTGGACACTATCAACCTAACAAGACTAAATCTCAATAGGCACGCGAGAATGCATGGAATATCCAACCAAATACTCGTCAGGCCATAACAAGATCTATTTAATCGATACACCCGGATTCGAAGACCCATTGACGCCGAACGCTGCCATACTAAAAGAAATCGCCAAATACATCAACGATGGAGCCCAATGCAACGATAAGGCTTCAAGTAAATCCGAGCCAATATCGGGTCTCATTTATCTACACCGCTGTACCGATACCAGGTTTGATGGGGATCTTCGAGTCAATTTCGAGATCATTAAAGCGATGTGCGGACAAGAGTTCTATAGCCGTATAGTTATCTGCAGTACTTTCTGGAATAGAACCTTGAAAGACCAGTTACAACAACACAGGGCTCGAATGGAAAAATTTCTTGAGCACGCCTTCGTGGAGGTGATGAACGGGGGTGCTGAGCATAGAGAGTTTTGGAAAGATAATAGGGAAGAAGACCCTTGCTCCGAAATCCTAAATCACTTCCTTTCCCAGAGGAACTACTCTAAAATGGCCATTGAGAATGAACTCCAGAAGAAAAGACTTGATGAGACAAAGGCTGGTCATGTGGCTGGGGTGCGGCGAGCAGAGCCGTGGCGGGTTTTACTGAAACTGATACCACGACCTTATCCCATCCGAGCTCTATATCCTACCCAGTCTCAATCATCGCATCATTCAGCAGGGTCTTCGGAAGTTGGTGTTCCTGTTGGGCTAGAGCAGTCTTTTCCCACGAGACTTCCACCTCTAACACTTTCGCTTGGAACCCAACAGGACATAAACTGGGACCTGGAGAATTCTTGTAATGTATGAAGAGCTCGCGTCTTCGAGATATACTACAGTTTACTCCCTTATTCTCTTGTTTTCTAGTTACCCTGCAACTTTGTAGTCCAGCGATCCTTTTATTATAACCTTTTGTGCCTCTCGCTCTTACTCCTGAAATATTTAGCACAATTGAATTCTATTTCCATATAACTTCAGACAATAAGCAAGGTTTAAAGTCACATTTGAGTTCTATAAGGCATCAAGCCGATGAGTTGTAGGTAGTATAGGGGACTACAATTTAGGATTCTAAAACCTCCAGTCCTAAAGGTATCCATAGTACAATGTCGAGATAGATTAGCACGGGCTTTCGTGTCGAGCGTTCAATATTGCATACAAATGTTGAATTGTTGGTATGGAAGCCTTTAGGACTGGAGGTTCTGGCATCCGAAAATGGAATCTCCTATACCACGGCAGCCCTACTAGGCGGAGGCTCTCACCACGAAATCTGGATAAGATTTACTGATTGAGCCTGATAATATAGCCGCCACGATTTAGTCGAGGTAAAGAGAAATACGAGATCGAATGATATACTTTATTGAATCTTTTAACACCAATATAAATACATAGAATTCCGTTAAACTAGAGCAGGCGAGTGTAGTTTTAGCAATCCTCAATAGAAGTAGATAACTGTGGCGCATTCGTGGGGGCGAAACGGACTATAACGGTTGACTCTAATTTAATAACGGTGCCTAACGGTCGCCTCGTTTAGATTTATATAGACAAATACTACGCTGCAATTAAAAAGATCCTGTTTTTAAATCACACCTTAAAGAATTATAGGGAGACCGTTGCAGTTTGGAGATTTCATCTTCTCCAATGTTGCCCAGGATATGGACGTATTAATGTCTAAAATTGCAAACCTTACGGCTTAGCCTACCATTATATGAACATAGCAGTATGTCTGCTGAGATATCCTATACCATTTCTGCCTGTCGCGGAGTTATTTTCACATGAGAACCCTGGGGAAAGGCTGATAGAAATGCGACCAGATTGATTGAATGACTCCTCTCGCGCCGTGGTGTCCCGATGGCCCATCTGCGCGCATAAGGGGTCATGCGAAGTGAGGTCAAAGTACTCTGTTAAGTTGAATTATCTGTATGAGGCTCTTCGCAGGCGAGGAGCCATATATAGGGGTTTTGCGGACTAAGGTTGAGCCGCTCCATGAGTGCAACATCTGCAGATATCGCTCGATCCGTTCCCGTAGTCTACTCGAGGCCACAAAGGATATAATCGACCTTGATCGGGGGGGAAACGTGTATATAATGGTCAAAGCCGAAATAATAGTTGTCGTTCGTCTTGATGGTGAAGCTGCCATCCGCATTGAAAGGGATGCAAAGCGATTGATTTTGGCCACCAATGTATAACCCAACAACATGATCTAAATTCCCATTGGTATTATTGTATCGCGTCGATTGGTCGAATTCAATCGTAGAGTTCTTGTAAGGCGCGCACGTCTTGTTTGTTGCCGACTCGACGATAACAGACACGCGGTATTCCTGTGCTGATGCCAGGCCGGCGGCAAAAAGGAGAGATAGGATTGTGGCGCGCATATTGGGCAACTCGTAGCTAGGTGTGGAAGAGACTTCGTTGGTTTTTTTTTTTTTTGCTGGTGAAAAGATTGCTACGACCTATTGGAAATACCAGTTTATTTATGCGTTCGAGTTATGGTAGAGAAAGTCCTAGTCGAATGATTCCTGTGTGCCTACAGTACTGTATTTTCTCAGCTGAAGCTTGGCGCTCCGTAGCACAGCGGCACAGCCCTATCATGTCGCGTCTGCCCAAGCTACCCTGTTAGAGCTTAGACGAATGGATATGTCATCCTCGATCGTCCTTCCAGATTGATACAACATAATACGCCGTATCAGGCCGCTTCGGGAAATCAATCGACATCGTTAATTTGGGCTCGACAGTTCCGTTTATTTAAATACGTATCGATACGTATGTACGTAGGTGGAGCTAACACACCGTTAGTAAAACGGGTATACGGAGGCAGCGAATTATCCAATATTGCATATAGTCTCATTCCTGGCTTAGACAGGCGATGTGTGATGCCACGACCGGGAGTATCTTGCCCCAATCCAACGAAATAGAACGACACTGTTTTTATTGAATTAGGGACAGTTTATTTGAAAGATATGCGGTGTCGACTTTGAGCCGACGTCATTAAGACTGAAGAGTACTAATCGTATGGATAATGAGAAAATTTGTATGGGCTGTATTACGATGGAACTCACACGAACTTGGTGCCTGGTGGCACCAGATAGAGGTTCTGGATGAGAGTTTTGTCTTTGCGAAATAAAAAAAAGTGATTCCTAGATGCGCTAGTAGTTGGAGTTATGAGAAAGATGTATCTACGCCTTTAACGGTTCAATTTAAGAAATAGTATCTGGCGCTACTTGCCGTTCCCTAGCTAAAATTATACAGGAAATTCCATTCTCATGAAGATATGCGAGAACTTGTGAAGACCGCTCAAGAATAGATCTTACTCAATACTAGTTCTTTAGCAAACTGATGCATGCTTGAGGCTGATGTTTCAAAATCTTTTTCAAAATCTTAAAACAATTAGTACCTGCAAGCGTGCATGTTGGAATCAACAATTATTCTCTCTTAACACTACATGTAGGCAAAATCATATGCTCCTGCTATTTACAGAAAGGTACTTGATATAGTATCGTACCTTCCTAAAGTCAAAAAGATACATCGGTACCAGCATTGGCATATACAAACGATCACCAGGTAGCAACTGCTCTTTCTGCTAGCACCATACACGATTCATCCCAACCTAACCTAACTTGCTAGAGATAAATTTCTCGGAGTTTCTCAAACCTTCTGGATGTTCTTCGTTCCTCTTCCTTTCTATCCTCGATCACCACACCTTCCTCTTCTGCATCACCCTAGTTGATATAGCCGTCATGGAGGGCCCGGAGCAATCTGAGGCTTGCATCATCTGCGACAGACAAACAGCCCTCATTTGTCATATATGCAGATGCACCTACTACTGCTCTCAGGAATGCCGGCAGATAGACTTCCCCTTCCATGGACTACTTTGTTCTGATTTCGCAGAATTCCAACTCACACAACGACCTAACAGGAATCACATCCGAGCTATTCTGTTTCCCGTAGACCAGGAAAGTCCCAAAACAATCTGGCTTCCCTGCATACGGATCGGTCTGAACGCAGAGAACACAAACGCCAGAGTTCGAAGTCCAAATGCCGAGCAGTTACTACCTCAAGGACTCACAGTTATTAAACGTTATTTCACCAGTTCAACGGAGATTTCTAAGATAATCTGCCTCTGTTACTGCGATTTCAGCACAGGCGGCGAGTCGGAGACGAATCAGAGTATTAAACGTATCACTACCACCGAATCCGGACAATACTTCAATTGGGTTGGAGCTGTTATCGCGTATGGGGAGACCGACCTGGGCCTTGATTCGACTGAACCAAGAAATCTCAGCATGAATGATTTCCGGCACATTACCACATATTTTCTCTCCTATGGTTTTAACCTTGCGCTGCCACAAACGTCGAGCAGTCTCCCAAATGTCAAAGCCGTCAGAATCCACTGTGCGGGCGACAAATTGTTGAACAGACCCGAATTCGAGCAAATAGAATTGGCCGCAAACGATCCCATTTTCGTTATACACGATACTTCGGATATATTGGACCGTATCGGCATCCCGGTCTTTACCCGACGTTGCGCTCCTGACCCAAGATGGGAGGAGTATCTCAACTCATACGCAAATCCGCATGCCAGGTTTCTGCACCTCCACTGTAACCCCGAGAATGAAGACTGGGGTATGACAGCTAGAAGATGGGTCGAGAAGCCAGGGAGCGTCATAATTGTACGCCAAGATAAGAAGCCACTTTCATTGTTTCATGCGGAGGCGCTTTGCAAGTATTGCTACAACGAGGTCCTCGACATAATGGAAAAAGCACCAAGGGCTCGCAGAGATGACAATCACATTACCAGAGAATTTGCCGCGTCCATGATCTGCCGGCCACTCTTTACCATCTTCCGGAACAAATTAATCCACGAGAAGCTCGAAAAGCAGGAAGATATCGATGATATGACGTGCCCTTACGATGTTTGATTCACGAAATTGGAGTTCAATGTCGAGTGCATCATAGGCGTGAGAAAGTCACGGGTTGTGGATACATTGGTTTTCTGCATGAGTTCGGCATACCAAGTTGATTGGAAATGCAGATGGCATGATGCGTTATGTCCATAGAGCAGGGCCAGACAGTTTGGGATACGTTCAAGGAACTTTGTTGGGCTCTGATACAGAAGTTCCATAGACTTCCTTGTTATAATAGCCAAACAAGCCATCATTCAAGGTTCTATAAATCCCTAAGTCCACACAATTTGAGTGCAATAGTGAAGTTGCTTGTGAACCGTAACGGCAGTCACGGAGTTTGTTTCATTACTGGATCTGCAGCAGCTTGCCACTGCAATAGCCTAAGCTCATTGCCAACAATTATTGAAAATGAAAAGAAAAAAACGTTGAAACCCACCAAAAATGCCCATGATGTATCGAACTGCAGTCGGTTGCTCTACCACTGAGCTACTAGTCCTTTGAAGCATTGAAAAGTTGAATGCAGGAATTGCTCGTTGTTAGAAAGGGCGACATAATTCAACCTCATATCCTAGTTTAAAAGAAGGTGTTGCATTTGGGGACCCGACATGCTACACTACTAATAATGTCCGTGACGCACACTGCAGCCGCAACGTCGCCGGACACCAATGCATGGGTCGGCATATCACCTTATAATCTAGACTCAGATTAAGCAGAGCCCCAAGATTGACTATTCGGCATTTTAAATGTGTAAGCAGAACACGATCTCCTTTCCCCCAAAGAATCTAGTATAATCCTTCGACGTATTTAGTACTGACATGGTCCCAACAACTCATCACCCTGAAAACAAGCCCGAACGCACATGTCGTCCTAGCAGCAATAGTAGAAACTGATAACGAAAAATCTACTCTGATAATCTCTTTGCAAGCACATACTTGGTCGCGTTCTCAATGGTATCGGCGAGGGTATCAGGCATGCTAAGGAATGGCGAGTGGCTAGAATCTAAGCGCGCCGAGAAAGAACCCGCTGGAAATTGAGAGAACATGGCATCTTGAGCGCTGATAGGCAGAGCTTGGTCTTTTTCGGCAAAGATGTAACCGACCTCGAAGGTTCCTCGAGGGTCATAGGCAGATATGTCTTTCATCATTTGTATAGGCATTGGCTTGAGAGAAGCGATAGCTTTCTCTGCCAGAGAGGTCTCAACGTCGGCATAAAAGACTTCCAGAGGCTGCATGGCCGTAACAAAACCCTGAGTACACACACTGACGTTAGTATGCTGATGCCAATTACTGTCTGCTGGTATAATATACCTCGGAAACGTTCCACCAAGGTGCGTAGCTGCCTCCAAAATTCGTTACAAGGTCCGTCCCTTTAGGGACCGCAAAGGCTGCGAGATACAAAATCAGAATTATACCGCCTTTCAAGCCGCTGACAGCCCGTTGCGTGATGCCTAAGCCGTCGACAGCGTTCGAAGCAACGAGGCCGCCATATGAATGGGCTACAAGGACCACCTCCTTTCCTTCGTTGACGAGCTTAGTTAACGCTGACCGGACTTTGGCTGCGTCAACGTGAAGCCCGATCCTGGGATCCGTGGAGCCAACTGTAGCTAGTGACGATGCCTCGGTTTCGAAGCCACGGGCCGAGAGGATGCTGCGTACGTTATCGAAGATCCAAGGCTCGTGCCATGCGCCAGGTATAAAGAAGACCGTGGGCGCAGTTTTGGTTTCTGTCGTAGTTACTACTGTCATGTTGATCGAAGCGGTCATAAAAAGAGCTGGGAAAATAAGTAAGGTGTAATATTGGCACAACAAGAGGGGTAATGAGAGAGGTACGACATCGTTATAGATATATACTAGATCTCCTGCGAATGTAGCGCTTCTTACCTAACCCTATATAATTTCAAGGGACCGAGGTGTTTGTGCAATTGGCTTATCCGGTTTGATTTTACTACCTACCGTAGATAGCTCGACTGCTACAACAACAAGGATGATTGATTCGTTCGATCTAACGTCTCATAGGCTGACGCCATCTGCAGGCGTACATGTACCATGTCTATAGTCATGCAGGTAGGCTCACTTTTCACAGTGTTGGAGTCGCAGTGAGTATCACCTGCATAGTGTTGCAGAATCAACATTTTTTGGATCTTACCCTACCCTCGTTGGTTCATAGCATTGGTATAATATGACCGACCTTCCGAAAACATACCTAGACCATGGATCATCTAGTGATTAGATTATTGTATATCATGTTTTGACACTATGTGTGTTGATACCTGTACTGCGGAGTAAGTATCATGGTTATCACTGTCATACGGACCAGCCCCGAGGTATGGGGAATGCAACTACCCGTATGCCAGGGGGCAAGGCCGGTGATATCATGCGAATGGCGCACAAGGCGGCGTTTCGTATATTCAGCTACCCGCGTTCATTTTCGTCTATTATCGTTTGCCCGAAAGTCCGAGCAAACACGATAAGTCACACTGCGTATTACACTATAACTAGGTATCTAGACACCTTGGATCTTCTTCTATAATCATGACAAACGTCTCTGGGCTGGGTCTCGCTTCATCGCGCTCCGGACCTGATCCCCGTGCGTGGATCGGTATGCAGCGCTGTCGCCGGAACCACCGGGTCCCACTTGGCCTCATCGGCGATAGTAGCCGAATCTACTAAATAAACCAAGTATAGATTTCAAAGGTAAGTTTTTGCGAGCAGAACTGATATCCGGAACAGAGTCTAACCCACCCATTACTAATTTGTATAGGGCCAGAGAGGATCAATAAAAAAAAAGTCAGGTGTAGGGCGAATAAGGTGGCCGAAAGGACCCTAGCTGCTACACGTAAATGCCACGTGCAGAGGTAGCATCCACCATTTCGTATAGAATCGCTGATTTGAACGAACGGATCGCCAGAAGCACTCAGATCGGTCAATTCGTTGATTTGTAAGCGCGTACAGTTAAGTGCTTGAATCTATTGATACCTCAAGTATTTTGGTGGCAACCACAGCTAATTTGTCTCGACCTCTGGATACGAATAGCAACGCAGGGGTAAGTCTTGAATGCTTGTTGTCGCACAAGGAGCTCCAACTACTACATCTACAGGCTAGAGATCTATATACAAAATGCCTTCCTTGTTCTGTCACTCTAGGGAAGCGGTATGCAGCTGCAAATATTACGAGACTTTGCGATAGTCTGACAGAATTTGTTGTACCTACAGATTTAAAACCTTCAATTGCAACCCCCCGACCAAGCCAGACCATCTGTTTTTCGAGCTCCATACCACTACATGGGTCCTGTTTCTAGTCCTATACAAAGTAGGTATGGATTGAAGCAGCGAGGGTATGTGGTAGGGGTGTTGCCTAACATGGTTAGATTCTGCTCGCAAAAACTTGACCTCTATATCTCGGGGTGCGGCCCGAGCCGACCTTCTTCCCCTCGGAGCTTACAATAGATTACATGCTGACAATGGCATGTCTAGCCTACTTGAGTAGGACTGCGCTCTTCTATCGATTCGTAGACGCCGAGTAACTATCCTTCTGTCATCTGTCGCAAGGTGGCTACTTCACTTGCTATAAAGTTAGGTAGCCCAGCAGTACCTTAATAGTCTCCATATGATTGTTCTGTCTCGCCATCGCGTTGTATCCGCCGTGCCGTCCGTATGCACCAAATCGCAGCCGAAGATCAACGGAAAGAGAGACATGGCGCGGAACTGGGACTATTTGTATGCTAAACAGAGTAGGGATTAAGTGATTCAAAAAACAAACTAAATTTTTGTGAACAAAACAGAATGGTTGCGGACAGAGACTCTAGTATGGCGCGTGGAAGCGAATTTTGAGAATGGTCCAAGTCTGGCGGAAAAACGACGCTGTTACCGCTAGTATGGTAGTAACGGTATATAGGTCCACATCTCCGCGACATCAAGTCTATCCGACAGTTGTAGGATACACCCACCACTTCAGCTTGCTAAATGGTCTTCCATTGCCTGTCGATGTTGCATTATGTACGTTGCCCCCGCTAGTGTATCTGGGATGAGGGGAAGATGTTCGCATTGGAAGCGGCTAGAAATGTGGCTTGGCTTGAGCAGGCTCTGCTTACTTCCTCGATACCTAATGAGAGATAGTTCAAACCAATGCTCACCATGGTAGCAATTATAAACAACGATTTGTAATTAAACCCTAGATCAAGAAGCGTGCTGATATCTGATATTAATACTATGTTTTAGCTCAGCAACAATCCAAGCTTGCCCGCCGCTCTCCGTATAGCCACCATGAATAAATGCTGGTTCGTCCTCCAGCAATCATTTTACACTCCTCCTGAGTATGCTAGCCCCAGCAAGGCTCGTGGCAAGACAGTGAGCGGTGACCTGCGTCTCGGCGATGTAGTTTCTAGTCCGAAAAGCATCTACCCCATTCTCACTCAGGGGACGCTGCCCCTCTTCAGCCCGGATATGCGCATCTCGTCTACTCAACTATGCGAATTTTCATGGGACAACACGAGCGAGAGGGGAAGCGGCGGGACAATTGGGGGCGGAGTTCCGATCGCTGCTGCTGCCGGCGCTGTGGTGAACGCCGAGCTCAGCGCCGAGTTCAAGAAGACTGTGACCAACTGGGCGAATTTCAGCAAGGTGGATGTCGAGATTGTGCAGCCCTCTAGGTCTTATATCGAGGAAGTCCTTGCTTTACCGGATGTAAAGGATTGCGTCGAGGGGAACAAATTTCCATTGCCGTTTCTGAACAAATGGACCGTCTTCGTAGTGACGGGGCTCATGATTGCAAGAACTGGCGGCACCGTTGGGAGTTCTCAATCTAACACGCAAGGATTTAGTGGCGGCCCTGACGTGTGAGTAATACTTTTGATTAACCCTGTTAGCGGTTTCGTGTCAATGGGGGGTTCTAGTATTGGTGCGCTAAGTGTTTCTGCCATTCCTGGATAGGGATGTCCCCGGCGTCCTCAATGCTAAGCTTAACGGTTCCCATACACATACTCTCGAGAACAACAAATCCGCGGAGATCAAGGGTGATCGAGTGTGGGCAGTCCGATTTGCTAAAGTCCACAAGGGCCTGCTTCGCCGTAAATGGATGCAGACGGAGGAGACAGTTGGTGCCGCCTTGGATGGAGATTATGAAGAAGAGAGTGTCCAAGATGTTCTGAATTATGAAGGGCTGAAGAATACCGAAATAGTCGTTGTAGTGACGACTGAGGGCGAGGGAAACAAATGGGTTTTCGTGACGGGTGATTTTTGAAACGTACTTAATAGGGATAACATAGCGTGGATTTTCTTCTTGAAAATTTATATATTCATTTCGAAGGTCTCTTTAGGTATCCTAAAGCAACAGGTATCTTGATCTAGATGCTTAAGCTATTCATGTAGCTTTTCTAGTTGAAGCAAACGTTTAATGGTGCCTCGAATCCACTCGCGCTGTTCACGCCGTGCGTTTCTATCCGCACGAGAGCCCTGATGCACACTGTCATGGTTCAACAACTTCCACGGCCGTATGCAATGATAGCCGCCGTCAGGCCTCGACATCTCCCGGAATACCCTCTTTAATTGTTGCCTTTTCTTGAGCTCAGAAAGTTCTGAAAACTCGTCCCTATCAGTCTCCTGCCTAGAGAAGTCTAGCAGCGTCGCCGCTAGGCCGGCTGCTATAGAAGTCGAATACGAAGTACCCCGTACTAGAGAACCCTCTTCGTAAAGTTGGATATTCTCGCCGAAGATGGCAAAACTATCCGGGTCCAAGGGGGAAGGGTTCAGCGACCGGGACTCACGAATAACGGCATCAGTAGAGAATATGCCAAAAACTTGATCCGTTAGAATTGCGGGACAATATACAGAGCCGAGATTGCCACTGTTCGACGCGGCCGAGAAGATGTGAATGCCTTTGCGGTGTGCCCGATCGACTGCGTTTACTATCGGTATTTGCTTATTCTCAAAGCCAATCGTCATTGTGATGATATCAACCTGTTTCTGAATAGCCCAGTTGATGCCCTTGGTGGCTTTATGTCAGTTGTCACGTAACCGTAGTATGGGAAAAGGGGAGGGGCTCCACCTTGACCATAGTATCAACGTCGGCGAGTGTCGCAGTGTTGCCCTTTAGCACTCTCGCTATGTAGAGACTTGCGTTCGGGCAGGTTTTAACTAGAAGTGAGATGCCTGCAGTCCCATGGCCGGTGTCGTCGGAAGTAGTGCCCTCGGGAGCGGCGTTTACAAAGTCTGCGTATTCCATGTGGACTTGGCATTCCGAGTAATAAATATATTCGTCTTGTCTGATCCCCGTATCTAACACGGCAATCTTGATAGGCTCGTAATCGGTTCCCTTCTCTGCCTCTATTGGCTGCAGGACGTTCCTAAGCTTTTCGTACTCGTCAAACCATTTTCGCGAGGCCTCGCATAGGTATCTATAAGCCAGCAAACTTAAGATGTGTTTATAACGCGTCATTGACAACATAGGGAAAAAAAGAATTAAGGTAGATATAATGATCGAAACATGATTATACGTGAAATCAGCTGCACTCACTCATGATCTCTCCTATTAACAGAACTGGCTGGTCGAGGTGTTGGGACAAGGGACGGCGCAAGTCGGGGTATTTGTGGCGAATCTTTCACCTCGTACAATGGCTTTATCTTGTTGAGGTCATTGTACCAGTTCGCCCAGGTCTCTAATGGATAAACAATTTCGCTGTAGATGATAGACCGCAATGCATTCTGTGTGTTGATGCTAGACGGGGAACTCCTCTCTGCGCTAAGCTTATGCTGGAGTCTTGTATTTAGTTCTCCCGACTCAATGCAAAGGGGCAGGATTGTCCTGAGCGGTGAACGGGGATTTATATCTGAAATTATGCTCTCTTGGTGCGCGTTAGGCCCGGTTGATACAAGATTCCTGGCGATCTTATAGTTCGTGTTGATATTAAATGGCCCTGGCGGACATATTTTGGGGTTCTCCCGGTGTTACACGGAGACAGCCCAGGTAGGGGTATGCAACTACCCGCCTACCAGGGCTTGGTCGGCAATATCGTGACACCAAACCTGCAAGTTGGTATTTAGGCTGCGGTTCGGTATTTAGGCTATAGTTTAGGGTTTAAATAATTTAACTACCCGTGTTTATTAAATGTTATAAAACGGACTTAAATTATTTAAATAAATAAATATAAATAATTTATATATATATAAATTTAAGTTTATTATAAAAAATAAAAAAAAAATAAACTTATATATTTTTTTAATATTTAAAAAAATTATTATAAATTTAAATATTATTTTAAGCTTTAAATATTAGTTTTTATAATAAATAATTTTTTTTTTTTAAAAAGTTAAATTTTTAATTATTTTAATTTATATATATTTATTATATGGGCTTCGGCCTATTCACAGTCACCTGGTGATTTGTGTCTTATGTAATCCGGTGGTGTAATCGGATGGTCTATTGCTGACTAACTACCCGACCTGGCTCCCCGTTAAGCCGCAATTACACAACAGTAGCCGAAACGCCAGAAATAGCTTCCTCCGCAATAACGCTTTTTAATCCACGCCTTTTAATCCATGCCCTTCAATTAAGCCCTTCAATCGAGCCTTTTAATCGAGCCCTTCAATCGAGCCCTAGCAGCCGCAGAGATGCCTCTGTTGCGCTTTTTTTGTTCTAAGCCGCAGGCAAGTCACTAAGACTTAGCTGTTAAGCTATTCAGCCTACTGCCGTATAACAAGTCGACCGATTTTTCTATTTGTTGATTTCTTAAAATGCTTTAATAAAAACTACTTCTTTAATACTGTTAATCTTAGCTTTAAGAATATTTATTTTTTTTCTTGTTTAGTAATTTTTTATAGCTTTATTAATAATTTTTAAATACTAGGAATTATTAAAATACGCGAAATTATATATAATAATAAATTAAATCTTATTAATAATAAATATATAATTTGTATAAATATCCTATGTTTTAATCTTTTTAATTATTGTTAATAATTTAAAAATAACCTTATTTAAGGCTATATTCTTAAGGCTTGTTATAATTAAATGCAGCGGTGGTGGGTTTTTTTTTTTAAGCTGAAATAATACTTAAAAAGATTACTAAAAAGGACTTTTACACTAGTTGTAATAAGGGATGTAATAATAACAAAAGTGTAGTTATAACAGCAGCAATAAAAGGTTAAAAAAATGACTGCTTTATAAGCAAAGCCTTTGCTCACCTTTTATCTTTATAGTTGGCATTTTATCTAAATTTAAGTATACGTATCGCATTTAATAAAGTTTAATTAACAAGCTTAAAACAGCTACTTTTTTTATTAAAGTTTGGCCTTTAAACGTTAATAAAGGAAAGTTTAGCTTAACGTATGCGCTAAAAGTTTAAAGCTATGCTTTTAAGTTATTACGCAGTAAACTGGCCATATAAGATAGTTTTAATAATATTATAAGTAATAGTCATTAAATAATTATATAGCTATTATTAACTTTATTATATATATATAACTAGGTGTAAAAAAAAAGCAAGCATTATATACTTATTAAACATCTTAATAAAAATTAAACCATTATATATATTTATTATAAAAAATTAATTTAATTATTTATATATTTAATTATAATAAATTAGTTTAATTTTTTATATTATTTTTATTATTTTAATTATTATTAAAAACTAGCTTGTTTTAATTATTACGTTTTTTTAATTATTAAAATAAATTAATTAATTTTAAATTATTTTAATTAATATATATTTATTATTATAATTATAATATTAATATTTTAATATTTTAATTTTTTTTATTTAATTATTATTAAATTAATACTTATTAATTAATTAAAATATTTATTTTAAACTTTAATTTTTTTTTATTATTAAAAAATAATTTATTTTTTTATAATTAATTAAAGTAATAATAATTTTATTTTTTTAAATTTTATTATATTAAACATATAAATAAAAGCAAAGCTTTATAGCTAATATATTATATTATATAAAAAATTTAAAATAAAAAAAAAAAAATTAAAATATTTTATAAAATTATACCTTTAAATATAAATATATAAGTTATATATAATAATAAATATAAGCAGTAAAATTTAATAATATTTTTAATAATAATTTAATAAAATAATAAGGTTAATATAAAGCATAATTATTTATATAAGTTATTATGTTATTATTACTTTTTTTTTAAAAAAAATAACTCGTTTTAAAAATATATATAATATTTAAATAAATAAACTTTAAATAATTATTTTTTAATAAAAAAAAGAATTATTTTAAGTTTTTATTATATAATTTTTTATTAAGCCTTTATATTATTAAATTATTATTAGATTTTTTTATAAATTATTATTAAAAGTTTTTTTAATATTATAATTTAAGCTTATTATTTTTTTATAATTTTTTTTTTATATTATAGCTTTATTATTATTTAAATATAACTTATTAAATTTTTTTTTTTTTATTATAATTAATTATTTTTTTAATTATATTAATAATTTAATTAAATTAAAGTTTATATTATAAAACTTTTTTAAAAATTTAATATTATTTTTAAAATTTTTAATAAAATATTAT